>MU223304.1:5259740-5313440 GCA_018584345.1 Thuja plicata
TGATCCAAAGCTATGATTTATGATCCTAATGTTAATTTTTTTTTTTTTTTTTTTTTTTAAATTTTAAAATTAATTATTGGTCGAAATTTCGACCAACGCTAGAACCAATTTCCACCAACGATTGGTCAAAATTTTGACCAATACACTAACAAAACGACGAGAATGCCATGCTTTCGACCAATCCAATGGTCGAAATTTCGACCATTTGTTTGGTGGAAAGTATGTCATTCTCCTAATTTTTTTAGTGCATTGGTCAAAATTTGGACCAATCGTTGGTGGAAGTGTTGGTCGAAATTTTGACCAATGCACTAAAAAATAACAGCAGTTTTAAGCCTGGGCTATAGTCGAAATTTCAACCTTTTTTTGGTCGAAATTTTGACGAATTATAAATACGTCAAAAATTTGACCAAAAAAGACCGACGAAAGTTTTGGTCGTAAATTTCGACCAATTACTGTCAAAATTTTGACCAATTTTTGTCGAAATTTGAGGTCAAATTTACTAGTGCAGGAAGGTTTTGTTGATCCTAACAAAAGGAATATGGTGTGCAAATTACACAAATCCTTGTATGGACGAAAGCAAGCTCCTAGAGCCTGGTATGAAAGATTGCATGGTTACCTAGTAAGTATTGGATTTTAGAGAACTAATGACAATAGTAGCTTGTACATCAAAGAAGGACCTCAAAACAAGATACTATTAGCAAAGATATTTGTTGATGATCTACTATTCACCGGATATGATGATTTATGCAAAGCATTTTCCGAAGCTATAAGTAAGGAATTTGAGATGTCTATGTTTGGAGAAATCAAATTCTTTTTTGGTTTACAAGTTCATCAAATGAAGGATGGTATCTACATTAATCATTCTAAATACATCAAAGAGATATTGAAGAAATTCAGAATGGAAGATTCCAAACCAGCTGGGACACCTATGTCTACTAGACATACGTGTTGAAGACAATTATTGAATTTACACTTATGTAGTGATGTTACAAAAATTTCTACATTCAGACTAAGCATAATTGGTGAATAGAAAGAGTTTTTTAGTGTTGACCGAGTCACTCAGGCATTTCAGTCATGGTCAGTTAACCGAGTTGATTATTGAGTGTTAGCCAACTAACAGTGGTTTATATTCTATAATTAATTAGTTATATGAGGCTGACTGAATTATGATTTATTACTTATTTAGAAGTATATTCAAGCCAACTTGACAGGGCTTATCATATATATGAAAGGTCAAGTTTGGATTGAATGTGAGCGAAAAAGTGTGCAAAAGTGTAAGAAAAGTAGAAGTGTGGAATTATGTGATATGAAGAGTGAAGGTGAAATTAGATGGGATTCTGATTGAGTACAAAATAATCAAATCTGATATTTGATCAACAAGGATCTAGTTATAATCAGAATAGAGATCTGAATTAGGAAAGATAGTTGCTTACTCATACAGGTCAATTCATTGTTACTTTCTAACAATTGTAGCAGTGATATCAAATCTCTTAACAGAGTAGACTTAACAGTCCTTTTGTAAATCCTCTCACAAGGTAGCATTTCTATGTTGAAGTTCTAAAGACCTCTAACAAGGCCACTCCTCATAGGTTGATTTAAATCCTCTAACAATGTCACACCTAATAGTGTGTTTTGTAACCTTTAACAGGGTTGGCTCCTAATAGGGCTCACTTCAGAAGAGTGAAAAATAGTAACTAGTTACATTGGTGGTTTTTCCCATATTGGGTTTCCATGTTAAATCTTGGTGTCACCTGTGTATATGTTATTTGTTTCATGCTTTATGTTTCTGCACTTACTCACTAAAGTATAATTGCATCAGATATCATAAAGATTGATTTAACACCTGAGTTACAGAAGAATATGTTAATTAACCGAGTAACAATTTTTATTTGTTTAAGACATCTAAGGGACAAGAGATTTGCTTTGAAGTAACTGATTCACCCTCCCCTCTCAGTTACTTATCTCATTTTCAACAATTGGTATCAGAGCATCAAGTGCTTTTAGAAAAGGGTTTCAAGGCCTAAGCTAAAGATCAGAGATGTCTTACAGAAGGGAGATCCCAAAGCTAAACAAAGACAACTTCCTTGCATGGCAAGAGCTGATGAAACTACACCTATCTACTATTGGAGATGCTAGTTTGCAATTTTGGACAGAAAATATGTGGAACCAACAGGGACTATGATTGTGGAATAGGTGATGGAACAAAAGCTCCATAAAATAATGATGATTGATATATATTATTCACTCAGCTACTAAGAATTTGATGAAGCCAAGGACTACCCTACAACCTATGATATGTGGAGGAAATTAAAGGACATTCATGGAGGAGATGCAAATGTAAAGAGAGCCAAAGAGGAAAGTCTTAGAGGACAATTTGACCATATGAAAATGAAACAAGGAGAAGACATTACAAGATATAGTGAGAGAATCAAGGAAATTGTGAGTGCCAACAGAGTTGTAGGTGAAATAATTGAAGATACAATAGTGGTCAACAAGGTATTAATAACTTTACTTCCTATCTATGCTATTAGAGTTTCAGATATTTAACTGATGAGGTGCAATAAGGATATAAATCTGGATACATTAGTCAGAAGGCTTACAACTTTTGAGCTGGACAACTTTGACAATTATTCTCCTAGCTCCACCAATCTTGAGTTTGCATTCAAAGCTAAATTAAAAAATGGTAAGAAGGATAGATACTCAAAAGGAAAGCAGATTGAAAGTGATAGTGATGATGAATATGATGATGAAGATCTAGATATCATTGAAGCATTACTTGCAAGGAGAGTTTCCAAAGGTAAATACAAAGGTAAAATTCCATTGATTTGTTTCTCATGTAATGAGGTTGGTCACAATGCTGCCAAGTGTCCAAACAAAGAAGACAAAGATGAGAAAAATTTCAAAAATCAGAAAGGAAAGAAATATTTCAAGTACAAGAGCTACAAGGACAAAGGTAATAACTCTTATTATATTGCTAAGGATTCTGATAGTGATGAAGAAGAAGATGAAATGGTTTATATTGTTATAAAAGATGAGTCAGATGAAAAAACACTTTTCTCACATATCAATAAAAATGACACATGGATAATTGATAGTGGTTGTTCTCATCACATGACTGGTGATAAGACAAAATTTGAACATCTTGAATGTTATGATGGTGGGAGTGTCAGTTTTGGGAATGATGAAACCTGCTATGTGAAAGGAAAAGGTTGCATTGCTCTGAAAAAAGGAATCAAATGTGATAATACTCATTGGGTTGAAGGACTAAGGAGAAATCTACTCAGTGTAGCATAACTAAACAGTATTGACTTCAAGGTAGAATTCATGAATGGTAAGGCCAAGCTCCTGGATGGTGAAGGGAACCTATTTGGAACTGGCAGGCAAACAAAATGTAATCTATTCTATCTTGATCTCATTGAAGGTTCATCTTTCATTGCACAAGTAGAAGAAAGTTGGCTATGGCATAAAAGGTTGTGTCATGTAAATTTTGATAATCTGGTAAACATAAGAAAGAACAAGAGAGTTAGAGGTATTCCTATTTTAAAGAAACCTGAGTTAGCAACATGCAAACAATGTCAAATCATAAAGATGAGCAAGACAAGTTTCAAGAGCAAAAATTACAATACTGATGAAATCTTGGAATTGGTACACATTGACCTTTGTGGACCAATTGGAAAAATAAGCTACACTGGAGAGAAATGTTTTATTTTGTTTGTTGATGATCATTCAAGAATGATGACTATCATATTTCTCTAAGAAAAATTAGAAGCTTTTCATAAATTTAAATGGTATCTTGCAAGAGTTGAAAAGGAAACAGGTACGAAACTAAAATGCCTAAGATCTGACAGAGGAGGAGAATTCATTTCTAATGATTTTAATGAATTCTATAATGAAAGAGGAATCAAAAGATAGGTATCTTCCCCTAGTACACCATAGAAAAATGGAATAGTAGAAAGAAGAAATAGACCCATTATAGATTGTGCCAGAAACCTAATGATTAAAAAGAATGTTGTTTCCAACTACTGGAAGGAGGCCATCAACACTACAATGTTCACCTTGAATCGAGTTCAACTGAAGAAAGATAGTAACCAGATACCATTTGAATTATGGTATGGCTATAAACCTAATGTTCATTATTTCAAAGTATTTGGAAGTAAATGTTACATCTTGAAGGAAGAAAGAAATGGAAAACTAGATGCAAAAAGTGATGAAGGAATATTCCTAGGTTGCTCATGTAAAAGAAAAGCATACAAATGTCTGAATCTTACTACTCATAAAGTCATAGAAAGTGTACATGTCAAGATTGATAAATTTGCAGAAAGATATGAAGAATAGAGCAGTAAAGAGCCCGAAGACTACAAAAACTTTGTTTATCATGAAATCGATAATATGCCTATGACTTGATAAATGATGATTGGACAAGAGAACTATTAACACAAATTGTACAACTTGAGTTACAAACTATGTAACCCAAGCTATTGGTAGAAGAGACTGAGTCAAAAGCAGAGGGACCTGAGTCATAGACAGAGGAACCTGAGTCATAGATACTGGAACCTGAGTATCAAATAGAAGAACGTGAAAGAATGTTTGAGAATGATAGACCTAGTGGATGAAGTCCAGAATCAAGACTGAAGGATCCAATACTTTCTAGATATGTTAGAAGGCATCATGCACCTAAGAAAATAATTGGAGATCAGACAGAGGTGTAATGATAAGGAACAAAATCAAAGTTACATGTTTACTAAGTGAATTTGAACCTAGAACAGTTAAAGATGCATTTAATGATGAAAGTTGGATAGAGGCAATGAATGAAGAAATTGAGCATATTGAGAAGAATAAAACTGGGACTCTTGTGCCTAGGCCAAAGGACAAGAATGTGATTGGAACCAAGTTAGTTTTTAGAAATAGGATGAATGAAAATGGTGAAGTTTATAGAAATAAGGCCAGACTAGTTTGTAAAGGATATGCTCAAGAAGAGGTTATTGATTATGGAGAAAAAATTTCTCCTGTTGCAAGACTTGAAGGAGTCAGAACTCTTCTAGCATATGATGCACATAAAGGATACAAAGTATATCAAATGGATGCAAAATCTGCATTTCTAAATGGAATCCTAGAAGAAGAAGTCTACATCGAACAACCTGTAGGATTCGTTGATCCTAGTATAAGGAATATGGTTTGCAAGCTACACAAAGCATTATATGGACTAAAGCGAGTGTCAAGAGCCTCGTATGAAAGATTTCATGGTTACCTAGTAAATATTAGATTTTAGAGAACCAATGATAATAGTAGCTTGTACATCAAAGAAGAACCACAGAAAAAAATATTGTTAGCAAAGATATTTGTTGATGACATATTATTCACTGGATATGATGACTTATGAAAAGCATTCTATGTAGCTATGAGTAAAGAATTGGATATGTCTATGTTTGGTGAGATAAAATTATTTGTTGGATTACAAGTTCATCAAATGAAGGATGGTATCTACATTACTCATTCAAAAAATATCAAGGAGATACTCAAGAAATTTGGAATGGAAGATTCCAAACCTGTTGGAACACCCATGTGTACTAGACAAAATTTATCTAAGGATGATGATTCAAAGGAGGTAGATCAGACTAACTACAAATCCATGATTGAAAAATTACAACATGTTGTTCACACCAGATCTGATATTGTATTAGTAATTGGTATTGTTGCAATATTTTCAGCTAATCCTAGAGACAATCACCTAATGGCAATCAAAAGAATTTTGAGATATCTGAAGGGTATTGAAGACTATGTTTTATGGTATAAGAAATGTGGGAACTTTGATTTGAAGACATTCATTGGTGCTGATTGGGCTGGAAGAATTCATGACAGGAAAAGTAGCAGTGGTGGATCTTTCTATCTTGGAAAGAGGTTAGTATCTTGGACTAGCAAGAAACAGAATTGTATCTCTCAGTCTACAGCAGAGGCAGAATATGTTGCTGCAGTAATGAATTGTTCAAACATCATATGGTTCAAGAAGTTGTTGTCAGGAATGAAGGAAGAAGTGAAAGAACCAATTATTATCTACTGTGTCAACACCAGTGCCATTAACATTTCAAAGAATCCAGTGATGCACACCAAAACCAAGCATATAGCAATAAAGTATCATTTCTTGAGGGAATTAGTACAGAATAAAGAAGTAAGGTTGTAATATGTGAGTACTAAAGAACAAGTTGCAGACATATTCACCAAACCTTTACCTAAGGATGCACTTTTATATCTTAGAGGAAATCTAGGGGTGCTTCCCCTAACTGAAGCTCACTAAAATATAGTTTAGTGATGCATCAATTGAGCCATAGTGAAGATCTATTAGTTGATGCAGGTACATCAGAGCCCAATGTAGATGAATTAGTACATTCAGGTATATTACAACTTTAAAGAAAAATAGTATTTACTATTGGTATTGATAATTAGTACTTATGAAGATGGGGTCTTTGGCATCTGTTGTCAAAGAGGGAGAGTTTTCTATAATACATAAGAAATTAATTAAGGAGAGTTCATAACAGAAAGAGGGAGAGTTTGATGAAAGAGGGAGTTTTTAGATGAGAATCAAAATGAAGCTAAAGAAATTAAAGAGAGTTTTCTATTTCTCTACAATTCCTTGTATTATGACATGTTGTGTTGCCATCAATGCCAAAGAGGGAGATTGTTGAAGAAAATTATTCAATTGTGTATTGTCATTGATGTTACACATGTATTTACACTTATGTAGTGATGTTACACAAATGTCTACATTCAGACCAAGCACAGTTGGTGAATAGAAAGAGTTTTTCAGTGTTGACCGAGTCACTCGGGCATTTCAGTCATGGTTGAGCATCAAATAAACTTAGTGTTAACCAAGTTGATTATTCAGTGTCAGCTGAATAATAATGGTTTACATTCTATAATTAATTAGTTATATGAGGCTGACTGAATTATGATTTATTACTTATTTAGAAGTATATTCAAGCCGACTTGATAGGGCTTATCATATATATGAAAGGCCAAGTTTGGATTGAATGTGAGTGAGAAAGTGTGCAAAAGTGGAAGAGAAGCAGAAGTGTGGAATTATGTGATATAAGAGTGAAGGAAAAATCAGATGGGATTCTGATTGAGTATAGAACACTCGGAGCTGCAATAGAATATTTGATCAACAAGGATCTAGTTATCATTAGAATAGAGATCTGAATCAGCAAAGATAGTTTCTTACTCATACAGGTCAATTCATTTTTACTTTCTAACAATTGTAGAAATGATCTCAAATCTCTTAACAGAGTAGACTTAACAGTCTTTTTGTAAATCCTCTCACAAGGTAGCATTTCTATGTTGAAGTTCTAAAGACCTCTAACAATGCCACTCCTCACAGGGTGATTTAAATCCTCTAATAGGGTCACACTTAACAGTGTGTTTTATAACCTTTAACAGGGTTGGATCCTAACAGGGCTCACTTCAGAAGAGTGAAAAATAGTAACTAGTTACATTGGTGGTTTTTCCCATATTGGGTTTCCACGTTAAATCTTGGTGTCACCTGTGCATATGTTATTTTTTTCATGCTTTATGTTTCTACACTTAATCACTAAAGTATAATTGCATTAGATATCATAAAGATTGCTTTAACACCTGAGTTACAAAAGAATATCTTAATTAACTGAGTAACATTGTTTATTTGTTTAAGACATCTAAGGGACAAGGGATTTGTTTTGAAGTAATTGGTTCACCCCTACCCTCTCAATTACTTATCTCATTTCCAACAATAAGTTGTCTAAGGATGATGACTCAAAGGAGGTAAATCAGACTACCTATAGATCCATGATTGGAAAACTTCAATATGTTGTTCACACTAGACCTAATATTGCATTAGTAGTTGGTATTGTTGCAAGGTTTTCAACTAATCCTAGAGAGAATCATTTGATTTCTATCAAGAGGATTCTGAGATATCTTAAGAGCATTGAAGATTATGGATTATGGTATAAGAAAGGAGTAAACTTTGATTTGAATACTTTTATTGATGTTGATTGGGAAGGAAGTGTTGATGATAGAAAGAGCACCAGTGGTGGAGCATTATTTCTTGGTAAGAGGTTAGTTTCTTGGACCAATAATAAATAGAATTGCATTTCTCAGTCTATAGCAGAGGCAGAGTATGTTTCTGCAACAGTGAATTGTTCAAATATCATATGGTTCAAATAGTTGTTATCAGGTATGAAGGAGGAAATCAAAGAACCAGTTATTATCTACTGTGACAACACTAGTGCTATTAACATTTCAAAGAACCTTGTGATGCATACTAAGAACAAGCATATTGCAATAAAGTATCATTTCTTGAGAGAATTGGTTCCAGACAAGGAAGTAAGGTTGGAATATGTGAATACTAAAGAACAAATTACAGACATATTCACAAAACCTTTACCTAAGGATGCATTCTTTTATCTTAGAGGAAATCTAGGGGTGATTCCCCTAATTGAGGCTCACTAATGGATAGATTAGTGATGCATCAACCGAGCTACAGTATAGATCTAACAAGTTGATATAGATTGTCAGAGCTTATTGCATATAATTCAGTACAATAGGTACATTACAATTTCATTGGATAGAGTCTTTGGCATTAGTTTCCAAAGAGGGAGAGACTATTGATGTCATGCCAAATAAATTATTAAAGGAAAATATTATTGATGACAGAGCGAGAAATTTTATCAGAAACAGGGATTGATGTAAGAGGGAGAAATTTGTATTCCAGTAATTATGAAGACAAAGGGAGTTTTCTAGATGAGAATCATAATGAAGCTAAGGACATTAATAAAATTTATCCTTGTTTCTCTTGCTCTAAAATTATTTGTATTATGACATGTTGTGTTTCCATCAATGCCAAAGAGGGAGATTGTTGATGACAATTATTCAATTTTTTATTGTCATTGATGTATACACAAATGTAGTGATGTTAGAAAAATGTCTATACCTAAACCGAGCATAGTCAGTGTATGCCAAGTTCTCTAGGGAGTTGAAGAAGACCAAAGTGATTTTTAGTTCTAACAAAGTTCACTCAGGAAATACAGTAACGGTCAGGCATTGAAGGATTACAGTGTTAACCAAGTTATGCATTTAGTGTCAGCCGACTAATATCAGTTTACACTTTATGTTTAATTGGTTATATGCAGCCGACAGACTTAAGTTTTATTATTTATTGGGAATTTTATTCAAGCCAACTTGACAAGGCTTATCATATATATACAAGGTCAAGTTTGGATTGAATGTGTGGAGATGAAATAAGCAGAAATATATGGTAGAGTTTTGATATGAAGAGTGAAGGCAAAATCAGATGGGATTCTGATTAAGGATAAAACATCTAGACAGAGCTGAAATAGAATATTTGATCACTGAGGATCTAATTTAAATCCAAAGTAGAGATCTAAATCAGCAAAGACATTTTCTTTTTCAAACAGGTCAATCCATTGTTACTCTCTAACAATTGTAGCAGTGATCCAAATCTCTCTACAGAGTAGACTTAACAGTCTTTCATAAATCCTATCACAAGGTGGAATTTCTACATTGAAGTGTTTGAAGACCTCTAACAAGGCCACTCCTTACAAGGTGATTAAATCCTCTAACAGGGTCACACCTAACAGTGTGTTTTGTAACCTTTAACAGGGTTGGCTCCTAATAGGGCTCACTTCAGAAGAGTGAAAAACAATAACTAGTTGCAATTGGTGGTTTTCCAAAATTGGGTTTCCATGTTAAATCTTCATCTGTGTACACTTTATTTTCTTTATGCTTTATGTTTCTGCACTTAATCACTAAAGGATAATCACAGCTAAATATCTTAAGATTGTTTTGTTAACCGAGTGACAGTAGAATATCTTTGTTAACCGAGTAACAGTGATAAGTTTGATTAAGACATCTAAGGGACTTTGATTTTTTTTTTGTGGTAACTAATTAACCCCTCCCCTCTCAGTTACTCAACTCATTTCCAAGAAGAAAAGCATTGGAGCATCTTGAGGGAGTATTTGTTTGATTTTGTTTAAATCTTTTATGTACTTTTCCTTCATAGCTTTAATGTTAGGATATGATTGTTATTTGTATGCTTTTATAGGTTGTGGTTTCCTTGCATGCAATTTTTTTCTTCTTTTTCCTCTCCTTCATTTGGTGAACCCGACGTGAACATGCAAATCTAATTTTTCTTTTCTATTTTTTATTATGTGTTTTGTAGGTAGAGAAACAAGATCTATGCACTTGGAAGTCTAACTTGTGATACATTAAGGAATTTTTGTTTTAAACATGCAAAAAATCAGAATTTTAAATTGGTCTTTAAAATGAACAACAAATTCTACATAGACTAATTAGTGGAATAACTGAACAACAATTTTCATCTAGAGAGCTAAACAGGTGGATAAATTAACCCTACAATCTTTGCATAGTTTTAATTAGGAAGGAAAAGAACAATAAATTGTCTCATTTTTTATGACATTTCCTTTCTTAATGGGTTAATGAACAACAATCTTTACATAGTTTTAATTAGGAAGGGAAAGAACACCAAATTAAACAATTTGATCACATTTCCTTTCTAATTGGAAAATGAAAAATATTTTCTTATATGTTTGAAGTGTCTTCTAGAATTGTAATCCAAAAGATTTGTATGATTGTATCCTCCCCCCTTGCCTTTGTGAATCTTGGCTGTAAGAGAAATTCATACAAATATTTTAGTGTGGCTACCTCCCGAGAGTTTTAACAGAGCCGGTGAGAGGGATTGCCCAACCGGTAACAGGCTCAAGCCAAGCTCTTCCAAACCGGTATACAAAAAATGTCATCGTGATTAGTGTCACAGTGAACATGTGTTGATTATGTTATACCGGGAAGAATATCTCCCTTAGTACCCTTGTGGTGTGTAAAAACCTACAAAACATAACTTCTGTAGGTTGGGAGGCCTCCATAACATGGCTACTCTATCGCAAGTATAAACACCTGAACGGATGCCTAAACTAACAAATTTGTTGTAGTGGCCAAAATCCTTCTACTTGCTGGCATAGAAGGTCAGAGAACAACTAAGACACCCCACACTCTTGCGGTTCTTAGTGGAGATAGAAAATTCCTTGGGAGGTGATGACCCTTGGAATTTGAAGTTTGGTATGCCCGAGAAGTGAGTGTCATGGAGGCGATCCAATGATACCAAACTTCTAGGCTATCCTCTTTGAATAAGCGCAACTAGATTTAATCCAAGTGGGGATTCAACAAGTATTATCCTTCAAGCCTAGGTTGTGGTGTGATTTCTTACTTTTTTGCAACAACCATTCTATCTGACGTGTTTTGTGTGAGTGCTAAAGATTCAAACATTCAAAATATTTCAAGACCTCTTTAAAACATTCAAAAATAGTTTCAAGAAACCTTCAAAGTATTCAAAACCTTGTCACAAAATTTGTGAAAAAATGAACTTGCATTGAGATATTTTTTCTTGCATTTGCATTATCCTTCCTCCTTTAGCTTGCATTTATACATTTGCATACCATATCATCTTCTCTTTAGTTTTAAAAATTATTGTCATAGTTTCATATTGCCTTCATAATTGCATATTGCATTAACATTGCCTATTGCATATCGTTCCCTCATTTTTAACTTAGAACCTTTTAAAACATTGCAAAATCCCAAATAAAATCCAAATATTAGAATGTTTCCTTATTTTATTGAAAACAAGATCTTGACTTGGTCCCTTTACCCTCATTTGTCCATCTATCAATTGGTCAAATTTCATCTTTGTTGGAAAATTTGAATTAGTCCCTTTTTATCCAATTGTCCCTTTGATCCCATTTAAGTCAAGGTCCTTATTCAATATCCTAAGGATATACTCTTAATTTTTCATTTTGCAAAGATTTTTTTAAGATTTTTCAAAGTCCAAAATCCCAAAACACATTTGCATAAGCCTTCAAAATCTATTATCTCCTTTTCCTCCATAACTCCATCACCCCTCAAGGTGTTTTCCAATGTTGTTCTTTCCCACATTTCCATTCACTCAAAATAAATCCTTCTTCCACTCCATTCATTATCCAACAACTATTTTCCAACCTTTCATCCATCCTATTCAATCCTTTACATAAACGTTATCCATCCTTATCCAATCATCCATTTCATATCCCTTTGTCATTACCCTACCAATGTCTTTGCACATAGTATCATGGTCTATTATTGTATATGTTTCAAAAACACCTTTCAAAGAATAAAGATGCTTGAGTCCTTCATACATGTCATGTCATGCATCCAGTTTCTTCCTAACATGTCAAAAAGTAAAAAAAAAAAGAAAAAAGTCAAAACAAAAACAAAAAGGAAAAAGTTTCCTTGAGGAAAACCTGGCAAACAGGTGTCTTGGTAACATGAAAAAATAAGAACAAAGAAAAATAATTTCGTCCAATAGTGAAAACCTGGCAAATAGGCGCTTTGAGCAAGTACCATGATGAAAACCTGGTAAATAGGGGTCATGTGTAATTCTATGAACTTCTTGCATTCCATACGCTTCATCCATATTTTTCTATCATATTGCACCCCTGTCATCCTCCTCCATTATCCCCATCATTTCCTTCATTATCCTATGCACATCCCTCATATCCTTTACCCTATCAACACCCATATTCCCCCTTGTCCATTTTTTATCTTTCTTATCCATTTCCCCTTTCTTATCCATATCCCAACTTTGTCCTATCCAACTCCCTATCTTGGTCTTGATAAAAATAAGGACATTAAATGCAAAACATGTTTTCCAAAAAACCTCTTGACATGTCCATTCCTAAGCATCACTTTCCATCCAGTGTCAATTTTTTTTCCTTATCCTATCATTGTCTTAACTAGTCCCTCCACTTAGTGAAAAATATATTATCCCATTTCTTGGATAGTCCTTGGCACCCAAACAGATCCAATTCAAGTGGCCCTTGGTCTTCATCCATCTACCAAACCATTTCTCACTTCACAATGTCCCTGCCTTGCTAGACACTGGGGGCAATTCAAATCTTTCTCATGTAAATATGAATGTTCTGAAAAAAACAAAAAAAATGCATAATGTCCTGAAAAATTCCTAAAAATTGTAAAATGTCAAAAAAAAAATCTTAAAAATCAAATATGATGCTAAAAAAATCAATAAAAAGCATAAAAAGTCCTGAAAAGTTCTAAAAATTGAAAATCATAAAAAATCAGCAATAAATGTCATTTTATGACAGTCATTTGATTTCCTCATCATGTACATAATCACTTGTTATTTTCAATAAATTGTCCCTTGTGAAAAGACATACATTTGAGCAGACACAATTAGAAGACTTATCAAATTTTGCACTTAATGAAATCATGCATTAACAAACAATCTATCCAATCTAGTCAGCAATCAATCAGATTAGATTTGTCCTATCAATCAATCAACATCAATCCTTTATCAATCATCATTTATCTTATATAGAGTGTGGTATACTTGAAACCAGACGATATCTATCTTAGACGGGGTACTTCATTGAAACAGAACATCGTCATCACCAATCAAACAGACTATCAACTTTGATAATAAGATCAAAATGATTGTTGACTTGCTTGTTACAGTGAGTCTTAGTTTTTTATTGATTTATCTTCAATCATGTTCTTATGCTACTCCAGAATATCACTGAGTGATGAGAGTGGCTGGGATGGTTCATGGTCCTTTATTTTTTTTGTCTTCTGTTTGCAAGGTGTTCTTCATACAATTATGGGGCACGTATTCCATATGCTTCAGGATGAATGGAACCATTCATTGTTTGTAATGTGTTTGTTTTTACGCAAAGGGATTGCATTATCGCCTTGAATTTCTATGTCATGGTGGATTGAGTCATGGAAGCATTTTTTTGTTGCAAGAAAGATATGGTTTGAGCCAAGCTATTAATAGTAGAATAAGTTGAAAGAGTGGTAGGAGATATATGTGAAATGTTTGGAGCATTATGATAAATGAAAGAAACTGTAGAGTATGAAAAATTAACACTATTGTAAGTGGGCATTAATGAAGGTAAAGAGATGTAATGCCCCACCCAAGAATCCTTGGAACCCAAGGATAAAATATGTACTAATTTTTATTTAAAAAAAAAACAAGTTACCTAACAACATAATAGAATAACAAGGAACAAGAGATAAATATCAAAATATGATAAGAAACTCAGGGAACATGGAAAAATCACATGTTCACCTACACAAGTAGAAGTCTTTCTAATACTTCCAAAGCTTCCCAAGCCATGACCCATATACTCAGAATGAAGAATACACATTCTTGAGATAACTCAATGGAGATCCAGATAATGTTCACGAATAAAAAGAGGGAGGTATTACACTATCTATCCCCAAAAAAAATGTTCTTTTTTATGCCCAAATGAAATTTCCTATGTTGGTTAACCATACAAGTTAATTTACCATTCTATACATAAACCAAAGCATGAGTCCCACATACAAGAAAGAGATAAGATTCACCAGTGAATATGAATTTGATCTGTTATGATTGGAATGACCTCTACTAAAAGAAGGGTATCTAGAATAGTAATTAAGTTTTCCATAAAATGTACATAATTATCCACTATCCCTTAAATGATAGAAGACCGACTGGAAATGAAATTTCCCAAAAATGAAATAAGAATAACCAAGAACGATCTTTCTTCCCAAAAATGACAGAAAATTGACCGGAAACAATCTTTCTTCCCAAAAACAACATAAAATTGATCAAAAATGACATTTCTTCCCAAAAAGGACATTCTAATGACTAGAAATGACATTTTTATAACTGGAAACAACATTCTACTAGAAGAAGACAACATGACCTTCAAGAGGCCATAACTTTTGCATCTGACATCTGATTGACTTTATTCAAAAAGAGTTGAAAAGATCCTTATGAGCTCTATGAAAATATGGACCTAAAACCATCCTAGAATATCAAAAAAATTGTCCCCACCAAAAAGAAACAACCAAGGTCTAAGAAGAAGGTGTTGTTTTTGAAAATGCTAACAAACAAGATTCCTAGTATAACAAATGGGTAGGCATGCTGACACCAATGTACGACATAAAAAGAAAGCTAGCTCCATAGAAGGGAGTACCTAATACACATATATCAAGGCTATGGACACTTGATTGCACAAATGTACATAATAAGGAAAGCATGAACATAATATGCTAAAAAAAAGAACATCAAGTATAAACATAAAATACGTAAATGATAATAAGGGAAAGAAAAAAGCACATCATGCTCTAGAGTCCCATCAGTGAAAGTCATCCACCATCTATAAACCTGTCCCCATCAGTGGTAAAGTTTAGCAACTCCTCCCTACCACGTGGTACCCGGGGCCCAAACCCACCGTGCTCATGGAGATAACACCCTAACAACACACAATATAATCACTCACACCAGAGAGGAATACACTCACGCCAAGAAGATGCATAAAATTAGGGAAAATTACAAAGATCCAATGAAAGAACACAATACGAGTAGATCAAGGTCACTACTCAAGCTAGACAAGGTACGATGTCGAGAATCAAGAATGAAGTATCATCACACAGCTCGTACTGGCTTGTATGGAATTAAGCAATAATTCTCACTAGGAAGCTCTATAGTGCCAACAAACATGTCTTAAATAGATGATCGATGCCATGCTGAATCAACATCCAAAGATGTTTCACGGTTATCCCAGCTCTTGTCTCTCAAACAAATGACTGTTGGATATAACATTGATCTTATTAATATTATATTTTTTCCATTCATTTTAAGGTTATCACTTAATAAGATAACTCAACAAAGGGATACCCTAGGACCTCTTTGTGTCCCAGCCCGCATTGGTGAGTCACTCGATCTCACTACTCCACACCTACTCATAAAACACAAAGAGAGTATAAAATACTCCAACACCTCAATCAAAGAGGGAGGTAAAACAAATAATACAAGACTCCAAAACCT
Organism: Thuja plicata; assembly: GCA_018584345.1. NCBI lineage: Eukaryota > Viridiplantae > Streptophyta > Pinopsida > Cupressales > Cupressaceae > Thuja > Thuja plicata. The sequence continues at coordinate 5,275,669 of MU223304.1, forward strand.
TAATCAAAGAGGGAGGTAAAAGAAATAAAACATTGCTCCATTGGCTTCAACCAAGATTATGGGTCCCAATGTAATCCTGTCATGGCACACAAAGATATTGTGATGTGGTCTCAAACACCATCATCATGCATTCCAATGCGATCCAAATCAAGCATGGAGAATAATTCCACAAAAAAAGGAAAGATAAACACAAGTGCTCACAACACACTCAAAGAGCTTGCGATGTGGTCTCAAACACAAACATCATGCATTCCAATGCGATCAAAATCAAGCATGGAGAACAATTACACAAAAAGAAAAGAGAGTCACAAGTGATCACAACAAACTCAACTAGGCACTTGGCCAGGAGTACAGATTCATTCATGAATCTAAAATCCATAAAATTAAACCATATCATGGTTGGAAACTTGGAGGAAAACACACTCTAATGTTGAGATTAAATTGAACAAACCAAACAATAAAAATTGGTGGCACATAAAATGAGGCAACCCTAAAATTCCCAAGAATCAAACTTCTCAGAAAGCTACAAAATAAAAACCCATTTTCCCTAAGGAACCCAACATCACACTAATCCAATAAAATTTTAGATCTGAATAAACATGAAAAAATGATGAACATAACAGTACAAAAACCAAAATGCAAAACCCCAGTTACTCGTAGCGAGTCAGCTGGGTAACAAAAAACTACAAGATTATGGGGGAGTACTAATTCTCAGCTGATAGAGCATTTACAAACAAGAAACAACTTAAACAATAGAGAAATGAATTAAATAATAGAGGCCCTACCTCGTTTCTAGAGGACAAGCTTGAAAAGACGAGGAATAAAATAAATTCCAAGCTAAATCCTAAAATAGCTCCACACAAATGGAAGTATTCGCGACATGATTTCAATGATCCGCTACCCACCATAAATTGACAACCGAGTAAATCACAATGAGCATAAGACTGAATTTCTCTAAGTAATTTTAGAGCAAAATCTAAATTCTTCTTCCAACTCAAATTGAAAAGTGAGTTAAAATAACTCTTGTTCCAAAAATAAAGCACTTTTATCCCAAAATCCCTAAAGGGTAAATTAAAACAAATCACTTAAATAATTCCCATGAACTATTGAATTTCCCAAATTAGATCAAATCTATTCCAATTAAATGGAATTCAATTACAAAAAATAGTCGATAATAAAATACTAAATCCCCAACCACATAAAATTAGCATTTAAGTAAATCTCATCCATGACAACTGTAGGAAATATAAATGCATAGATAGCCACTGGTCTATCTCGAATGCGTAATAAATCTAGATTTAACAACATGTAACAGAGGGAATAATATACTAATCATGGATATGACGTCCATACATGGATGACATTGGATTAACATGAAAGGTTGGTAATATTATCTCCTGTGCCATTGCCAGGGATATAGACACACTCAAATCTTGCAATTCAGGTAGACCATGTCTGGTCTCTGTTCTTTGAAACATGCAAACATCAAGTGTACATGTTAATTACAAAATATCCAAATCACAACATATAATAATCAAACATCGAAGGAGAACGACACCATTGTGTGGCCCTCGTAAAGGGGGTAACTATGACTTCGTCTCACTTTGTACAAACACACAAAGCATAATATATATCAATTGCATGAGTGAATAGTGAACATTAATTTATTTAAATAACCATTGCATTAACATTAAACATTTCATTCAAATATAAAACATCAAATAATCATTTCTATTAATATAGACATATAATAGTGCAAATCTCCATAAAATACCCAACAACATATATAACAGGAATCCAAGATATTCATCAATATAATAATTCATTGTTTCTTGAAGAAAAATATAACAAATGTCAGCATAAATCATCATCATGTAGATATGATCAAAATTTTACTAACACCATAATCAAACATTTAAAATTAGCAATGATACAGGTAACTAAAATAAGGTACGGTAATCAGCTACATCACATAGTGCAACCACCAAATCAAATCACACAGATAATCATGGAATAACAACATCATGGTACAATCTAATGATTCCCAATATAGATAATATCTCAACAAGGTAAGCGATCAAAATTAGGTAACCACTGACACATACCTAAGTGAAACCATCAAATCACATCATAAGCCAAATAGGCATATACCAATCATAATCATAGCAGTAATCTCAGATTGAGCACAAGAATAAATTGAACTAGGTGCATCTCATAATGCAAACATAATACCATCACAAAGGAATAATCACTGAGACATAATGAATCCTCGAAACTCAGAATAAAAACCTCACAAGGTTTAGCATCACAAATCAGTTATGCAACCAGCCATAGTTCAATGGCTCACACAACTAAGCATAAGCACATAAACAAGTTGTCGATGGAATAGTATATATAAGATCACCCTGAAGGTACAACCTCTAATGGGTCCAATATGATAATGAAATAAAACATATAAAAAATCAAAGCCACATGCACCAGGATGTTATGCTAAATGTAAAGGGGAGAGGTACTACATCATCCCCCCCTCAAGACTAGACTTACTCCTGGAAGCCTGCAAGTCAAACCCAAAAGATCACACCAAGTGGGAGATCGAAAACCAATCTGAATGCAAGAATAGTGAAACAAATTCTCCACAAGTTTTGCCAGATCAAACCAATTCATTACTAGTCAGCCTTACAAATACTGAAAGGATCCACACACACTAAAGAGCATCAACATTCTCTAAAATTCCTTTTAACGAGAACTCAATATGTTCTAGGAAAGACATATTTTGTCATGATCTCTTCCAAAATAGGCATAACATAAGCCATTATACCTCATCACAAGGCGTCCAATTGTAAATCAATGCCCTCCATGATCTCTTGAAGATCGAAGCACCAAGAAATTTCAAGACAACAACTTGGGAACATGAGAAAAATCATCCCAAAATGCTAAAAAAAATACCATCACGCCATCTAGAGAATCATTAAATCATACCAAAATCTCACTAACTCACCCAAGAATTTTAAAAGGTGAAGATTCTCTGCAAAAATTGCATTCTTCTGAGGGATAATACATCCAACTCAGGTGTACCATGAGATACAAATGTAAAAGGTTTCTTCTCACAACCAAGAGCACTCAGAAAACAAAGGCTCATTAGTGTACTCCTTGTACTTAAAGGGATACTCAGAGAAAAACTAAACAATAAGCATAGGAGAAATATGATTTCTATGATGTCGAGAGCTCAACTATAGCTAGAAACTAGGGTCACACAACCCAACTAGACCACGATTTCACCTTTAAAAAAGTGGAAATTAATCCAAATGGTGAATTCCATATTATACTCAACTCCATACCAAATCTCAGGATGGAAATATACGCCTAAAGATACCATGTCCTTCTATCCTAAAGCTAGGAATACCACACTACCAACAATCCTCTGGCAACCCAATCTCCAACATGGAGTCTCACTACGAGAGAATAACTTAACCAATATAATATTATATATATAACCATAAGGAGATATATCTACGAGAGTGTCAAGACTAGGAAAGGAGACTCTCTATCTCCACACTACACCAGTCTAAGAAGAGTTATGGAAACCCACAACCCAAGAAACCCCAAAGAACACTCATCAGAAACAACCAAAAAAATAAGGTACATCAAGCTCCCCTACATTCATTCTAAAAAATGCAAGCAAAAGGGAAAGGTATGGTCTCAAGAACTGCAACCAAGATTACCTCATAGGTGGAGTAAGTTGCACCCAACCATCTTAAATAACAATGCTAAGAGGGAATACATTCAAGATCTCAAAACATAGGCATGGGAGAAAGCAATAATCTCACTAAGCATACACACTAAAACCCATTCAATCATTCAAGCTCAACCACAACCACAAAAAGTATTCCTCAATCACAAACATTGGCTTATATCATGATTCTAACTAGAGCACAAATGGAGGTAAGCCAAAAGATCAACCACTCATTCTCAACAATTTACATGAAGATAATGCAATTTCTAATTCCACAAACATGGTAAACATCTACTAGTCACTTTGCACGATACAAATATTAACATCCATACACAAGAGGATTTGCAATACAGTGCATCTTTTAAATCACATAATGAAAACATGCAAAAATGCCATTTACAACTCATACTTCCTTTTATAAGAAAAATAAGATTTTCTCATAAATCAACTAAAAGAAATTTTAACTATCATCTTTACAATTACTCAACAACACAATATAGTATTTTCTCTATGATGTTCTCCCTTACACATACTATCAGAGATCTACATTGAACATGATAGAGTCAGTAAACACAAGACTGGGCAAAAATACCAAACATTCAGAGTAGTCACCAAGAAACTGAAAAGGAAAAACCCAAATGGGGGAGTCATCGATTCCAACAATAAGTCCCAAAAATGTGCCAACTTCAACAATAAATCAAATGTGACAAATGTCAAAAATAGATAGATCAATAAATTTTATGACTAATCCAAGAATAAGAATACCAAAAATTCAATGCTCAGCCACACAGCATGTGGAATAATCCACCAAGAAACAAAATGAATCACCAAGCAAGAAGTGCATTGATGAAATATTGTGACCAAAATTAGTCACATAAGAGGGAGTAACCACCACACGGTACTGAGGAACACCACATCTTAGTAGAATTGGAGAACATACCCACACACACCAAACAATGGATCATCTAAGATCTTGTTCATATGCATCACTATGGTTTTAACAAATGCATTAATATTATTTCACAATACAATTTCCTTTACTTTCCCATGTAATGAAATAATTTTCTCCATGCAAGTTTCCAATCAAAAGGAGAGTTTAAGCACATTATCAAACACATATGGAACACATAGAGAAGGATCACTATGAGAACAACACTCATGAGGGTAATCACAACTATGGGTTACAGAAACATGAGGCCAAAACACGACCATTTGAACTTTCACTAGGGTACTCAACATGCTCACACCAGGGTCAATACTTAATGATAGAATATGGAACAATTAGCCAAAAACCACATAGGTTCTTCCTATATTAGGGGCATGTATAAATTTCATCAAGAGTCACCATAAATGGATAAAACAATGGAACACCAAGAGGCACACAAGTCTATAGTCATAGTCATAACACCACACAATGAACCATTAGTATCTACAACCACTACGTTCTCAATGCACTCAATGCATGGTAGCTCAATGCTACAAGGAAAAAATGCATGAAATATAAGATACCATAGAATGGAGTGATTCCTATGCAATTCTTCACTACAATAACCAACTAATTTCCCAAGAAATCTAAGCAATTATGAAATTTGGGGACGTAAGTCATTAACCAAAATAATCTATCATATGATATTAATTTCACCTTTCATTACCAAAAAATGTTTTTTTTCATGAATTCAATGGTGCACAACTATTTCTCTTTGAGCGGAATGCATTTAAATGCAACAATTAATGTGCCAAAATAAATGGAACATAACTCACTCTTACAACAACATAACAACCATAGAATATAGTGCACCACACCACATAGGAAGTTGAACAAGAGGCACTCATGGTCTTTCATGGATGCAAATCAATCACCGTGACCAAGTAGGGTCACACAATAAAATAAGCCACTCACAGCTACTAAGCATCCAAGAATCAACATATACATGCAACTATCATGCTAGAGAAAGGGAAACACAAACATGGTTTCCATGACATCTACACACACAAAGACCGCTCAAGGGTCACAAAACACTCACAAACCAAGAGAAAATCACCAAACTATGGTCTAAAGTTCTCATTAGAGGTACTCACATAGGGGTATCATCCATCCCTGAAAGGAACAAGGATATAGGAGGTACTCTTCCTCCAAAAAATGTCACTTGGGTTGATTCTTCTAGAATACTCAAGAATGTGAAGCTTAGGCACCCAAGTAAAAAGCTACCAATATTCACAACACTAATCACGTGCACTCAAACACCAACAACATCAAATAAGAGGGAAACATATACGAAGAGATCCCAGTGTATAATCATGGGATCTGATACAATATGTAATGCCCTACTCAGGAATCCTTGGAACACAAGGATAAAATATGATCTATTGTTTTTTTAAAACAAGTTACCTAACAACATAATAAAATAACCAAGAGAAAGAGATAAACATCAAAACATGATAAGAAACTCAGGGAACATGGAAAACTCACATGTTCACCTACACAAGCGGAAGTCTTTCTAATACTTTTAAAGATTCCCAAGCCATGAACCATATACTCAGAACATAGAAAACATGTTCCCAAGATAACTCAATGCATATTCGAATAATGTTCATGAATTACAAGAGGGAGGTACTACACTATCTATCCCAAACATTATTTTCTTTTTTTATGCCCAAATGAAATTTCCTACGGTTGTTAACCATACAAGTTCACTTACCATTCTATCCATAAACCAAAGCATGAGTCCCGCATACAAGAAAGAGATAAGCTTCACCAGCGAATACAAATTTGATCTGTTATAATTGGAATGACATCTACTCAAACAAGGGTATCTAGAAAATTAATTAGGTTTTCCAAAAAATGTATGGAAGTATCCACTGGCCCCTAAACGAGAGAAGACCAACCAAAAATGAGCTTTTCTAGAAATGAAAGAAGAATAACTGGAAACAATCTTTCTTCCCTAAAATGATAGAAAATTGATCGAAAATGATATTTCTTCCCAATAATGATAGAAAATTGATCGGAAATGATCTTTCTTCCCAAAAATGACATTCTAATGACTGGAAATGATATTCTACTAGAAGAATACAATATGACCTTATGGAGGCCATAACATTTGCATCCGACATCCGATTGAATTCATTCAAAAAGTGGCAGAAATATCTTGACAAGATCTATGATAAAATGGACCTATAAACATCCTAGAATATTAATATTTTTTTACCACCCAAAAGAATCAAGAAAGGTCTAAGAATAAGGAGTTGTTTTCAAAAACACAACAAACAAGATTCCTAATACATAAAATGGGTAGGCATGCTGACACCAATGTACAACATGAAAATAAATCTAGGTCTACATAAGGCAGTACTAGATACATGCATATCGAGGCTATGGACACTCAATTGCATCAATGTATATCATAAGGAAAGCATGAACATAATAAGCTAAAAACAAGAACATCAAGTATAAACATTAAATATGTAAATGAAAAGAAGGGATAGAAATTAGCACATCATGCTTGAGAAATTCATCGCTAAAAGTCATCCACCATCTGTAGGCTAGCCCCCAATAGTGATAAAGTTTAGCAACGCCTCCTACCACATGGTACCCATAGGCCAAACCCACCATGCTCATGGAGATAGCACCCTGACCACACACAATATAAGAACTCACACTAAGAAGATGCATAAAATTAGGGAACAATATAGAGATTCACTGTAAGAACACAATACAAGTAGGTAGAGGTCACTACTCAATCTAGATAGGGTACGATGTCAATACTAAAGAATGGAGTATCATCACATGGTTCATACATGCCACTATGGAATTGAGCAATCATTCTCACAAGGAATCTCTACTATGCTGACACACATCTCTCAAATAGACAGATGATGCTATGCCAGATCAATATCAGTAGATGGTTCATGACTATCTCGGCTTGCGTCTCTCAATAGATAGCCGATGGATATAACATTGATCTTATTATTATTATATTTTACCCCATTCATTTTAAGTTTATCACTTATTAAGATAACTCAACCAAGGGATACCCTAGGATCACTTTATGTCCCAACCCACCTTGGTGAGTCACTCCATCCCACTAATCCACACCTACCGGTCAAATACAAAGAAAGTATAAAGAGAATCCAACACCTAAATCAAAGAGGGAGGTAAATAAAATAACACAAGAATCCAAAATCTCAATCAAAGAGGGAGGTAAAAAAATAGAGGGTGATGCAATAAGCATTGCAGTAGGAGCTTTCCTAAGCTAAGAAGGCAGGCCTGTGACCTTTTTCAGTGAAAGATTAAATGAGGCTAATTCTAGGTTCTCTTCCTATGACTTGGAGCTATATGCTCTTGTGCAAGCCTTAAAGAAGTGGAGGCATTATTTATTTCCTAAAGATTTTTTTGTCTTTACAGATAACCGAGCATTGAGTTACATAAACACTCAAGACAAGCTTAGCTTGAGACACATCAAGTGGATGGAGTTCCTACAGTATTACACTTTTACCATAAAACAGAAGAAGCAGGTGCAAAAGAAAGTTGCAGATGCCCTTTGTAGGAGACTAATCACCATTCAAGAGATTCAATTGCAAAGTATAGGAGTTGAAGGTTTTAAGGACCTATATGAGGGAGATTCAGATTTCTTAGAGGTGTATAAAGTGTGTAAAGATTTTGAGAATCACTTTCATAGTGAATTTGCAGAGTATACATTGAAAAATGGGTTGCTATTCAAAGGCAAGAAACTTTGTGTCCCAAAAGTCCCAATGAGGGAGAACCTCATACAAGAAAAGAATAATGGAAGCCTAAGTGGACACTTTGGGCTAAACAATACATTGGACCTATTGGAAAGGTTTTATTGGTGGCCTGGGATGTAGAAGGAAGTGAGAAGATATGTGGAATAGTGTGGCATATGTCAGAAGGCTAAAGGAACTTCATCAAATGTAGGAATTTACCATCCATTTCCCATCCCAAGTACACCTTGGTAGTGCATAAGTATGGACTTCATAGTGGGGTTACCTAGGACTCCAACTGGTTTAGGCAGTGTGTTTGTAGTGGTAGAAAAGTTCAGTATAATGAGCCACTTCATACCATGAAAAACAACACATTATTCCAGCCATATTGCTTCCTTGTTCTTCAAGGAAATAGTGAGGATTCATGGCCTACCAATGAGCATTGTTGCAGACAAGGATGTGAAGTTAATGGGTCACTTTTGGAAGACTCTATGGAAGAGACTAGGTAACAACTTGTCTCATGGATCTACCTATCATCCTCAAATGGATGGGCATACTGAAGTGATTAATAGAGCTCTTGGTAACTTGCTTAGATGTATGACAAAGTAATATGGATAGGGATGGGAGAAAGTTATTCCATAGGAAGAATTTGCCTATAATGATAGAAAAAATAGGACTACAGGAAAAAGTTCATTTGAGATTGTGTATGGGGCACATCCAAGGGGTGTGATGGAGCTCAGAGACCTCAAAGGATATGAGGGATTTAGTGGGCATGTTGATGACTTCACCCAATTAATGAGGGAAGTCCATGAATAGGTAAAGATAACCTTAATGGAGGCCAATCAGAAGTTGAAGGCTAAAAGAGATGAGGGAAGAAGAGCTTTGTTGTTTGAAGTGGGAGAGTTAGTAATGGTGATCATGAATAAGGAAAGACTACAAAAGGGGATACCTAGTAAGCTACAGATGAAAAGAATTGGACCTTGCAAGATATTGGCCAAGTATTGGCCTAATGCTTATAAGGTGGAGTTGCCCAAGGAGATGTCAATTTCTCCAATCTTCAATGTAAAATATTTAATCAAGTATAAGGGGCTAGAGATGGATGAGTTGGGGTATAGTACATAGGTACATAAGGGCATGGGAGAGTTCAAGACTCTGGAACAAGTCAAACCACAAGTGGATAAGATATTGGATTCAAGAGTAAAGAAGAAGACAAGACATAAATTCTATATGGAAAATCTAGTGAAGTGGAGATAGCAACCAGAGTCAGAAGACACTTGGATAGCTGAGAGTGACTTAAAGAAGCATGGAATCAGTGAGGAGTTCTTGAAACCATAGGTACCTTAACTTTATTGTTGTAGGGGGAGGATGGTGCAGGAGCACCCTAAGGTCTTTTGTAAGATCTTTAATCAGTTTTGGGCTTGTAGGTTGGTTTGGCTAACCATCCAAGAATAAGGAATAGTCTATAAAGTCCCTAGTGTGTTTTGAGGTGTGATTATAGTTAGGAAGGATTAGGGTTTGATGTTGTTAGGTTTAGTTGATTCTAGGGGTCTAGAACCTAGAAGTCAACTCAAAAGTCAAAGGGTTGACCAAAGTCCCAAAGTGGGAAGATTTTTAAATTTTTATTGTTGTCTAGTCATTTGAGGTCAATTGGTAAGGTTTGGAACCAATTAGGACTCTCAAAATGAGAAAATTGTCATTTTGACAAAAAGTTGTCAAAGTTGTCATGACAATATTTCCTAGTTTTTAGGAATTGACACTTATGGTGCCCAAATCCTGACCAGAGGGTCTAAAAATGTGGGCTAGAGGTATATAATGTGTTTCCAAACCTAATATAGCATTTAGATTGGATTGTGTATGGACTTGGTGCAGGAGCACCTACTCTAGACCCAACAAACAATGACTCTAAGAGTCCTAAACATATCTAGTTTAGTCTAGTTAGGCACCTAGACCAAGTTGTGAGGCCTAGTTCCAGGATTGGCACAATTATAAGCCCCTGGATCACTATGGTCAAAAGTGGTCAATAGGCCTAAAATCATAGGATCTTAGTCTTTTTCATGTTTTTAAGGTCTTAGATCCATGTTGGATCACTAGAATAAGTTAGGACCAAGTTTGGTCATTAATCTTGCAAATATTGCACAAAATGTTGTCAAAGTTGCTTAGCAACTTTGACAACTTTTGCCAAAAGTTGTAACTAAAACCCCCAATAGTCAGATTGTTTAAAAATTAGTTGGAACCGATGGGGGAAGCCTTCAAATATCCCTTTCAGGCGGGTGGAAGGCATAATATGTAACTTGGCATTTTGAATCAATAAAACAAATCATTTTTCTACAGATTTTGGAGGACAGTGATTTGGTATGGATAGGTACAGTCATGGGGGCATGAAAAAATGATCCCAAAATTTGAAGCTTGGAACACCCTTCCATTTGCATGTGGTTTCATGTGTTAATCTATCCTAGTTTGTGAGATATCAAGTTTTTAGTGGGGCTGCCTGGGTTTGAGGCTAAAAATCAGGATTCACCTAGGGCTTGAGTGTTTGGATCAATTCCACCATAGGAAATTGATGCCCCTTGGTGGAATACATCCTTGTTCACTGTATTTTCATATTCTATAGGTTAAAAGTGTGAAGATGCAGAGGAGTGGCTTTGCCACAAGACCCTAGGTGTACATCTCATGTGTGCACCATTTTGTGACTTAGGACAGTCACCATAGATTTTGATTGGGGATTCACCAAGGGCCCAAATCCTAGATTTTGAGTTTTTTCACATGTCCACACATTCCTCCATTCTTATTTTGTGTTTTGGCATAGGAGAAAGAGCACTTGTAGTGCATTTGGAGCCCTAATTAGGCCTATTAGCTTGGTCTAAAAGTTGTGACAGTAGTGACCTTTGTTTGCCTCCAATACATGGTGCTTGGGAATGTTTAGTAAGGCCTTAAATGGTATCAAAATCCTTGATCAAGTTAACACATCCTTTGGAAACATTTTGACTTATGTCTGAATTTGCCTCTGGAAAAGGCTACAAGCCAAAACCTAGTTTGTGAAGCAACTTGGTAGTATGAGTTACCCATTGGTGAAAGAACCATTGGAACTATTAGAATAGGACCTAAATAGGATAGAACAGTGATTTTGGGCCACCCCTAGTCTTAGTATCCATTTCATGGGGTTCAAGTACTGATTGCGTTAAGGAGTTCTCTTGTGAACTTTTGTTCTTTGGTGCTTAGGACTTTGGCAAACCTAGTGATTGGGTTCCCTTGCATTGTAGGGTTGTGATAACCTTCCTTGAGTCATTTTGTCATACTTGTGATAGGTATTCATCACTTGACCCTCACCTAGGGTGTTGAAGGATTGAAACTCACCATTTGATCACTGATTGAAGGCTTCCGCTTGCCACTGCTGCATCAGGACTGGTGTTTGAGAAGGATCAATTTCATGTGTAATTAAGTTATAGAGCCATCATCCACCACTTTATTGGATTGAATGGAGTGAATTAATGAATGGATAGTGTCTGAAATTTATTTCCTAAGATATTTGTGGCATTATTGTAGTAGATTGTACTTTCTGGTTAAGCTTTGTTTAAATTATTGCATTTTGTAAGTTCATTGGCCAGTTTTGGTCCAGTTATGTAAAGAAAGGGTTTCTTTGGTGTTCCCATGGTTCAAAATCCATGAAAAATTGGAATCCATTAGAGACTTGTATATAATTCATACATATGTCTTTTGGAGTGTGTGTGTGCAGGGGAAGCTTGAAAACTATCAGGCCCTATGCGAGTACTAGCTATTTTGGCTAGGGTGACTGAGCAGTGCAACAACAATGGAGGTTGCAAGTTGGTATTTTCCAATTAGTGATAGAGGAGTGTAGGGGCATGGTGTGTATAAATTTTTATGGAAGGAGTTTTGAGGAGCTCATTAGATCAGTGGAAGAAGATCAAGAAACCGGACTAGTCTTCATGCCCTAGGAACCCTTGTTTTTAGGTGTTTGGTAAAAGTCCATTGTACAGGTAGAGTTGAGACAAGAGACCTAGAAAATAAGGGGAGGAAAAAACCACAAAGAGCATGAATTTTTTTTTCTAGGTTTGTTAAGGGGTTTTAGGAGGAAAATCACATTTTCAGTGATTAGGAGGGCTAATAGGCCTAAAAAGGCTACAAGGACTAAAAGACTTGAATTTGGAACTTGATTGGAAAATGGGTTCAAGATTCATAAAATTGAATCCATAGAGGTTGTATTATACCTAAGAGGAGTTGGGAAATCAATCCTTGAGTATTTTACCCTATTGGAGTGGCAGGAGGCTAGTGAAGCCATGGATGCAAGAAAGCTATGGAGGAAAGAATAAAGAGGAGTTTGAAGTCGGTGGGTAGTTCCTAGGGAGTTAGGGGATTAGGAAAGAATCCTCTAGCTAGGGTAGAGAAAGAGACCCTAAGAAAGACCAAGTGAAGGTCTTGGTGAGAGATAGAAGTCTCTAGGAGAGGAGCTCCCCATCATGATGTGGTCTCAAATACCAACATCACACATTCTAATGCAATCAAAATCAAGCATGGAGAACATGTCCACAAAAAGGAAAGATAATCACAAGTGCTCAAGACACACTCAACTAGGCACGTGGCTAGGAGTACAGATTCATTCATGAATCTAAAATCCATTAAATAAAACCATAGCATGGTTGGAAACCTGAGGAAAACACACTCCAATATTAAGACTAAACCAAACAAACCAAATAGTAAAATTGGGTGGCACGTAAAATCAGGCGAACCTAAAATTTACCATAAATCAAACTTCTTAGAAAGCTACAAAACAAAAGCTCATTTTACTTAAGGAACCCAACAACACACTAATCCAATTAAATTTTAGTTATGAATAAACACAAGAAAGGCCAACATAACAGTACAAAAACCAAAATACAAAACTCGAGTTACTCATAGCGAGTCAACCGGGTAATAAAAAACTACAAGATTGTGGGGGGGTACTAAATCTCAACCCACGAAGCATTTAAAAAAAATAAAAAATTTATACAACTTAGAAAAAAATTAAATAACAGAAGCCCTACCTCGCCGCCAGAGGAGAAACCTGAAAAGACAAGGAATAAAATAAATTCCAAGTTGAATCCTGAAATAGCCCCACAAAAAAAAATTATTCACGACACAATTCCAATGAGCCACTACCCACCATAAACTAACAACCCAGTAAATCAAAATGATTAGAAGACTAAATTTCTCCAAATCAATTTGGAGCAAAATCCAAATTATTCTCCCAGCTCAAATTGAAAAGTGAGTTAAAATAACTCTTTTTCCAAAAATAAAGCACTGTTGGCCCAAAATCCCTAAAGGGTAAATAAAAAATTTCACTTAAATAATTCCCACAAACTATTGAATTTCCCAAATTAAATCAAATCTATTCACATTAAATGGAATTTGATTACGGAAAATTAGCCGACAATAAAATATTAAATCCCCAACCACATAAAATTAGAATTTAATTAAATCTCATCTGCAACAACTGTGGGAACTCTAAATGCACAGACAACCACTGGCATATCACGAATGCATAATGAATCTATATTTTTACCAACATCTACCAGAGGCAGTAATATACTACTCACAGATATGCCATCCATACATGGATGAAAAGTGATCAACATGAAAGGTCAGTAATACTATCTCCTGTGCCACTATTGGGGATATAGACACACTCAAATCCTGCAATTTGGGCGGGATGTGTCTGTTACCTATTCATTGAAACAAGAAGACATCAAGTGTACATGTTCACTATAAAATAGTTGAAGCACAACATATAATAATCAAACAATGAAGGAGAATTACACCATCATGTGGACCTCACAAAGGGGGTAACTATGAATTTATCTCACTTCGTACAAACACACAAAGCATAATATATATCAATTGCATGAGAGAATAGTGAACATTAATTTATTTAAATAACCATTGCATTAACATTAAACATTTAATTTAAACATAAAACATCAAATAATCATTTCTAGCAATATAGACATATAACACTGCAAATCTCCTATAACATATAAAAATGAATGTGTTTGTTGGGTTGTTTGTTGATTAAGGAATATATGTTACCAAATTGTAATGTTTGGAAAATAGAGGTAAGGGGGAAGATAAGATGCTCCTTTCTTTCACCCTCAAATACACAAATATAAGATCTAATTTGATCAACCCAAGAAGAAGGGTTAATACACAAGTGAATCCACTATTTGGAAAGAGAACAAGAAAGGGGATCTTAAATTCTATGAATTAATTGATTAAATATGATTAAAGATAGTAATTGAAAAGAATAGGAGAAAGAAACAATATTACAAAATTGCAGATCAAAGAATGTTGTTTTCTAAGGTTTGTAGACTATTTCTGGAAATGCCGACAGTTGATCCCAAACCGGAATGCAAAGATGAAAAAAACCCATAAATATTTTTCCGTTCTGATGTCGTCTTATGAAAAAGGTCAACCCTGTATCACTTTTTCCAACCCTTTCCTACACAGATCTGAAAGTGTCCCTGTCCGCATAGTATGAAATAAATCTGAAAAGGGTATCCAGATCTAGTCTCAGATCTACAGTCCCAAACCTGTACCTACAATAAAAAAGGTTTTTTTGTTGTTGGGGAGGGGTTTTCCTTGGTCAAACCCCAGTTTTGGAATTAACCTTAATATATATAATTGAAATTGTATAAAGATAAAAAAAGTAAAAACTTAAATTCACCTTGCTTGTAAAATCCTTGTGGCGGATTTGAATCCGTGAATCCACAAGTATGCTTCAAAATATGGAATGTGGAATGGTAGGATGTCTTCAATCTCTTGCTTGTAGATATCCAACACCAAGTTTTGAATGGGTTCTTGAACTTGACAAGGGTTTGGAAGAAGATGGATGGAGAGATCACCAAAAGGGCACTTTGTGGCTTGAATCCTTCAATGGCCTCCAATGGATCTCCTTCATGCAAATGGATTCTTGAGAATGATGGATTCTTGCTTGAAATATTTCTTGATTGCTTTCTTGAATTGCCTTTGAAAATCCTTCTCAATTGCCTTATGATTCTTATTGATGGTCCTTAGAGAAAATGAGAGAGAAAGCTTCCCTTTTATATGAAATTAGGGCACAATCTTCTAAGGAGGCCTACATAGGATAATTAAATCACCATTAAAGCCTTTACCCCTAGGAGAGGACCTATATTAAATACAATTTAGGAATCCATGCTTTGGAACCCGAAACAGTCGACCCGAAAGAGGGAGGAAACTTTTGTGAGGAACGACATCCGGGAAACTGAAAGTTCCTGGGATTGGGACCCTGGGATAGGGTCAAGGTTGGCCCTGTCCTAGGACAAGGCCAAGGTCAAACCTGTCCTAGGTCAGGGCCAAGATTGACCCTATCCTAGGAGGTCGACCCTGTCCCTATATCCCAGAAATAGAGGTCAGAATCCCAGAATGCAAAAATCCAGTCAAAGAATGGTGGACAAAAAGGCAGATTAGGGGGGAAACAATGTCAAGATCAGGAACCCAATCAGAGGCACTTTTCATGACCCCAAATCACTTACTCAGAAGGATAAACCAGTCTCCCATGGAAGTGCTTCCATTTTCTAACTATACATTTAGCCCCCACTTTAGCAAGAGTATGAGTTAAACACAAACTCTTGGTAAAGGAAAATATACAGAAAAGACAATCTTATTGAAATCAAAAGGGATAAAGAAAACCTCAAGCCCCCAAGGGACTCAAGTCTTTATCGACCCTAAGATCTTGATAAGAGAGACATCACTTAGTTAGGGAAACAAAATAAAAAGGTGTGATTATCTCACCCAATGAGAACTTATGTCCGATTGTGAACCACACAAAAGCGTAACTGGAAAGATGGAGTTGAACTGCCTAGTGAATGTGGTTACTCACTAGTCAACCCATCAAGGAGATCCATTCTTAAAGGGATCAAAGCATTTGTAAATTGAAAAATAGTGGGATCAAGAGATCCATGTAAATTAAACTGGAGGGATCAAGAGATCCTAAAAAAGTGTAAAAATGTCCATGCTTTAAGGATTAACTTCTTTTAATCCATAAAGGGAAAAATTTTAAGTCTTGTAAAGTATTTTGAATGTGTGTGTGTGTAAAACATGAGTAGAGTGTATGCCCCCATGTTAAAGTCATTGCTAACACTTTAACAGGAGAAATGGTTTTAACGAAAACATAAGCAACTCTATGGATTACCTTTCCACTACGAGATGCCCCCAAAGGAAGACAAATCAAGGGAAATAAAACATAAACATACATAAGAACACAAAAGGGATCTACCTAATGTGGGGTTAGTATGATCATAAGATAACATGTACATAGAAATATAATATTATTGAAAATGAATTGACATCATTCCCCAAAGAAAGTAGAACTACAATCACAAAGGAGGAAAGAAACTTAAGAATTACGAAGAGGAATCTTTTCAGACCACAACCTGGAGACCAAAAAGAATTAGTTCTACCATGTCGTAGATCCAAGAAGATTATACAAGGAAAATAGTTACAGACAATAGCACAAGTACAACATAACATGGAACAACATATAGAAGAATGTAGATACATATAGAAGAATTGAACAACAGTTTTGATTCCTCCATCACCTTGCACCAACAGAGTAACAAGGGTCATATAAGGGAATCTAACAAACATTTTAAAAAAAACACATTACGGGAGAAGTACATTACAACATACAAACACACAAAAGGATACCATAAAGGATGAGCCAATCAATCATGTTGTCAACCCTCCCCATCTTGGTTTATGTTATTTAGGGTAGGTGGGAAACTCGCAAGAGGGATTATATCCAATATAGTAGGAATGATAGCCAGTTCCAAACAAGGATCCTCTTGAGAATCACAATGCTCAATACTAGGTGTAATTGTTAATTGAGTTGAAATCATATGAGGTAAATCATTATCAAGATCAACGGTCTCATATTCATTACTAAGATCAATAGGATCATCGAGAGTGTACTCCTCATCAAGGTTGATTGAAATGGGATCCAAGATGTGAATAGCATCATCATACTCATTCATCTTATCATAATGAATCTTAACATCTGATGCAGTAGGCATAGGTTGATCAAAGGTAGGTAATGAGTTTCGAATCATAGAAGCATGGGCTCTAGCATTATCTCTATGCTTCTTATGACGTTCATTAGTAGATTTGTTACATTTAATTTTATTTTATAAATGTTGAGAACTAGGAGGAATAACAATAGGTTCCTTCACAGGTTTGATAGGAGGATTCTCAATAGGTTGTAATGGAAGAATAGAAGTTTGATCAATTTTATTAGCATCAGTGGATAAAGGAGGTATTGTAGGAGTAGGCAAAAGACCACCGTTGGAATCAATCTGAGGCATACTTAACTCAACAATTTTACAATGTTTGTAAGCTTGATAGGAGCGAAAGAGATGATCAGGGTGACATGAACATGAGTTAGATAATGAAGGCCAAAGAAAATTGAGAGTAGCGAAATCTCTAGGCCTAGAAGGTTGAAACAAACTATGATTAATTGTTTTGACTTCTCCATTATGAATGAACTTAAGACATTTATGAATGGGAGAAGCAATAGCATGCATAGCAGTTATCCAAGGTAAACCAAATTTGATTTGGAATTGATCAGAAGTAGGAATAATGATGAAGGTAGTATCTACAAATTTACCACAAATTTCAACAGGTAAGGTAATAGAACCAAGTGCGGGATAAAGAAAGCCATTACAAGTTTGAATCCATGCATTAGATGAATCATAAAAATCACGTTGTAATCCTTTCATGAAAATATTTTATTGAGTTATGAAATTAATTAAAGATGTGGGATCAACTAGACAACCACGGGTAGGTATCTTAGCAACCCTAGCATAGATATAAATGGGACCATCAAGAGCTTTAATCATTTCAGAATCATCAAAGGTAATTAGAAGTTCCCTAGGTCGCTTATCCTTAGTTTTTTTTTGAGGTTTAGGTGGAATTGGAAGTTGAAGTGGAGGTGAAGGATCTTAAACAATAGGTTTAGATTGTGCAACACTCTCCACATGATTAACAATGTTATTAAGAGCTTCCATCTTCAAATCATAAACAATGTCTACAGAAGGTGGTTGAGCTGTAGTATTAGTATCATGTGTAGGTAAAGGATTGGTATAGATTTGAAGGTTTTTATTAGGAGGAGAAATAGATTTATTTCCACTACCATCAAGAGTATCAACAGACAAAGATTTAGAATCAATTAAATCTTGAATCTTATGCTTTAAAGAGTAACATTTCTCAGTATCATGGCCATTTTGGCGATGGTATTGGCAGAAGGTGGTAGAATCAAAGGATTTTTAAGCTATTATAGTAGGAAGGAGAGCTTGAATAGGAGGTAAAGTAATCATACTAGCACTTAACAACCTACTCATTATAGAGTGCAAAGTTTCAGAGAGAGGAGTAAAAGTATGATTCATATGGCAAGCAGTGGATGCAGAAGCATTATTAGATGTAGCTGCAACTTGATGAGAAACCACATTCATCTATTTATTAATCTTTACATAGTTGTTAGGTTTCTGAAATTTATTAGGATTAGTAGCATTATCACCCTTATCAATTGGAACAGGAGCCATTGGAGTGTTTCTCTCAAACTGACTCACTTGTAATTGATAATGGTGAAGTGCTGCACACAATTGTTGAAAGGAGGTAAATTTAGTAAGCAAAATATTATCTCTAATATCTTTTTGTAAATTTGAAATAAAAATGTGTTGAATATCAATATCAGGAACAGGATAACAAATCTGAGCATACAAATGCTTAAATCTACCAATAAAATCAATCATTTTTTCCTTAACATTCTGTATACAATGCATTAAATCAGATTAAGACACTTGTGGTCCAATGTTATTTTGGAATTGTTGAATGAAGGAATTAGAAAGTTTGGGAAAAGAATTAATGGAATAGGGAGGTAAGGAACAATACCATTATAAAGCCTTATCTTGAAAGGTTCTAGCAAAAAACTTGGCTAAAATCCTATGGTCATGAGCATAATCACTATAAAGGATTTGAAATGTTTTAACATGAGTAACAAGATCACCTTTGCCATTGTAATTCTCAAGACGAGGCATGTCGGCTTGCTGAGGGATAGTAGCATGAATGATGTTTAGGGATAAAGGGCTATCCATATCACATATAGGAATGCTAAATTTGGATTGAGTTAAAGATGAAAGTTGTTGTTGTAAAGATGACACAGTTTGAGCCAAACTTATAATTGTGGAATAATTAGAGGAAATAGGTGGCATAGGAATATTAGGAACACTAGGAAAAGTATAAGAAGCAACAGGAATAGAAGACACAACTGGTGGAGCATTAGGAACCATAGTTGGAAGAGGATTAGTATAAGTAAAAGGCACACTATGATATGAAGGTTGTGAGGTAGGTAAAGATACCGGGGGAGAACTCACAGGAATAGGTGCACTTGGGATATAAGTTGTTATCAAAGGAGGAGTATAAGTAGGAATACTAGGTAGAGGAATAGAAGAAGGTCCTACACTAGTGACAATAGGTGTGAATCCTAAGTCTTGAGCCTCTTGAGCTAAAGGTTTAACATTCAAATTCACAAGATGAGTAATGCTACATAAGAAATTGATACCTTGATCATTATCATGGAGAACTTTCTTAAGAGCCTCTATAGCTTGGATGGAATCTTGATTATGGTTTTCATGGATAAGCCAATTTCCCATTTTATCAAGTTTGGTTGAAAGGTTTTGCACTTGTTCAGGAGGAACTCTTAAAGCGTCATCCTCATCATGAGATGAGTGAGAAGAGTTATGCTCCATAGAAGGATTGGAATCATGAGTTATCGAATTGTCATCCGGGATCCTAAGGAAAGGAGTGGAAGACTCAGGATCAAAGGAACCCATAAGTTTATGACTTCTTCTAACCGGGATACTATAAGTAGGACTAGATGTAGTAAAGCTCATACACCAATATAATGCAAATGATCTAATACAAATTTTAGATTGATTGAATTGAAATATTATTTGAAAGAACATGCAAGATCTAACATACAATGTAAATCTAACACCAAAAAGAAAGAGTTGTCAATCGCGGGTTCACCCAAATGTAACATATAAAAATGAATGTGTTTGTTGGGTTGTTTGTTGATTAAGGAATGTATGTTACCAAATTGTAATGTTTGGAAAATGGAGGTAAGGGGGAAGATAAGATGCTCCTTTCTTTCACCCTCAAATACACAAATAGGAGATCCAATTTGATCAACCCAAGAAGAAGGGTTAATACACAAGTGAATCCACTATTTGGAAAGAGAACAAGAAAGGGGATCTTAAATTCTATGAATTAATTGATTAAATATGATTAAAGACAGTAATTGAAAAGAATAGGAGAAAGAACCAACCTTACAAAATTGTAGATCAAAGAATGCTATTTTTTGAGGTCTGTAGACTATTTCTAGAAATGTCAATAGTTGATCCCAAATCGAAATGCAGAGACGAACAAAACCCAGAAATATTTTTCCATTCTAATGTCGTCTTATGAAAAAGGTCAACCCTATACCACTTTTGCCAACCCTGTCCTACACATATCCAAAAGTGTCCCTGTCCGCACAGTCTGAAATAAATCTGAAAAGGGTATCCAGATTTGGTCTCAGATCTACAGTCTTGAACCTGTACCTGCAAGAAAAAAGGTTTTTTTGTTGTTGGGGAGGGGTTTGCCTTGATCAAACCCCGGTTTTGGAATTAACCTTAATATATATAATTGAAATTGTATAAAGATAAACAAAGTAAAAACTTAAATTCACCTTGCTTGTAAAATCCTTGTGGCGGATTCGAATCCATGAATCCACAAGTATGCTTCGAAATATGGAATATGGAATGGTAGGATGTCTTCAATCTCTTTCTTGTAGATCTCCAACACCAAGTCTTGAATGGGTTCTTGAACTTGACAAGGGTTTGGAAGAAGATGGATGGAGAGATCACCAAAAGGGCACTTTGTGCCTTGAATCCTTCAATGGCCTCCAAAGGATCTACTTCATGAAAATGGATGCTTGAGAATGATGGATGCTTTCTTGAAATATTTCTTGATTGCTTGCTTGAATTGCCTTTGAAAATCCTTCTCAATTGCCTTATGATTCTTATTGATGGTCCTTAGAGAAAATGAGAGAGAAAGCTTCCCTTTTATATGAAATTAGGGCACAATCTTCTAAGGAGGCCTACATAGGATAATTAAATCACCATTAAAGATTTTACCCCTAGGAGAGGACCTATATTAAATAAAATTTAGGAATCCATTCTTCAGAACCTAAAACAACCAACCTGAAAGCGGGAGAAAACATTTTGTGAGGACCGACATCCGGGAAACTGAAAGTTCCCAGGATTGGGACCCTGGGACAGGGTCGAGGTTGGCCCTGTCCTAGGACAAGGTTGAGGTTGAACCTTTCCTAGGTCAAGGCTGAGGTCGACCCTATCCTAGGAGGTTGACCCTGTCCTTGTATCCAAGAAACAGAGGTCAGAATCCCAGAATGCAGAAATCCAGTCAAAAAATGGTGGATAGAAAGGCAGATCAGGGGGGAAACCATGTCAAGATTAGGAACCTAGTCAGAGGTGCTTGTCATGACCCCCAAATCACTTACTTAGAAGGATAAAATAGTCTCCCATGGAAGTGCTTCCATTTTCTGACTATACATCTCCATAAAATGCCCAACAACATATAAGGCAGAATATAACAGGAATCCAAGACATTCAACAATATAATAATTCATTATTTCTTGAAGAACAATACACCAGATGTAATTATAAATCATCACCATGGAGATATAATCAAAATATTACTAGAAAAATAATCTAACTTTTAAAATTAGCAATGATACATGTAACGAAAATAAGGTACGGTAATCAGCTACATCACATAGTGCAACCAACAGATCAAATCACATGGATAATAATGGAATAACAACATCATGGTACAGTCTAATAATTCCCAATCTAGGTAATATCTCAATGAGGTAATCGATCATAATTAGGTAACCAATGGCACATACCTCAGTGAAACCATGAAATCACATCATAAGCGATATAGGCATATACCAATTATAACAACAACAGATCTCAGAATAGGCACAAGAATGAACTGAACTGGGTGCATCTCATAATGCCAACATAATAACATCACAAACGAATAATCACTGAAAAACAATGAATCCTCAAAACTCAAAATAAAAACCTTGGAAGGTTTAGCATCACAAACTAGTTATGCAACTGGCCATAGTTCAATGGCTCACACAACTAGCCATAAGGGCATAAAAAATTTGTCGATGCAATAGTATAGATAAGATGACCCTGAAGGTACAACCTCTCATGGGTCCAATATGATAATGAAATAAAACATATAAAACATCAAAGCCACATCCACCGAGACATTATGCTAAATGAAAATGGGAGAGGCACTACAAGAAACACATGAAACAATTGAAGGAATGGTGGGAACAATATTATTAGGAATGCTAACGTGTGTAGGGTTGATATTGTGAATAAAATTTATTATGATAGGTGGAGCATAGGTAGACAAACTAGGAATGGAGGTAGAGATAGGCATATAGATCTCAACATTAGTGGTAGGTGGAATGAAACCCAACTCTTGAGCATAATATTTAATAGATTTAACATTGTTAGCAATGAGATAAGAAATACTACGGAAGATATTAAAACCATGCTCATCATTATGAATTATCTTCCTTAAACCTTCTACAATGGGTATGACTTCAGGATTAGGGTTTTCTTGTCCTAACCATTGCTCAAATTTTTTAAAGTCATTGGAAAGTTTTTGGATTTTCATAGGAGGAATTCTTAAGGCCTCATCCTCATTATGAGAAGAATGAGAAGAGTTGTTCTCCATAATAGGATTGATGTCATTAGGATACCTGTTAGTCTCATCAAGATTCCTAGGAAAGATAGAAGAATCGAGATCAAATGAACCCATAAGTCTATGACTTCTCCTAACAAGAATCCTATAAGGAGGAATTAAGGTAATGAAACTCATGCACGAGTGAACAAAATAAATGATAGATCTAGTGCAATCATAATATTTAAAAGATAGAGATGCAATTCAACTCAAGTAATATGGTAACTTATGTAATGAAAAACAAATCTAATGTAAGTATGCATATAATATGGCACGAGAATGTAAATGCATGCAAAATAGATCTAGATATACATAAATACATAGAAAGGAGATCTAACTACCTAAATGAAAAGAAGGTAACAAGCGTCGGTTTCACCAAAATATGTATAGGGTAAAAAGGAAAGAAATGACATGGATAGGCAAAATCACTTCACCTTTTTGCCAATTAGACATTTCAGAAGGAAGATGCCCCACTAGGTTCAAGAGGAGACTCAAATGATAAGTGGTAAAATGGTCCTTTTCTATAAATATGTGGTTGATAAAATGGTAATGATTTTTTAATGCAATTAAGTTGATAAAAGTAATTAAATAGACAAGTTGCAGAAAATTGGAAATAACAGACTGATACAGACATATAATGAGCATAAAAGTATAAAAGCAGAAAGTAGATCTCAGAACTAACTTGCCAGTAAAATTTGACCTGAAAATACTAGGGACAAGCTAAAACTTATCTTGTACCTGGGGACAGGTCACCCCTGGTGCCTTGTAACAGACAAAATTGAATGAAATTTTATGGGTCTTTCCGACTGTATATGATCTTCCTGATCCCAATCTAGTGGCTTTGCAACTTGTTCATGCACATAAAAAAATGGGGGAAAATGTTGTATAAATGGGGTTTCCTTCGCTAAAACCTTGTTTAGGAACCAACCTTGAAAATAGAAAGAAATTGCGTAAAGGAAAGTATGTAAAAAGGAAAGTGGTAGATTTACCTTGCATAAACGCTCATGGATAGATGTAGAAATCACTCATACCCATGAAGATGATTGAAATGTGCTTTAAATCCAAAGATTTGAACTTGGAATGATATGTAGAGTCAAGTATGCCCTAAAAAATGCATCGATCTATGAATTCCACTCCTAGATCTTGAATGTTAATATGCTTGAAAATCACTTGCAATGAAGGAGAGGGAAGAAGAATGAAGGAAGGATCTTATTTCTTGATTGAGAATTGCTCTACTTGGACATCATGGGAGAGAAATATGCATCAATTGGAGAATATTTCCTTTGAATTGAATGATCTTGAATAATTGGAAACTTGGACATCTTGATCTTGGATGCTAGCCTTCAAATCTTGAATCCAAATGATCATTTTCTCTTCCTTGCTTGAAAAATCTTGATAGCTTGATTGCATGTATGCTTGCAATTGATAATGGATTTCAAAATGAGGTGAAATAAGGTCTTTTTATACTTACTCCATCATTTCAAGATTCAAAAATGATCCAGGTTGACCGCAAAATAAAAAATCCTGCTAATATTCTGATATTGGGTCCCTGGCCAAATTAGGGACGTAATTACTTGGGACAGGCCGCCATTGGTGTCTTGTACCCTAGAAAATAGGTCAAAATTTAGAGGGGATGTTGAGATAGATGAAAAGAAGCATGGGAGAAAAGATAGGTTGCTAAGATCAAGCATGAAGGGCATCCAGACCTCAAAATCACCAAAATGGGGTCTAAGAGATCCTAGTAAGGCATCATAAAAACTAAGATAAACCCCAAGCCTTTGGTATAACCAACTACCAACCTACGGGTTATCTTAGTTTTTATGAACTTCTCTTTTGGGGGTCATTATGAAATGGTCTTATAATCTTGTCCTTGGTGTCAAATGAGGATTTCATGTGTTTTCATAAATGCATTTTGAAAACTTATTGTGGTTGTTATGGCCATAGTAATAGTAGTCAGTTCCTAGTATGGGAAGGAACCCAGATGAGAATTACATCTATCTTGTCATGATGATGCTTTCGATTTGAGCCATAGGTTAGCTAGTTACTATTGGATTACTGAGAGGGGGAGGGGGTGAATCAGAAATCTTATGATACTTTAAACTTTAAAACTCAACTATAATTAAACTTGGTAGGATAAACAACAGTAGTATCTAAATCACCAAATAACTTCAAAAACTCAAATAATAACTTGCATAAATAGTAAATATCATGCACATGAAACATTCAACACATTTAACACCAGATTTAGTGAGAAAACCTAATTTGGGAGAAACCTCTATGGGAATTGTCACCCACAAATGAAAATACTCTTCTCAAGTATGCTCAGTTACAAGATTATCCTGTTGAAGATTACAAAACACATAGTTATATGTGACCCTGTTAGGGGATTTATCTTAGACCTGTTAATATATTCATCTTGTTAGGAGTGGTCTGATTAGAGGAATTTGAACACTCTTTTAGAATGTCACATTTCTCAAGGATTTTACAACAAGACTCTTAAGTCCACTCAATTAAGAGATTTTGCTGTTACAAATGCAAATAAGAATAGTGTATAAAATGTTCTATAAAACTACAACTACCTCTTGACTGATTAGATCCCTTATGTGCTCTTTTTAACTACTAACATCAATGCTTCATCTGTCTCTTCTCTAGACTTAGATTTTCACCACTTTGCTTTTCCTTGCATCACTTGGTAAAACTTACACACTTCAACTTTCCAGCCCTTTGTTATTCGAATCCATCATTTAAATAGACTTTGTTTTTACCTCTTAATCTTCTTGATTAGGTTTTCCTTCAATCATGCTCAATCATTAGATTATATTTTTGAATTGATTCTATGAACTTGAAACTTGGTTAGCCGCTTCGGCATTACCTCGAAACTTGCACTTTTCTTGGTATCTAAAACCTTCACTTTTTCCTCTTAATATATACCATAGATTTCTTCCTTGAATTTTCTCATAGGTAGATCTTGTAACCAACTTCTTCTCCATTATTGAAATCCTCCAGATCATTGCATCTTGCCATTAAATGCATTCTTATCCTTGTTTCTAAGATCTGTTATGCTCGACAATTAACTCTCGGTTCAGTGACTAACATGCACTACTCGGTGCTGCAATGTCTTCATGTCCTGATTGACTTACATAACCCTTTACTAACATAATTCTTTCTACTCAGTAACTTAACTCATTAGTCTTACTGACTTGTCCAATATGCTCATAATATAGATATTCTATTGAGTCCTAGCGTTGATGCAACATACATCATGCTCTAGATATTCTATTGAAACCTAGAATTTGATGCAATATGCATCATGCTATGGTGAATGTTGGATAGGGGTAGGACCCCTAATTTACCTCAAAGATACTCAAAAGAATCCTTCAGTAGTGGCTTAGTGAATATATCTGCTAATTTCTCTTTTGATTTCACATACTCCAACATCACGTGCTTGTCTTGAAATTTCTCTCTCAAGTAATGATACTTGATAGAGATGTGCTTGGTCTTAGAATGCATCACCGGATTCTTTGATATGTTTATAAATTTGTGTTATAAAAAAAATAGTTATTGGATTGGTAATCTCCTCTTACATACCTTCAAGTAGATATTTGATCCATACAATGTTTGCACAATTCATAGCTACAAAAATATATTCAGCCTTGATAGTAGACTATGATATACAACTTTGCTTCTTACTGAGCCATGTTACTAATCTTTCTCCTAGGAAGAAAGATGCTCCACTTCAACCTTTTCTATCATTAATATTTTTGGCCAAATCAGCATCAGTGTAGACCTTCAATTCAAAAGTTGCTCCTTTCTTGTACAGTAGACCAAAGTCCTTAGTTCTTTTCAGATATCTAAATATCCTTTTAACTCCAGATATATGTGATTCCTTTGGATTGACATAAAATATAGCAACAATACCAACTGCATGAGCCATATCAAGTCTTCTATGTACAACATATTGTAGCTTACCAATCACTGATTGGTAGAGTGTCTCATTTACTTCCTTTGACTCATCTTCCTTTGATAACTTGCAACTAGTGATCATCGGTGTTCCAACTAGTCTTGAGTCTTCCATCCCAAAAAATTTTAGGATCTCTTTGATGTACTTTGATTGTGTAATATAGATCCCATCTTCTACTTGTTGAATATGTAGTCCAAGAAAGACTTTTATCTCCCCTATCATGGACATCTCAAATTCCTTTCTCATTTCTTTAGCAAAAGATCTGCATAATGTGTTATTGCCTCAAAAAATAATATCATAGAAAATATCTCAGCAATCAAAATCTTATTATCACTATCACATTTCAGATAAACATTACTATTATCACTAGTTCTTTGAAATCCAATATTGATTAGATATGCATGTAATATTTCATACCAAGCTTAGGGTGATTGTTTCAAACCATATAGTGCCTTGTGCAGTTTGCATACCATGTCCTTGTTAGCATTCTTAGAAAATCCTTCAGGTTGTTCTATATAAACTTCTTCTTCAATAATAACATTAAGAAATGTAGACTTGACATCCATCTAATGGCTTTAAATCCTTTGTAAGCTGAATATGCTAGTAGAATTCTAATTCCTTCTAATCTAGCAACAGGTGCAAAAGTTTCTCAATGGTCATTTCCTTCTTCTTGTGCATATCCCTTGAAAACTAGTCTTTCTTTTTTCTGATTACATCTCCATGCTCATTCAATTTATTTCTAAAAATCCACTTTGTACCAATCACATTTTTGTCTTTAGGTCTCAGTACTAAAGGCCATGTGTTATTCTTTATAATTTGATCTAACTCTTCTTTCATAGCTTTAACCCAGTCTTCATTTTCCAATGCATCCTTTACTCTTCTTGGTTCTAATTTATAAATTAAGCATGAATTGTCTCTTACCTTGCTTCTTCTCAAAATTCCAACATCCTTTTCTCCAATTACCTTACTCTGTGAGTGGTTCCTCCTCACATAATTGGATAGAATAGGCTCCGTAGTCGGTGGAACTTCATTTCGATCATTCAGTTGTAGTTCTCTATGTTCAACTTCCTCCTCAGTTTGTGCTTT
The DNA here is from genome assembly GCA_018584345.1 of Thuja plicata. Taxonomy (NCBI): domain Eukaryota; kingdom Viridiplantae; phylum Streptophyta; class Pinopsida; order Cupressales; family Cupressaceae; genus Thuja; species Thuja plicata. The sequence continues at coordinate 5,304,057 of MU223304.1, forward strand.
TGATAAGATATCTGGAACATCTGGTTGAACATATGCAAATCTTTGATAATCTTCAGGTTCCTTCTTGTTATCCTCATCATTTCTCTCTACAAATTCATCAATTCTCACATTTGCACTTTCCACAATTTTGTTAGTAGATTTTTTCAGACATTTGTAAGCTTTTCTCTTTGTAGAATATCCTAAGAATATTCCTTCATCTCCTCTAGAATCAAACTTACCATCTCTAGCATCTTTAAGAATATATAATCTACTTCCAAATACTTTGAAATAACTCACATTAGGTTTTTGATCATAACAAATCTCATATGGTGTCTTGTGTGTACCTTTCTTCAATTGTACTCGATTAAGTATAAGTAGCAGTGCTGACTGCTTCTCTCCAATAAGTTTAAGAAATATCATTCTCAATAATCAGTGTTCTCGCATAATCTATAATGGATCTATTTCTCCTTTCAGCTATACCATTATGTTGTGGTGTCCTCAGTGCAAAAAAATTTCTCTTTATTCCATGTACATTGCAGTAGAGTGTAAACTCATTAGAATTAAACTCTCCTCCTCTGTCAGATCTCAGACACTTCAGTTTTCTTCCAGTTTCATTTTCAACTCTTGCCTTGTACCACTTAAACATTTGAAAAGCTTCAAATTTTTCTTTTAAAACATGAAAAACATCATTCTAGAATAATCATCAACAAAAAAAATGAAATATATATCACCATAGTAGCTTTGTATTCTCATCGGTCCACATAGGTCACTGTGCACTAAGTCCAAAATTCCTTGTGTAGCATAAGACTTACTTGTAAAGCTTGAATTAGTCATTTTTACAACTTGACATTCCTTGCACATGACATTCTCAGGTTTCTCTAATCTCGATAGGCCTCTTACTCTATTTTTTTTTCCCACTTTAATTAGATTGTCAAAATTCACATTCCATAACCTCTTGTACCATAACCATGCATCTTCAATGTTAGCATATAAAAAAATCTTAGTAGATGTTTCAACATAGAATACATTACCTTTTAATTGTTCTCCAGTGGTAATCAAACTTCATTTCTAATTAAATAATTTTACCTTTCCATACAAAAATTCTAATCGGTGTCCTGTATTGTTTAGTTGTGCTACACTCAAAAAATTGTACTTTAGTCCTTCAACCCAATATACATCATCACATATGGTACTATTTGATAGAATTATAGAACCTTTACCTTTCACATGATATGGAGTATCATTACCGAATCTACCAAGTCCTCCATCATGTTCTTCCATAGTAGTGAACTTAAGTGTATCACCAGGCATGTGGTGTGAACATCCAATGTCTATAATCTAGGTATCAATCTTTCTCACATGTGATATTCGAGATTTTTCTTGTTTCTTTTCTTCATCGTAATTATCCTTAATGGAAACATATACAACTTCCTCTCCATCATCATCATATGTTTCATCATTTTTTAGTCCTTCATTAGCAATATGACATGACTTCTTACATTTATATTTGTAATCTTGGAATCTCCTGAATCAATTTTCTCTCTTGTTATCATCTTGTTTGTCTTTCTTTTGATTACTTTCATTCTTAGGGTATCTTGCAGCAATGTGTCCAATATTGTTACATTTAAAACATTTCAAGGGTAGCTTACCTTGGTACTTTCCTTTACCTCTCTATAGTCTTCTAGTTAGTAGAGCTTAAAACCCACTTTCATTTTCTTCATCTTCAGCATACAGTTCTTCTTACTCCCTTTTGCAACTATAAAATCTTTCACTAGCACTACTTGCATAACCATCACTCGGTCTAAACTCCCTAGAACTTCCAATATTCAAAGATGATTTAAATATAGACTCAATCCTAGCAGTAGCAAGGAAACTATTATCAAAATCATTAAGCTCAAAAGCAATCAACTTAGCAATAGTAGCATCTAGTGAAACAGTCATCTGAGGAATGGATCTGATTTCTTGTATTGCAGATACTCGGATGTCATACATAGGTAATAATATTCTTAACAATTTTATTGTCACATATTCTTCAGTTATCTTTCCTCCAACACCTCTGATAGCATTCACAATTTCCTTTAGTCTTGCAATGTATAGTGAAACATTTTCACCTTCTTTCATCCTCATAGCATCAAACTTTCCTATTAAGATTTCATCTTTTGCCTTCTAAACATGTTGATCTCCACCATGCACCAATTCAATCTTGTCCCACATCTTCTTTTTTGTATCACAATATTTAATGTCATTAAACTCTAGATCGGTGAGAGTAGATGATATCACAATCTTGACTTGTGCGTGGTCTTGTCTTTCTCTTATCTACTCAAGTGTCAAAGGTCCAAATGGTGGTGGTGAATACTTATTGTCAAGATAGTATAGTGCATACTCTCCAATCTCAGATAGGTGCAACCTCATTCTATTTTCCCATGTAGAGAAGTTTTCCTTATTCAACTTTGGTTCCTCCCCCTTATACATCTTCAAAACTTTAACTCAAGTCTTTTAAACTTATCTCTTAGATTACATATCTCTGATACCAATTGTTGGATTACTAAGAGGGGGGGGGGGTGAATCGGAAAACTTATGATACTTTAAACTTTAAAGCTCAACTCTGATTCAACTCGGTTGGATAACTGACAATAGTAACTAAATCACCAAATAACTTCAATAACTCAAACAATAACTTACATAAATAGTAAATATTATGCACATGAAACATTCAACACATTTAACACCAAATTTAATGAGGAAACCCAATTTGAGAAAAACCTCTGTGGGAATTGTCACCCACAATTGAAAATACTCTTCTGAAGTATGCTTGGTTAAAAGTTTATCTTGTTAAAGATTACAAAACACATAGTTTTTTATTATGGTAAAAATAGGTTTTAAAGGGACCCTGAAACCCTATATAGACAGATTTTGGAGGGAATCTAGAATCTGACTAAGATGAAACACTGCTAAGAGATATACATTTTGAACAAGCAACCTAGAAACAACAATAATCAATAGCTAAAAAGATAAACCATTAAAACCCTAGCTGCCCCAAAAAAAGGCCTAAGCCTTACACCATTAAGTTTGCTCAAGTTGCGAGGCTCCCCAAATTGAAATCCATGGTTTTGACATGGAACCCAAAACCCCAAAGAACAACATCATAGGACATCATCACTCCCAAACTTGTCTTAGTGCTTAATCAAAAACACCCATCAAACAGAATGAGCCCTTGAAAACTTTCAACATCCATCTGCGAACTCCTCCAAGCCACCAGCAAAGAGAAAATGAGAAAAACATTAACAGAACTCCAATAGATTGACTGAGCCCTTCAAATCTTTTTGCATCCATCTGCAAACATCTCCTGGCCACTAGTGAAGATAAATCCAGAAAACCATAACTATAGGATAGTCGTGGATACCCTAAAATACAACTTTGGTGGTAGAATAGATACTCGAAGCTATGAGTATCTTTCAGCACCAATAGAAAACCACCAGCCCTAGACTGGTACCACATCACTGACCACACCACCTTAAAGACCACAGAGGTAGACCCCAGCCATTTTTTGCTTGCCTCACTATGCCTAAAAGGAGGAGGAGACCACTCAGTGCCCCAAACTATCTGCTTCCAGCAGTTGGAGGCCACCTTTATAGGCCAAGCCTCCATCTCAATAGGATCTTCCACCTCAATAAGATGCAGAGGAGAAGAAAGATGAAGCTGAGAGGGAATCCACCACCAAGATTCCTTAGAAAGGAACCCCACCTCAACAGGGGTATAATCCACTTTAATAGGAGTCAAGAACAGGGGAAAATCCACATAGGGATCCAACCCTACAATAAAAATAATCCAAGACTAGGGGGTGGACAGAAATAGTTGAGAAAACAACAACGAACCATGAAGAGTGAAAACCACCCTTCTGCCTCTCAACAAAATCAACAACAAAAATAGATCACCCTCTGATAAAAATAACTATTCTATCCCAAGGAATATATTTAACACTAGATTTTCTCCCTCTACCACAGAGAGGGAAACACAAACAAGTACGATACCAGTCGGAGCAGTGGGCACAACCGACAGTCACCAAAGGCCTTTGATCTCCACCATCACGCACACAGAGAAGCAGAAACCTATGCCTCCCACCACTAGTATTATAGCCAAGGACTCCATCTTATTCATTGTTGTCTCCATCCTCTTCATCTCCCTCTCCATCCTCCTCCTTAGCCTTTGCGGCACCTCCTCCATTGAAGCCCTGGCTCCCGCCCGCGCTATCCATCTATAGGATTATTGTTACAAAACACATAGTTATATGTGACCCTATTAGGGGATTTACCTCAAACTCATTAAGATCTTTACCTTTTTAGGAGTAGCCTAGTTAGAGGGCTTTGAACACTCTTTTAGAATGTCACCTTTCTTGAGGATTTTACAATAAGACTGTTAAGTCCACTAGGTTAAGAGATTTTTTTGTTACAAATGCAAATAAGAAATAGTGTATAAAATGAGTTGTAAAACTTCAACTACCTCTTTCTTGATCAGATCCCTTATGCACTCTTTCTGACTACTAGCATTAATACTTCATTTGTCTCTTCTCTAGACTCAAATTTTCACCTCTTTTCTCTTCATTGCATCACTCGGTAGAACTTCAACACTTCAACTTTCCATCCCTTTGTTATTCGAATTCATCCTTTAAATTGACTCTATTTTTGCCTCCTAATCTCCTTGATTAGGTTTTCCTTCAATCATGCTCATCCATTAGATTATCTTTTTGAATTGATCCAGTGAACTTGAAACTTGGTTAGCCAATTTGACATCACCTCGGAACTTGCACTTTTATTGGAAATAAAACCTTCACTTTTTCCGCTTAATCTATACCATATATTTCTTCCTTGAATTTTCCCATCGGTAGATCTTGTAACCAACTTCTTCTTCATTCTTGGAATCCTCTAGATCATTGTAGCTTGCCATTAAATGCATTCTTATGCTTGTTTCTAACATCTGTTATTCTTGACAACTAACTCTCAGTTCGGTGACTAACATACACTGCTCGGTGTTGTAATGTCTTGGTGTCTTGACTGACTTACATAACCCTTTACCAACATACTTCTTTCTACTCAGTAACTTAACTCATTAGTCTTACTAACTTGTCCAATCTACTTTACTGACTTGATAAAGTAGAAAACAATTATCTCAAGATGAACTTATCATTTTCAGATCTTTATCTATTTCTCAATTAAATCAACTCTGAAAGATATGAAAATTCAATATGAACCAGAAATCAATTGCTTGACATCAATGACAAAATAAAAACTAATCTAATCCTTTCTATAATATTTTATACCTCTGATCTCGGTCTTCATCATCATCTCCATCAGTTGAGTAAAAATCTCCCTCTTAATCTTTTATACCTTTGAGCTCGGTATTCATCATCATCTCCATCATTTGAGTAACAATCTCCCTCTTTGGCATTGATTGAAACAATGTCGATTGATGATATAAACACTATCAATCTCCCTTTTACATATTTGTTCAGTCTTTACTCCCTCTGAGCTGTTTGATCTTACTCTCTCTCTATGTTCATTCTCTCTTAACATATTTTTTCATATTCTCTCTCTTTTTATTCTATCTTATTCATTTATTACTCATTCTCCCTCTTTGAAAACAATTCCAAAGGTTCATACTCCTGAAAACTTGTTCAGACAGTGGATCATACCTTGCATGCAATGATAATTCATTGCATACATAAATACTTTTCACAAAATTAGGGAACATCTAAAGTGTGAACACTAGCGTCAACTCACAATATAGATATTCTATTGAGTCCTATAATTGATGCAACATGTATCATGCTCTAGTGAATTTTGGATAGGGGTAGGACCCCTAATTTACCTCAGAGATACTCAAAATAATCCTTCAGTAGTGGCTTAGTGAATATATCTGCTAATCGCTCCTTTGATTTCACATACTCCAACATCACGTGCTTGTCTTGAACTTTCTCTCTCAAGTAATGATACTTGATAGAGATATACTTGGTCTTAGAATGCATCACTAGATTCTTTGATATGCTTATAGCACTTGTGTTATAAAAAAAATAGTTACTGGATTGGTAATCTCCTTTTGCATACCTTCAAGTAGATATTTGATCCGTACAATGTTTGCACAAGTCATAGCTGCAACAATATATGCAGCCTTGGTAGTAGACTGTGATATACAACTTTGCTTCTTACTTAGCCATGTTACTTATCTTTCTCCTAGAAAGAAATCTCCTCCACTTGCACTTTTTCTATCATTAATATTTATGGCCCAATCAGCATCAGTGTAGACCTTCAATTCAAAAGTTCCTCCTTTCTTGTACAGTAGACTAAATTCCTTAGTTCCTTTCAGATATCTAAGTATCCTTTTAACTCCAGACATATTTGATTCCTTTGGACTGGCAGAAAATCTAGCAACAATACCAACTGCATGAGGCATATCAGGTCTGCTATGTACAACATATTGTATCTTACCAATCATTGATTGGTAGAGTGTCTCATTTACTTCCTTTGACTCATCTTCCTTTGATAACTTGCAACAAGTGATCATCGGTGTTCCAACTAGTCTTGATTCTTCCATCCCAAAAGTCTTTAGGATCTCTTTGATGTAGTTTGATTATGTAATATAGAGCCCATCTTCCACTTGTTGAATATGTAGTCCAAGAAAGAATTTTATCTCCCCAATCATGGACATCTCAAATTCCTTTCTCATTTCTTCAGCAAAAGATCTGCATAATGTGTTATTTCCTCCAAAAATAATATCATCATCAAATATCTCAACAATCAAAATCTTATTATCACTATCACATTTCAGATAAACATTACTATTCTCACTAGTTCTTTGAAATCCAATCTTGATTAGATATGCATGTAATATTTCATACCAAGCTTGGGGTGCTTGTTTCAAACCATATAGTGCCTTGTGTAGTTTGCATACCATGTCCTTGTTAGTATTCTCAGCATATTCTTCAAGTTGTTCTATATAAACTTCTTCTTCAATAATAACATTAAGAAATGTAGACTTGACATCCATCTGATGACTTTAAATCCTTTGTAAGCTACATATGCTAGTAGAATTCTAACTCCTTCTAATCTAGCAACATGTACAAAAGTTTCTCAATAGTCATTTCCTTCTTCTTGTGCACCTCCCTTGCAAACGATTCTTTCTTTCTTTCTAATTACATCTCCATGCTCATTCAATTTATTTCTAAAAATCCAATTTGTACCAATAACATTTTTTTCTTTAGGTCTCAGTACTAAAGTCCATGTGTTATTATTTAAAATTTGATCTAACTCTTTTATCATATCTTTAACCCAATCTTCATTTTCCATTGCATCCTCTACTCTTCTTGGTTGTAATCCAAAAATTAAGTATGTATTGTCTCTTACCTTGCTTCTTGTCATGATTCCAACATCCTTTTCTCTAATTACCTTACTCGATGAGTGGTGCCTCCTCACATACTTGGCTAGAACAGGCTCGGTAGTCGGTGGAAGTTCATTTCCATCATTTGGTTATATATCTCTCTATTCAACTTCCTCCTCAGTTTGTGCTTTTGGTAAGGTATCTGGAACATATGGTTGAACATATACAAATATTTGATAATCTTCAGGTTCCTTCTTGTTGTCCTCATCATTTCTCTCTGCAAATTCATCAATTCTCACATTTGCACTTTCCACAATTTTTTTAGTAGATTTGTTCAGACATTTGTAAGCTTTTCTCTTTGTAGAATATCCTAAGATTATTCCTTCATCTCCTTTAGAATCAAACTTACCATATCTAGCATCTTTAAGAATATAGCATCTACTTCCAAATAATTTGAAATAACTCAGATTAGGTTTTTGATCATACCAAATCTCATATGGTGTCTTGTGTGTACCTTTATTAAATTGTACTTGGTTAAGTGTATAAGCAGCAGTGCTAACTGCTTCTCTCCAATAAGTTTGAGAAATACCCTTCTCAATAATCAGTGTTCTCGTACAATCCATAATGGATCTATTTCTCCTTTCAGCTATATATTTTTGTTGTGGTGTCCTCGGGGCATACATTTGTGTCTTTATTCCATGTTCATTGAAGAAGAGTGTAAACTCATCAGAAGTAAACTCTTCTCCTCTGACAGATCTCAGACACTTCAGTTTTCTTTCAGTTTCCTTTTGAACTCTTACCTTGTACCACTTAAACATTTGAAAAGCTTCAAATTTTTCTTTTAAAACATTACAAACATCATTCTAGAATAATCATCAACAAACAAAATGAAATATCTATCACCATAGTATCTTTGTAATCTCATCGGTACACATAGGTCACTGTGCACTAAGTCCAAAATTCCTTATGTAACATAAGACTTACTTGTAAAACTTGAATTAGTCATTTTTCCAACATGACATTCCTTGCACATGACATTCTCAGGTTTCTCTAATCTTGGTAGGCCTCTTACTCTATTCTTTTTTCTCACTTTAATTAGATTGTCAAAATTCACATTCCACAATCTCTTGTGTCATAACCATGTATCTTCAACTTTAGCATATAAACAACTCTTAGTAGATGTGTCAAGGTAGAATAGGTTACCTTTTGATTGTTCTCCAGTGGCAATCAGAATTCATTTATGATCAAATACTTTTACCTCTCCATACAAAAAATATAATAGGTGTCATGTATTGTTTAGTTGTGCCACACTCAAAAATTTGTACTTTATTCCTTCAACCCAATATACATCATCACATCTGGTATTATTCAATAGAATTAAAGAACCTTTACCTTTCACATGATATGGGGGTATGTGCACCAAGATGGGGGACCAAAAAGGTTGCAAATACCTTTTTGGCCCCCATCTGTGCATAGGGCGCACGCCCTATGGCTTGGAGTACCCAAGCCATAGGGCGCACGCCCTATAGCCAATGCCACCCTATGGTTTGGGAAATTTAAACCATAGGGCGTGCTCCCTAATTTGTTCTATAAATTCTTTGGGCAGCCACTTTGTGGCTTATTTTCCTTCTTCAAAGTTGTGTTTTTCTTTTTTTCTCTTCATAACAGTGCGTACGCGTTTCATTGTGAGGTTTTCTCCATCAGAGTGAAGCAAAAAATGGCTCCACAACGTCAACAAGTTTGAACTGGAAGAAGAGGTAAGTGATTCTACAACCATGAATGCTATTTGTTTTGAAATTTAGGTTTAATTTTTATTTTTTCTTCAAATTTGATTGTGAAAGTCTCTTGTGTTAAATTTTATGTTTCATTAGAGTTTTAAAATATATTTTCTTTTAATTGCCAGGAAAGAATGATATCCCCACAGAAAATCCTCAACCAAACCCTCCATCTTCTCCTCATGAACAAATGGATGCTGAAAATAACCATGAAAATGAACCCCAACCGCCCTCACCAATTGAGAAACCTCCTCTTGGA
>MU223304.1:5337882-5365635 GCA_018584345.1 Thuja plicata
GGATTTGTATCAGCAGGATACTTTTCAGTTTGTTGATCCCTTGAAGAGTGGATCATTAGGTTATCCCTCCTACATAAAAGGAAGAAGGATGAAAATCCTTGTATCACTGGTTTTTGCTATATTAAGGGTCATGGTTTATATGGTTATATCTTGTATTTGATTATGCTTGGTCAGTTGCAAGGTAATTTATTAGTTGGTTTCATAAGAGATACATAGCAAATCAGTGTCCACATTATAACATACTGTGTAAACAGTTATCATAAAAGGTAAAACCTGCCTGAGCATATGTGGAGCTCAAAAACGAAGAAGGACCTTATCCAGTCCTTAGCAATTAGGATTTTCTTGTCCCTGAATCAGTATTAGGAAGCATGGTGTTCAAATAGTTATTTCAAGCACTGTGGTTCATACAAGAAAAATCCCTAACAAAGCTCTCGACATACTTTCTACGTTTTGGGTTGCTTCTTCCATTTGCCATTATCACTAGCGTTAGAGCTTCAACTCTCTTCCTCACTTCGGCAAGCCTTTTGCTTGTAGTGTAGACGAGGAGCTTCCTCTTTTACTTTCATTTCATCTTTGATCTTAGCATAGCTTTTTTGTTCTTGATTTATATTTCCATTATCTTTTCATCAATCTATCTTGGTTGTCTGTGGAGGTGGAAACACCAAAATGAGGTTTTAACTGTGGTAAGCCTCTTAATCTCGATCCTATGTGTTCAGGTTCAACAGGGAGAAATATTAGTGCACTTGAGCTTCACTTGCAAGGTTTTTGTAAGCATTTCTTCCCTTGGTTTACACTCTTCCTTATCTTCTTTAAATACTTGCATGCACCCTAATCTAATCACATTTCATAGATAGAATTGTATTACCTGTCTAGCATCTTTCTAGTATAGCCATTCGTACACTGCCCATACATGATGCCAGATTGTCGCACTGTCGTCCTTAATCTGCATGTTCATCCTAGGCAGAGAGGGTATGAGGCTGGCCAAAGAGACCTTACAACCTATTAATTTGTCTTCAATAGTTTAAATATTGTAATCTATTAACTAACACAAAATACTACTTATCCCGGTGAGCAAACTCATGCATTGAGGAACTGCGATGGTTTCCTCAGAGTGGAGAGAGGAGTATTGAGTCCTGGACAGGCTTGACCACCTTTCAGAGAGGTTCAATTTTTTCACTCTATAGGAACATCAGCCCAATCAACCAACAAGCACAATGACAACTCTATCATTTTTATTTTTTTTATCAAATAACATGATAAAAAATAATAATGCCAAATTGTATGTAAAGTCATTATAAGATCTAAAATTTATACCACCATTTACAAATGACCAACATGAAAAAATGAAAAAGGGAAAGCACCATGGCAATAAAAAATATAAAAAACAAAGACGTAATTTATTAGAAGATAAATGATGTTATGTACTTCTTGCAAATCTAGTTCAATGAACATGAAATGATGTATTGTTTCTCAAATTCTCTTAGTTTTATTGTACATTTTCATGATTATTAGAAAATTCTTAATTTCTACTATTATGTTCTCTAAAGTTAGTAGTACTTTACTATCTTTACCCAAACAAAAATGTGTCAATTATTAAAGTAACGGTATTTACATATTTAAACTATAGACATTACTAGTATACATATATTTAAAAACATCCATCTAAAATACACTCAAAATATTCTTCTCATGGTTTCTATTTCTAGATCATTTTTCATATATAAGTTGAAAAGGTGCCTAACATCTCTTGACATATTTTAGATTGACTTTTCTAAAAATAGATATGTTAGTTAGTTATAAAAACTAATATTATATATATATATATATATATATCCTTTTTCAAAATAACATTATACTATTTTTTAATATTAGCACACAATTAAATAGAATATATTTATAAAAAATTAATACTAAATATATCTATATTAAAAGAAATCATATTCCCTAAAGAGGCACAAAAGCTTTATGGAGCACATGCATGCAAATGAATTTGCCCCTGCATTGAAGGATGGGGCTATTCTCCACAGAAAATAGTAATATTATACATATGGTACAAAAATTCAATTTTACATATCACAACAGATTTTTGTGTGATTTTCACTGGTCAGATCTTCATAATCTGCATTTACAATGCAATATAAAAAAAACATTAAACTATACCAATTTATATTTTTACAGTCATAATATTTTGTATGAAAAATAGTCTGAACTTAACCTCCAAATCAGATCATTTTTTAACTCTTAATATTTCATTCAATTCTGAAACATCTATGTACATAATTTGGCTCATACTGAGCAGCTTCCAATTCCAACTATTAAATCTAGGGCCGCTTGGCCCATGGGTACCTAATGCCACCTTTTTTATCGATGTGGTTGCAGTCTTCATCACTTCCATATTCATCGTCACTAGTAGAATATTCATAATCATATACATCACCGTCTTCTTCATAGACAGTTTGATGAGGGAATTCAGTTTCGTTCGCAGCCACTTCGTCCATGATTGTTTCATCGATGTAATTTGACACCAGTGAACTCATGTCCTCCTCCAATCTCCCTAAATTCAGATCTCCATTTCCATTATATAGAAGCTTCATTCCACACTCTTTAATTTGAATATTTGTGCCTTTTGCCATCACTTGAAGATGATCAATATTTTTCAGTCTCAATGTGAGCGGATGATTAATCCCATATAGACAAATGTACAACTGATCACCTTCAACTTTTTGTCTATTGCTGAAGACTGTAGACCAGAATTCTTTTCCATCATCTCCTCTAATGCTCATCTTCATGCAGTTTGTAGAAAGGGATTCATCTCTTCGGAATCCATGCATGAAATTCAAAACAAAGCACAGTAAAACTCCTACACATTTGGCCGTCTTGTTTACAGGAGATATTAGTATATCTGTGAAGTTCTGATCTTGCAGATGTTGATCCCTTGATTTATGTTCTAACCACTGTGGAATTCTATTTGAATGAACACTCAACTCTTGTAAGTTGGGCATATCCTGTGAACCATATACATTATTTGTCAGAGCTTTAATTTATATGATTTTCCATGTCGATGGATTTAAATAGTATATTCTAAGTTTTGATTTGTTTAAATGGTTCATTTGAAATCACACTAAAAGGTAGATTCTATTGAACAGCTACTGTAATTTCAGATGAGCCACCTAAACAAATCAAAATTTAGAAAGTACTACTGAAACCAGATACCTTTACCATATTTAAGAAGAACAAAAATAACAGAAATGCTGAGTGTCATGAATTAATCTTTTACCTGATAATTTTTAAATCCTACATAACTGATAAGCCCTTTTGCTTTAAAGAGTGCTAAAGGCAACACAAATTGAATGAGAAAGAACATAATAGAAAATACCTTGATCCACTGATTAAGTCAATGCAAAGCTTGCAATCAGATTTAAACAACACATTTCAAGATTTGAATTGTTTAGGTGGTTCAACTAAAATCACGCTAATAGATAAATCTGATTGGAGAAGCTATTATGATTCAGATGAACTACCTAAACAAATCAAAGCTTTAAGTCTTTTGTTTAAGAACAAAAATAACAGAAATGCTGACCTTCAAGAATTGGTTCTTTACCTGAATTTTTTTTAATCTTACGATTGATAAGCACCTGTGCTCGAAAGAGTACTAAGGACAACACAAATTCAATAAGAAAAAAATAATAAAAAGTACCTTGATTTATTGGTTAAGTTCTAATGCAGTGTATGTGGTCAGATTTAAGCAGCACATATCAAAATTTGAATTGTTTAGATGGTTCATTTAAAATCACATTTAATAAATGAATTCTATATGAAAAACTAAAATGATTTCAAACAATCCGCGTAAACAAATCAAAACTTAAAATAATTTGTTTAAACCGAAATCAACAGAACTGTCGACCATTGATCATTTTCCTTGCAAATTTTAAATCCTACATGACTGACTAACCCGTATGCCTTAAAGGAGTGCTAAGACAAGAAAAATTCAATGGGATAGAGAATAATAGAAAATACCTTAATCCACTGGTTAAGCCCTAATGCAGAGACACCGGACCCACTTAAGTACAATGTCTTCAACGAGCTTAATCCTTCAGCTCCTGCCAGGCTTCTAACCTTTCTGCATCTTGATATGTTCAGCATTATTAAGGACTGGCATGATTTGAGTTCTGACAACCTTATGAGATTTTCACAGTTGCATAAGATCAAGATTTTCAGCTTTTCCAAGTGGGACATATCACTGATTGTCTTCAATTGTGTACAGTCTCCAGCATCCAACTTTACAAGTCCTTTGGGAAGAGTCGGAAGTCTTTCCAGAGATTGGCATTTGCTCAAGTTCAGCTCCCTTAAATAACAAAGGTCATGAAGGGCCGAAGATAATTCACGGAAAAAATTGTTTCCTAAGTTGATAAATTGCAATGCGGGCAAATCCCCAATCTTTTCGGAAAGACCCTCCAAGATATTGCAATCACTAGCGTCCAACCAGAGCAGTGAATCTAATCTTGAAAAGCTAAAAGGAAGTCTCATTAAATTACAATTATGCTTCATTTCCAGAGTTGTGAGGCTCTTAAGGTTTCCAAAACTGTCAGGTAGCATACTTAATCTGAAGCAATTGTTCATGAACAATTTCTTCAAACGAACAAGGTCTCCAAATTCCTCCGGCAAGCGATATACGCTACTACACCCATTCATGTCCAGGTATTCCAAACAGCAGAGCTTCCCAATTGAGGAAGGCAAACCTGTCAAACTGGCACAGCCATTTAAAACCAGCCTTTTTAAGGATGAGAGTTTCTCTAATGAAGGCAGCTCTTTTACAAGCCCCAGAGAGTGAATATCAAGCTCTTTTAGGTTAGCAAGCTGACCAATTCCATGAGGCAATGATCTAATAGACCAGCAACCAGTTAGAATCAACTTCTCCAGTTGAGAGAGCCTTTGTAAAGAAGGGAGCTTATCTACACCTGAAAACCCTGCATCTAACTCTACTAGAGCAGTTAGCTCTTCAAATGCAGTAGGAAACTCCTTTAGGGAAAAGCAATGACGTAATGAAAGTCTTTCAAGTGAGAAGAGTTTAGAGATGCTGTCTGGAAGCTCTGCCAAGTTTCTGCACCCAGAAAGATTCAAGCTTTTGAGTTTTCCTAGACACCCAATAGAGCTGGGAAGTTTCCTCAAGTTTTCACATTTCTCCAAGTCAAGCATTGAAAGAGAGGTTAATCTTGACAAGTCGTCCGGAAGCTTCTGAAGATATGTAGCATTCTTCAACCGCAGCACCCTGAGATTCCCTAATTTCTGTCAAAACAAAACAAAACAAAATGTTACCAGTAAATAAAAACCCCATGTCTAAAACATTTAAATGAGGTTATGGATCTAAGGCGATCACCGTTCACTGAATTCACCTTGGATACAGATGCTTTACCACCCCATAAACTCAGCAATTTAGTGGGAGGGCCACTTGCCACCGAACTCAAATCCAGCACAACCGTATGGTCTAAACGCCATCGAGATGGAAAGCCTTTCAGTGGGCATGAGTTCCAACGTAGCCATCTCAAATTTCGGGATATCTTTGGGTAGCCTCCTTCAACCGTTAGTCCATCCATCCAAAGAAAATTCAGATTTGTCATGCGCGCCAGGGATTCTGTGTTCACTGTTACATTGCTCGCCTCAACTCGGGAAATTGAGATGCTTCGAATACTTGCAGTTCCCTATTTAGATGCAGTGGATACCGGTAATTAGGATTATCAATTTTAAAAAAAAACTTAAGTTTCAGTCTTTTCGTATCAAGATTCAATTTTTACAAACTAAATTGCTAGAAAACAACTTGTTGCCTTAAACAGGGAAAGATTCATTCTTACCAGGTTCCTACTCGTTATATGCATTGCTTCTTGTGCCTTCCATATTCTTGCACGTTCCTCCAACTTTGAAGAGTCACCGGCTATTGCCCTACCCATTTCTTGCACATAATCATGCATTATAAACTTATTTTGCTCATCTATCCATATGAGGGACTTCAGAACTAGGTTTTCCAAGGCTGTTCTTGGACGAAGCCCAATCGCTTTCCAGTACCTAGATACTGTTTCCATATTCTCATTGCCATTAAAGAAACAAGCAATATCAAGAAATATCTCTTGTTCACAAGGATCAAGACCTTGGTAGCTAAATAATAGCCGCCTGTGGATGTCCTGGTCCATTGTATCCTCTAGGTACTTGGTAGAGCTTTCCCAATCTCTGACATTTTCATTTCCATATAAGAAAGCTCCAGTTATTTCTAACAGCAATGGAATTCCCTGGCAAGCTTGTACAATCCTTTTAGACCAGCCTTCATAATCATAATATGGATGTTCCCTTAGGAAAGCATGCCAGCTTAATAATTCCGTGCTCTGTTTATCTGACAATTTATTAATGTAATCTAAACCATCTGTCTGTCCACATGAAAATAGTCGGTCATCTCGGGATGTCAGAATGACCCTGCTCCCAGGTGCAAGCCAATCCACACTGAATGCTTCGAGCTGCCTTAGACTGCTAATGTCGTCCAAAATAACAAGTGCCCGAATGGATCCTGCATTAGCTTTCACCAGTGACTCTCCATGTTTAACACTTTTCACAAATATGCATCGTCCTACAAGATCCCTCAAAATTTGTTCCTGGATTTCACTTATCTCCCGTCTCTTAACATCAGCAACAAAGCTAGCCGCTTGAAACCTGAAACTAATGCTGTTAAAAATGGCTTTGGCGAGGGTAGTCTTCCCAATCCCACCCCTACCACATATCCCTACTGTTAGAGAATCATCTGACTCAATTTTGAGTATGTCTATCAGATCCCTCATGCGTTCCTCCAGCCCCACGGCATGAAATGGCAGATTATTCACGATTTGGAGATGATCCAATACTACACGTCTCACGAGCTTCTCTGCACTCCTACATCCAGTTTTATAAACAAAACAAACTTACCATATATAGAAGGAAAAACGAGACCAAAAACAACGAGCTTGCATTCTTAAAAAGGAATACAGATTGACAAGTAGATGCTAATATAATAACTAGGATATATGTGTTTAAAAACTCTACCGTGAAAACAACGAAATTGCATTCTACCTGCAATTTGAAAATAGGAATGCAGAATGACAATAGAAATGCAGATGTTATTATAATTAGTATATATATTTCTGATAGGTTTTTTTGGTCTGTTGATGAAGTTGAATAGTTCTTAACTAGTATATTAGAAATTAAGTCTTTTTGAGTGCAAGGCTAATATCATAAGAGATACTTTTTAATGGATATTTGATCTGCTGGCGAAGTTGAGTAGTTTTTAATGATTTTACCAGGGATTAAGAGTCTTGCTGACTGCAAGGCTCTGACATCACAAAGGATCAGAGACATTAAATTTCCAGAGTCACTGCTGAATTTATGTGCTGTTTCTGGATTAACTGTGTGAAAATCTTTTTGCATCAAGATTCTCACACAGTTGAATCCAGAAACAATGCATAAAATCAGAAGAAAGGTAAATGGATACCCTTTAGTTCATGATTGGTAGGCTAATAGATTTCAACCTAAGGCTTGTATTCTTTTGAATAATTGTAGGTGAAAAATCTATAGATGAAAAATCCTTGATCCAAAAAACAGAAAAAAAATATCATTTAAATAACAACCCTGATAATAACATGAATAGATGAAATTGAATGTCTTTTTCAAATTAATTGTATTTACTATTTTTAAAATTATATATATATAATTCTCTACATCCATATATATAACTGTAGAATGTCTGCAGACATTATTAATTATTAGTAATAACTAGATAAAATTACTAAAAATCTTTGTTTTACTCACCCGTCACCTGCCAAGGACCAGCCAGTTTGGAAAGACATTTGAGGTCGACCATTTCGCGAGTAGGAAACTTCATTGATCTCTCTGGTGCTTGAACAATCCTGCGTAGCCACCACGCCAAAATCATTCTTATAAAGCCTACTGATATCTGTTGGTTTTACTTCATAGAACAATGGTCTGATTAAGCAGGTTGATCTGCACATGCGCAAGAATTCTCCCAGATGTCGGGAAAAAGAGTCTTCATAGTGCCTGGAGACAATTGGAATGTGAATATCTGTCCTCTCCCAGCCCTGCTCTAAAACTGAAAATTTTCCTCTTTCTATTTCCCATTGATTCAAGTCAATATTTACAACTTCAACTCCTCCTGCGCTAAGAGATTCGAACAAATTGTGGATGAATTTTTCCCTCATATCCGGCCCGTGGTAAACCAGAAAAACAGAGTGCTTTATCCTCTGTAGAGGAACTTCCGTTGGAAGGTAAACAGGTCCTACCGGCAGTTCCGCCAAAATCAAAATATTTTCCCATCCATTCAAGCTGAATGCAAGCATGTTAATACTGGAAGGCTCGTCCAAGATAATGTGCAGATGATCTAACTCCTTGGACACCGGATTACGCCGCACAAATATTGCGAGGCGATTTCCCGATTTCAACGACTCCCTGCATCTATTCAAAATGGCCTGGATGTGTATTTCTTGAAGCTTTGCAGCGCTGGAAATCGAAATAAGGGTAGTACACCGAGGGCCTTTTCTTGGTAGAGGGTTACATGGCAGAAAAACTTCTGGAGGTTCCAGTAACCACAAGTATTTGAGGCTTACTCGCAGTTCACAGCTATTATATATCACAAGAGTTCCACAGCGTGCTGGAAGTCCCTCAGGGTTATGCAAATGTTCATACTTGAACAGCTTTGGAATATGAATCTCCTTACCAGAGCGGTAAAATAAAGCTAAATTTTGTTGCAAAGGATCTTCTTTTGAAAGAAGATTATCTCCCGTAAGAGGATGTTCTGGCGATTCTTCCAAACATTTCTTAGATTTCGATAGAATTATGGTGGCTCCGCTTCGAAGCGAAGGCAGATCCACGGAATTTGGCAGGTTAAGATACCGCAACGATGGCAAGCTTCCTATATTTTCAAGCAGAGCATCTAGGGAATGAGAAACAATCAGATCCAGCCTTACCAGACATCGAAGCCAGCGAAAATCCCTTTCTAGTCGAATCAGCTTGCGATTCTCCAGCAGAATCGTCTTCAAATCTATAAAATTTCTTGATCTTTCGACGGCAATCAGAGCAATCACAAACACCTCGCTCTGGCCTTCAAGATCCCCCCATTCTTTTGGCTCCTTCGACGGATCTTCCATGTTGCGCAGTCGATCCTCGATGAGTCGAATTCGACCATCCTTAAAAAATAACATGGCGAAAATTCCTCTACCCCGATGTTTGGAAGTATTCGCGCCAAGCTATAATAACCGCTCCCCAAAAGGAAAGGTCCGGTATCTGTTAATGGTGCAGAACTGGTGACAATTTACATCGAAGAAACAAGCTTGCATATTGAAGATTGCTTCTGAATTTCTTGTGTATGTCGTCTGATCGAAGTTTTGGATCATCTTCAGCGATCTATTATCAGAAAGAGCGGAAAATCATTAATGAATCATTGAATGTGATCTATAATCAAAAAAATCATACACAACATAAATAAAAAATGATTCATTGAATGTGATCTTTAATCAAAAAAATCATACACAACATAAATAAAAAAATATATACAGAAAAAATCTGTAAATAGAAAAGTCATACACAACAAAGATTTACATAAACATTCATAAAAAAATCCAAAAGTAATCATCAAAATAAATTGTTGAAAGCTTATACCAGAAAAATTTATATCAGCTAAACATGAATATTGTAACGATTATTAAATTTAAAAGGAGTAAAATTATACATCACAGGAGATCCAGTGTGCTGGAAATCTCTCAATAATAAATAAATATGAATATTCAAGATTATTTCTTGATTTGTTGTGTATGTTTTCTTGTTGATATTTTGAATTACACTATAATTATCAGAAAAAAAAGAATTCGATGAAAGAATTTGAAGTTAGGTTAGTGATGTAATCTAAAACATTGATGGAAAAACATAGACAACAAATCCAGAAACACAAAAATACTATAAGAAACATACACAACAAATCCAGAAACACAAAAATACTATAAGAACAGAATCGAAATAATAAAAATGTAGGAAAAGTGTAAAATTTAATACCAGTCAAATAGGTTCCAGGAGATTGCTTTCTCAGACACAGAACATATGTTCTACTAGCAGACGTTCTTCTGAAGTACAATTGAACCATAAATACCGAATACCTATAGAAGGCATGGCATTCATCCAATGTCCCAACAACTATAAATAAATTTTTGAGGCTCCTCTCTAGAAACCTGGTGGTAAAATCTATAGCTAAAGAAACCACTTTCCTAACGACAGACTTTTAGAATCATCGATTTTGAATCGGCGTGCCAGTCTTTCCAACAAAGTAAAAGTGAATGTCATGCCATATGCCATTTCCATAAACTTTCCTAGTAATTTACGTGAGCATTAAAAAAATGGCCCCATCCACTAATTATTCGAGTGCCATTTGTCATCCACACTACTTTCTTCTTTTCTTTTTGACCTTTCTCAAAGTAGAAAAAGTTTCATATTCCATTATATTGTTTAGTGGAAAATGTATGGTAAGGAAAAAGTCTTATTGTTGAACATGGGGATATAATATGACACGCCAAATTTAGGAATTAGTAGTCAGTGCTAGGTGTAGAAATGATTGGAGACTCATATATGCACAATCTTTAGTTTAGGTAGGGGCAATAGAGTAATACTAGAATTAGTCAATTCAGGAAGTTTTAAATTCAGAAAAATGGTTTTTGGAATATGGTTGGAACCGTTTGGTTCACGTGGAAGATGAGTGAGAATATGCATTTTTTGCGTTTGGCTCGTGAAATTGGAATTGGGATAAGGTTTTTTTTTGTTTTTTTTTAATTTTTAACCTAGGCAGGGGATTCCAAAAAAGTCTAAAATCAGCGGTTGTAAACAAAACTGGAAATAAGGGCAAATACGATATATGGACCTCTGCACAAGGCAAACATGAGCAAACGAACCTGAAAAGTTATAAAATTTGATTAACACGAGCAAACGGACCTGAAAAGTTTATAAAATTTGATTTATCAAAAAGTGGAATTGGAATTGATTTTCCAATTCCACCTTTTGAGGTGGAAAACTCATATGTTCATTTTGGATCAAAAATAGAATTTGGAAAATCCAATTCCATATTCATTTTTTAAAAACAAATTGCAAATTTAAAAATTCTAGTATTTGAATTTCCCAATTCCAACAACCAAACGGGCCCGCACAAGGCAAACACGAACGAACGAACCTGAAAAGTTATAAAAATTGATTAACACGAGCAAACGGACCCGAAAAGTTCATAAAATTTGATTTATCAAAAAGTGGAATTGGAATTGATTTTCCAATTCCACCTTTTGAGGCAGAAAACTCATATGTTCATTTTGGATCAAAAATAGAATTTGGAAAATCCAATTCTGTATTCGTTTTTTAAAACCAAACTACAAATTTGAAAATTCTAGCATTTGAATTTTCCAATTCCAACAACCAAATAGGCCTGCACAAGGCAAACACGAGCAAACAGACTTGAAAATTTATAAAATTTGATTAACACGAGCAAACAGACTTGAAAATTTATAAAATTTGATTAACACGAGCAAACGGACCGAAAAGTTTTTAAAATTTGATTTATCAAAAAGTGGAATTGGAATTGATTTTCCAATTCCACCTTTTGAGGTGGAAAACTCATATGTTCACTTTGGATCAAAAATAGAATTTGGAAAATCCAACTCCATATTCGTTTATTTTTTTAAATAAACAACAAATTTGAAAATTCTAGTATTTGAATTTCCCAATTCCAACAACCAAACGGGCCTGCAATGTTATAAAATTTGATTAACACGAGCAAACGGACCCGAAAAGTTTATAAAATTTGATTTATCAAAAAGTGGAATTGGAATTGATTTCCAATTCCACCTTTTGAGGTGGAAAACTCATATGTTCATTTTGGATCAAAAATAGAATTTGGAGAATCCAATTCCGTATTTGTTTTTTATAAACAAACTACAAATTTGAAAATTCTAGTATTTGAATTTCTTAATTCCAACACCCAAAAGGTCTGTACAAGGCAAACACGAGCAAACAGACCTCGAAAATTATAAAATTTGATTAACACGAGCAAACAGACCCAAAAAGTTTATAAAATTTGATTTATCAAAAAGTGGAATTGGAATTGATTTTCCAATTCCACCTTTTGAGTTGGAAAACTCATATGTTCATTTTGGATCAAAAATAGAATTTGAAAAATCCAATTTCGTATTCATTTTTTAAAAACAAACTACAAATTTGAAAATTCTAGTATTTGAATTTCCCAATCCCAACAACCAAACAGGCCTGCACAAGGCAAACACGAGAAAACGAACCTCAAAAGTTATAAAATTTGATTAACACCAACAAAGGGACTCAAAAAGTTTATAAAATTTGATTAATCAAAAAGTAGAATTGGAATTGATTTTCCAATTCCACCTTTTGAAGTGGAAAACTCATATGTTCACTTTGAATCAAAAATAGAATTTGAAAAATCCAATTCCATATTCGTTTTTAAAAAACAAAAAGCAAATTTAAAAATTCCAATATTTGAATTTCCCAATTCCAACAACCAAACATTATGGATTGAGTTTTCTAACTATTTGAATAAGATTTTTTTAGAGTTTTGTTCTTAATAATGGCTCTGTTTAAAAGAGAACTTACTAAGCGTTAATGCTTACTGTGGGCTCCAAAAATTATAAAAATTGAATATGGTGTATCGATTTATTATGGAAGTAGGAAATGAATTTTTCCATATTTTTAAAGTATATATATTTACTTTGAATGGTTTTGATTTTTACTTTTAATTGGTTTTTAAAAATATTTATATTTTAGTGTTTTGATAATTCTTCTAAATTTTTTAGTTTAATTAATTTAACTTTAAAAATTAAAAATCAAGAAGAAGAAAAATTAATGAAATATAATTTAAAATAAAAAATAATAAAAGAATTCTTTCAAATAAGAAAATTGTAAATATTATTTAATAAAAAATAAAATCGACATAAAGATAAAAAGATACTTCAAAAAATATTGATAAATTTCATTCTCCTTCTATTTTACTTAAATCGAAGGGGAAAATATTATTTTTTTTGCATTTTAATTTTTGGCACTTGAAATCCATTTATGTTTTATCATGTTATACAAATAAAATATCTGTCATTGCTAAAATATAGTATATAAAATATATATTTTGTAAGAGTCAAAAATCCTAAAACTTTAAAATAAAATATTGTTTCTTTAATTCACATTGATTCTTAATAATAAAAAATATGGAGTCCTTAAAATGAAGGTCGTTCATTATTTTAGCATTCACAAATCACTAACCAATCTATAAAGCACAACTCTTAACAAATCATTTGGCTATCAACGATTAATTTTTTTTTTTTTTATAAAAAATAACTCAACATCAACTATATTACAATGGAATATCAAAATTCAAATCAACCAATCAATCTACTATGAAGTGCCTTGAACATTTATCACATGTTTAGAATCAGTTACCCCATCATTGACAATGTTCTTTTTCTTGTTGGAGAAGGCTTGTATTCATGGTACAAGATTACATGTGAATATATATCAATTAAGTGTTATCCATGAATTTTCTAAGACATTTTATTTGCAAGGTTTCTCCAACATTGTAATAAATTCACAAAGGTCTCACCATTACGTTGTTTAGTGTTGTAAAATTCACTAAGGGATGCTTGAGGTTCAATGTGTAAGACATATTGAGATGTTTTTTGCATTGGTGTCATTGATGTCAAAACCTCCATATCATTCCTGGTGGTATCAGTTGGTTGTTGACAGTGTCAATTGCATTTTGTGGTTGTCCGCTAGACATCAAGGTTTTGTAGAACAATTTTTGTACATACAATTTTGGTGTATGGTTTCAGGTGTACTTTATTCTACTAATGAATCACATATTTTTGGTACATCGGCATATTTCAATGGTAGCAATTTATGTTGGTGTTCGTTAACTATTGTGCTTACAGAGTACTTCCAGGTGTTCCTGCTACCTGGACATTCTTGTAACTAATTTCAATTTTTTTATATAGTTTTCATGTTTTTTGTCTCAATAGATTCTATCAAGTTTCATTTATCACTTGGTTCATAAGTTTTGTTGATCAAGACATGGTCTTGGTTGTGGTGTTCTGATGGTTCCAAAATTTTCCTATCTTCGGTAATTGTAACGTACATATCTTAAGAGTGGCATATCTTAAGGTCATGTGGTAACATGGTATGAAGATTTCTTATGTATGACCTATATTTAGCTTCAATGGTAGAGTGTTAAAATATAATTGTAATATATTTTGTACTGTAGCCAACATGTTTTGTGGTATGGTTGACATGAGTACAAATATCTTATCAGATGTATATATAAACAAACAATTCATTTTGTATCTTAGATGTATATTTGTGTATGTGTGGATGTGTGAATTTGTGGAAGCGGTATGTAAGAAGAAGAAAGTTGAGAGAAATATTACTTTGATATCAAGAGAAGGTTCTACATACTATGTTGAAGAGGTTTGGTATATACTTGCAAAAGATCTACCTTGATCTTTTGTTGTTGGTAACTATTGTGCTATTAACTGGAACAGTTTCATGCATAAACAGATGCAACTCTATCAATTCACATTTTGTCAATAAAACATTTTTTTGGTAGTGAGCCTAATTGTATTGGCAGATAGCCTTTCTATTTTCTGGGTAGTGAGCCATTCTATATTCTGAGAAAACAGGCTGTGAGCCCTTCTAAAAATCACCTTAACAGGTGTCACCTTAATCGGTGTTCATTTCATGAGAATTATTTTCTCTATGGTTTTTCCCTATTTGGGTTTTCATGTAAATTTTGGTTCTCATTGTGTTGATGCTCTTGTGCTTTCATGTTTATATCTATCATAAGTTTTTTATTGGTTTAAGTTATTACCGATTCAGTAAAAGTTTTAAAAATTATTTGTAAATAATTGATTCACGCCCCCCCGCTAGCCCCCCCCCTCTCATTTTATGGCATATTCAACACAATGTTGCATGAATATTGTGCAACAAATTTCTCAGGGAGATCAAAAAAAGTAGAGATGGATCCTTGTGGTAAATTCATGAACCATTCAAGGGTGGGGCCTCTGAGACTTTGAGAGAATAGTCTCTTAATGTATTTTTCATTGCAGGAGACCTCTTGACATGCCACTTATAATTCCTTAAGTTGTTGAATAGAACATGTTTTCCCCTTGTATTTGTCAAATTTAGGTATTTCAAAGTTCGGGGGGTGATTGAATGGTAATGTATCTATCAAATGGGTAAGGACATATATTATCAAATGAAAATTCTTTTGTTTTCCCTCTTCTTTGCATGTTGACAATGATGTCTTTAATTTAATTAACTTGTTGAGAAAGATGAGGGGAATTGGCATGTGTAAGTGGGGTCCCAAAGTTAGATGATCCACCAAGTGTGGATTATGTGAGTCCCAAAATAGGAGACATGTATTGATATGCTTGTGATGCTTGAGGAATTGATGTCTTCGTGGAAGATGAAGGGAACGTGAAGAGTGATGAAGTATAATCATGTGTGGATTAAGGAATCGATCATTGACCTATATTTAGTATATTTGCATCCATGTAATTAGATATAGTCATTGTAGTGTGAGTGCTAGCATGTGAGGTCCAAGTGGGTATGATACTTGGGATTTGTTGGATAGTTTCTTATGATAATTGGAGAGTTTGTGTGGGTTGCGTAATTTATGATGTAGAGGGACCGGCAGAAGTGAATGCTCCTTTTCCTTTGTCTCTAGATGTTGTTACATTTGCTCAAGTTGTCGTGTTTGTAATATTAGTAGTGGTTGTGTTATTATTGGCGGTGTTTGTAGCGGCACTAGCTTTAACCACATTATGATAGAGAAAGGAGTCATCAAAATCATCAGGAACCATGACCCTGTGCTTGATAAGATTCATGAATATTTCCCCATTATTTTTTCAGATAACTTTTTCAACCATCTCTACATTGTAGGGATCTTTGAGGAAATCATCAAATCGAGGAGACATATTTGGTTAAAAACAAATTCTACCTCCTCTTCTTGGTTATTAATTATGTCCTCGGGTTGTACCCATGCGCCATTGAATCTGATATTTGTAAAGTGGTTTTCTTCCTCATTGTTGGCATTGGAGGTGTTTAGACATGTGAACCTCATATTTTTTTCTTGTGATCGAGTGATGACCATGCAAGAGTGACCTTAGGGAAATGAGATGATGAAATGATGAAATCTAGGACAAATGTTGGATGAATACTTGGTTTGTTGAGGGCATGGATGATGGATGAAGGGTATCTTAGGATAATGAACCCAAAGGGATGTTGATGAGCTAGGAGCAATGGTTGATTGATTTTGATCAAAGTTTGAAGCTTGAGGATGTTGGGATATATTCTAGATCAAGGTGAGATTTATTTTGGATTTCATATGTTGATGTTTGAATCAAAGATTTGAATTTTAAAAAGGTTGGATTGGGATTGGGATTTATTGGGTGAAAGGTTGATGCTTGATGAAGGATTTTATTTGATTGGATTAAGGTTGGGTTGGATTCAACCAAAGGGATGGAAGGTTTTAAAATAAGCTTAGTAAAACAAGATCCTTTTTGTGCTCAAGGGATCTGATTAGGGATGATATCCTTTCTTTTTTGAGATAGGCTAAATTCTCAATAAAAATTGGATTGTGGATTATTTAAAAATCACCAACTTAGGGATGACCAATCTCTAATCCAATAATATCCAAATATAAGGGATAACTAAATAGACTAGTTGAGATAGGCTAAGTTCTCAAGCAATAAATATAGCTAGAGGATAATTTAGGATAAGGATCTTTGTTGAACACTTAGGAAAATTCCAACCTTAGGGTTTGATTGATGATAAGGATTGATCAAAGAATTGGGTCTGGTTGACCAAGGTCGGTTGGGATTGATTTGATTAGAATGATGAGGTTGGTCAAATTGATCAATGTTTGATTAAGGTCCAATCAAGGTATTGGTGATAATTAATTTTGCTCCTAGGTCCTAGGGTAGATGTGAAAGGATTGATGTTTGATAGATGATGGTTAGGATAGATGAAAATGGATAAATGTAAGCGAGGGGTTTAATCAAAGGTTTGAGTTTGGTGAAGTGGAGAGAAAACATCTTGATATGGGTCAAAAAGATCACAATAAATATATTTTTATTAAATGGTCATGATGAGGGCTCAAAATGGTAGGTCTGAACATAACTAATTTACTCTTGGACAAAAGGCGTAGACATCGTTCCCAGTTGGAGGCATCGATCTACACAAGTGTTGATTTTCAAGCACAAGGAGTAATGTATGAAATGTTTAGTGGGTCATGAAAAAAATTCTCATTCCAGAGAGAGGAAACACTAATCTACAGGTGCATACGCCGAAAAGAACATGCGCCAAAAGATAAGTGAAAATATTGATCTCAATAGTCTTGATCTTGAGCAAGCTTTTAGGTGTTTGACTAGTGTTTTGTTGATGTTTTGATTTATTTATTGGTTTAGGTTTGTAAAATGATATGTTTAATGGCAAGAACACACACACCAAACATAAATTTTTGTTTGAACAAATACTTTCACAACCTAAGCTAAGTAAAGGACTGCACTTGATGGATTCCCTTGCTAGAAAATACCTCTTCCAACAGAATAGATAGACACTTGGTAGCGTTGGCTCCCCTCCATGAAACTCATTTCTAAAGCATACCAAGTGTCGAGTCTCAATAAAATACTTTCTATCTCAAATTAGAGGGCACATGATGGATGTCTTCGGGCAATGCGTCTCACATACCCTGTACCATCAAGTGGGGGATTTTTGGCCTCTAACACAAGGTTGCTAGTAAATGATTCAACCAACACATTACAAGCATCTAGAAAGCCACTAAAATATCTTACCAACCTACTGAGAGTGACTCATATACCAAAATGTACGCCTCATTCCAAGTTGGCATTGTACGGTAAGCGCTAATATCGACCAGACTTTTCTTTAACCTTATCCTTGAATTTATACAGCAGACCAAATCTTAAACCTGCTTGAGGTCATTCCCTTGGAGTGATTATGTATTTTCCCACCAAGGGAGGCCTCTCTAGAAGAAAAGGTAGAAAACAATTTTCTCTTACACCCAAGATCCATTGGAAAGCAAGGGAAGAGGATACTTCTTGTTTTCTATATTTTCATCACAATGAAAAGTTCTAACTAAATAAAACAGAACCTTACAAGGAGTTCCTCCACTTGCAAGGTGCTCAAAGACACACCAAACACTTAGTTAATTCCAAAATGAAACCTAATTTATCTAAGTACAACTATAATAAAGAAGAAGCGTGAAAAAATAAAGAAAAAATGAGCCTTCTCCTGCAAACAGTTGTTAGTAGTTTATATTTAGATCTTTGACAGGCATAAAGCAACTGCACTACTGGTTAGTTGTTAGGAAAACCACAAAAATTGAAAAGAAGCTAAACTAAGGAAGAAGTGTCAAAATAAAGACGGAGGCGTTGATCAGTGGAAACACTAATTTATGGCTAGCAGATAGAAAACAGACAGTAACTGTATTTTTGGATTTTATAATTTTTTCAAATTTAAAGGATTTTTTAATAAAATGATAGAAAGCAATAAATGTGTATGAATAAAATTATACCTCTACCTATCGAGGCAGAAACGTCGATGTAGGGCGAAGGCGCTTAAACGCAGAGACACCGATTCATGAAAATGTCTTTATATCTATGGTTAGTAGAAAATAAAATTTTGATAGAGTTAGCTTTATAAAAACCAAATTATGACACACACAAATGAAGGTGTTGATTCGAGCGAAGGCGTTGATCTGCGTAGATTTCACTACGTAACATGTAAACGCCGATGTTCTATTCTGACCTGTAGCTCCACAAAATAATCAAAAATTTGTCAAAAACAAAGGGATGTTGGTCCCACTGAGCGTGCCAATAATGAATAAAATTATCAATTAGTCAAATGAAAATAAGATAAAACAAAGCAAAGAAAAGCATTTAACAAACTAATTCTACTCATACCTCTGATTGAGCTAAAATGGAGGCACCCAACTCCATTGATGTGCTCTTTTAGTGATTTAATGTGGACATGCTTTCCAAAATAGAACAAGTGATTCCCTAAATGATATCTAATACAATATAGATGGAATGAAGATTCTAGGGTGTGATCTAAATGAACTATGTCATGCAAATCAATGGATTGTTAATGTAAAAACTATGCTAGTGTGTTATAGTTCTATGCTAATAAAAATGGAATGTTACTAAAATGCAAAGATCAATTACAATTGCTATAAGAATGCAAGGGAACTCTAAGATAATTTTGGCATAATATGGATGCAATATTAAGGTGGATTAAATGCACAAGGAAAGGCTCCTATTTATAGATTTTGAAGGAAAATGGACTGTTAGGATTCAAAGTTAAATGGACTGATAATAGAAATATATAATTCCAAAAGATTCATTTGACATTTTGATGTTGGTGATCAAGTCTTTCTCAGAGTCAAACCCAAAAGAAGTTTGTTAAAACTTGGTAAATATTTTAAAATAGCTCCTCGCTTTGTGGACCTTTTGAAATTTGAGAAAAGATAGGTGATGTTGCCTATAGAATTGTCTTGCCACCTCAATTACAAATTAATAATGTGTTTCATGTAAGTTTAATTATGAAATATGTGCACATTGTAGATCATGTCATTTATCAAATAAGTATCTCTATTGAGCCTACTTGTGAATTTAAAATGAACCCAAGTTAATAATTGAAAAGAGATATAGAACTTTGATGAATAGAATTATGGATGAAGTTAAGATAAAATGGAAGCATTGTAGTATTAATAGTGCTATTTGGGGGAAAAGTTCATTTTATTAAAGTACGATATCCTTATTTGTTTAACTAAAATTGTTCCAAGTGTCATGGATGCATTAACTCCCCATGCTCTAAGGATGACAACTAAATTAAAGGGGGTGAATTGTTATAGGACTTTTTCATGTGAAACCAAAGTTGCAATTAAAATGAAAAATGTAATTAATAAAATTAAAATAGTTATGTAAGGATGTGACTCTTCATTTTGCTCTTGGGGTGTTATACCTATTAATTAAAATAGAGAAACCTACAAAGAAAGAGAATGATATATAGAGGGCACAAAAGAGGGGAGATGGTGGTCATTGGCTAGGCATTCAACACTAGAAAAGGGGCACACAATGTGTGTCCAGCTCAAGGTAGGGCATAAATTTGGGAGTGTCCTAGTCAGGGCTATGTATTTATGCCATGGGGCATGTTCGGTTTTGTGTAAAAACTTGTTCCTCCTAGAGTGTTTCCTTGTCATGGAGAGTATGTAGCTATGATTATTCATTTGAGTGTTGTATAGAAGCATCTTTATTGTTTCACAAATATGTCTTAATATTTATTTTTCTACTTATTTATAACTATTCATTAATTACTTTTTTGTTATATAAATGTTATTCTTTTAAACTTTTATCAAATATAAATTGCACTTATAAACAAATAAATAAATTATTTCAATTAAATAATTTACTTTAGAAGTACATTGAATATTACATAAAGACTTCATATTAAATATTCAATTAATTACTTTTCGTTTAAAATTATTTACTTGGGGGTTCAACCAATATTACAACTTGATCTCTTCAAAAACACTCCTTAGGATATTTTGAAACCCATAATGCTCTCATTGAGGCATGTCAAAGTCATAAATGTAGACATATCTATGAAGAACCGAAATAAGAGAAATGTGATATTTTTGTGTAAAATATACTGAAAAAAATTAATTTTACTTACTGTATAGTGAAAAACTTGAACAAATCTCAAGTCTAATGAAATTAGTGGGCCCGTTAATTTAACCTTTTAACAAAATTACATTATGTAGACTATGAACACCCTCCTACGTGGTGTAAATTTAAAACATACAAATTAGACTTGAAATAGCTAGCAATCTATAACTCTTGAGGATTTACCTATCTACCAATACCCTTTACTTGTGAAAGATTCACCTTTTTAATACCTTTTTTAATTTCATCTCTAGATTTAAGGTGGGAAAAAATTACTTCTCAAATAGATTGTTCAAGAATATTTTACTTGTCACATCCTAAATTAATAGCTTTTGGTGGAAAGCATCATGTTTGAAAGATATTCCAACAATTATTTTAAAATATATTTAGAGAGGTTTAGAATGTTGTAGAGCTCTCAAAAAATGGCTATAACAATAATTTTACAATAGTCTCCATGAAAATAAAACACTAGAGAATTGGATTTTTTTCTAGACAGCCTAATATGCTTTCTTACTCTAAGCATAACCATGAAATGTAGAGTTGTTGATCAACCTCATAGTAGCCCAAAGATCGCCTGCAAGAAAAACAATCTTGCAACAAGGGACAAGCAATTGAAATTCTATGAAGCACTCTTATATCCACTAAAAGAAAAATATATTTTTTTTATTATATATGATTAATCAACTTTCAAAATTTACAAAAAAATTAGCATGTAATCTATCAACTACGTTGTAGCATACCATGCATGGGCAATGGACAACATGCACACTACATGCCACAAAGGGTCATTGATTTATAGGGTCATTGAAACAAGATCTAACCATAATCATCATAAAAATAAAAAATTGCAACTAAATTCTTTTACTATTAATTGATCAAGCCACGCAAGGCTTGAACAATACACCGCATATAATCTTATTATATCTACAAAATGAAGCATAGTCTATAACTATCAAAGATTCAAAATGTGTAATACTAACAAGTCTACAAATGTATTAGATAAAGGAATTCTCAAAGGTTTACACTTTCACTATACTCATCCAAGACCCTCCACCCAATTGGTTGGTCAATTGTAGATATGTTTTCATTAGATCTCACAACCTCAATTGTGAGGTCTTCTTCATTGACCTAAAACAGTGGTCCAACCTGAAGCCCCAAATCCTTCTTTAATGTCTCAATTGGATATTTTTTGTTATACTTCTTTGGTAACTCCAAATATCCTTTCAAGAAAGGTATGTTGTTTGTCTTGTTAAATAGTCAGTAGCTTGCATACTTCACATATGCTTTATTAACCTCTAGTATCAGTATTTGAAAATTAGACAAATTTATCTTTGGATACCTCCAAAGCCATTATAACCTGCACATAAACATCATGAAACATGAGTCTTCGAATAGATTCATTAAGTGTACTCCTTGTGTCTTACAACTTTTCGACATTTTTATATTTCCAAATGAACCATATTATTTTAGTAGATAAAATAAGGTAAAACAAATTAAATGATTTATCTAAAGTATTCATAAAAGCACACAAAATTTCCTTCCAACTAATCCTACCTTTTTCACCTGACCCCCCATGTCAGTATGAAAAAGGTTCTAAACCTCTTTAGCATAAAAACATTAAAAAAATGTTTAACAATTTTAGGTTTCCTACATGTTAGAGCTTTTTCTTGTAGAATCCTAATGAAGCATCAATGCTTGACTCTTTGATTCCCAACTCTTGATTCAAACAAGAAAAAGTCTAATTAACAAGGATTTGATCCTTCTTCCCTTTGAGCTCCAGAGACTCAGGCAAATGTACCTCTCTTGACTTACTACTTCTCAATAAATCACACAATGGATAAGTTTCCTACAATGATTTGCTCGTCTTTTATTGCAATTGTTGATAAAAAAAACTCTGCAAATGCTAACAACCAATCTTATGCAAAGTTTTACAAGCCAAACAATGAACTTGACAAGAGAAAATAATAGTACCATAAAGATTCTCATCCTTCTTCTCTTCGAGTTCCGAACTCAGGCAGGCTAACCTAATGATTCAATTCTTTAATGAATCAACAATTATGTCTGTACTCTTCAATACAAATCATAGACATCTATGTTTTTAAACAAAAAATAAAAAGATTATTATGGATTGATGATGATAACTACTTGATCAGTACAGACCAGTGCCTAATCCAGGGCAAATTGTCAAAGCAAATATATATTCACAGAATTTTTTTAATGATAACACACTTAGAACCCAGATGAAATGTCTTACAAATCATCTTCTCATTCCCATATCTATGTATCAAATTCTTATGCAAATATTTAACACTATGAAAATACCCTTAAGAATTACCCCTCCCTTGGAAGAAACTTAAGAAGAATCCCACATCTAACTTGTAAACAATATATTGAAACTTGTCTTACAAACTCAATACACAAGAATTCAAATAAAGACACGTGACGACATCACAGATATGCGAAAGGAATTCTACTGTATTTTATTAAAATATCTATGTTCAATACATTCAGAATGACAAAATCCTTAAAACAGACAAAAAATCAGAAAAACTACTTCACAGTTGTGAATTCACCATCCTTAACATTACATTACAACTTTCTATTTATAGTATACACTAGCCATCTTGGAATCCTGAAAAAAAAAATGGGATGCAACAAGCTTCGGATGGCTAGGAAAAGCAAAAAGCACTAGAAGACAAAAACAGTTACAATGCTCAGTCGGTGGAGGAAGAAAACTTTAGTAGTTGATTTGCAATCATTCTAGATATTTTGCAGCTGGCACCTTTGTCCGTATATATTCAAGGTAACTTCTGAAAGTTATTATGAGACATAGTGACCGCCAATACATGCTAACATACACTATTCTTCATGATAATTACCCTCCCTATGCTCATTGATCAGGTGCCAAGTGTCATTCATACCTCATCTATTACATCCAAATCTATTGTTGTTGACTTCTTTTTCTTGGGCTTGGTGGTGTTGTCCCAAAGTGTGACCTCTTCCTCTGTTGGCCAATTAAAATATTTTATACCCTGCAACTGCTTCAGTTGCCTCTCCCACCTAGCATCAGTAATAGCCCTTACATCTGCAACAAACGTGACAAAATTTGTTTCAGCTTTAAATGCTTCATCTAGGGCTCTATTAAACTTATCCATATCTAAAATGTTTTCCTCTATTAGGAAAACCTCTTTTGCCAGTAGAAATGTGTCCAAATCTTCTCTCCATTCTTCAAATGTCTTCACTTCATCATTCTCTTTTCTGATGGGGGGAATGAACTTGCTAAAATCTGGACCAAACATAACTAGCCTTGATTGTACTTGATTGACCTTCCCTTTAAAAAAGGATAAAGATGTGTCAATTTATTCTATCATTTCTCCCACTTGGCATACTGACTCTGGAAGGTCTGCTATGTGGGGTAGCAATGCGTCAAGCCTTTCAAATAAAGATCCTTTGCCTAACCATACACTGAACAATGGGTCCAGAGTTCTTATTTGGTCCTTTACCTCCTTTTCCAAATCAGACAACTTTATGTATGTCTTGTGAACTGCATCCAATTTGCCCTTAAGAACACTTATTCTATGTTGCAAGATCTTCAACAATGCAGAGAGGGCAACCTCATTTCTATCCTTATCCACTATTTTTGTCTCTTTAGCAAGCTCTTCTATGACATTAGGCTGAAAAATATCTACTTCTTGCACTGGAAGAGGAAGAGCCTTGGAGGCCTCTTCCAATTTTACCTTTAGTTCCTCCAATTGTTCCTCTAATGCCTTTATCTTCATTAGACCCTCCTCTCTATCTTTTTTCCAGGGCAATTGTATCATCAAAGAGCCTACCATATCTTGTTGATAATTGCTCTATTTTTGCCTCATTTAAGTGAGAAAAGGGGGTGATAGCTTTGGAGATTTCCAAATCTGAGTTGTTCTGGATACTCCAAATGATCTATCCCCATCCATCTTTTCTTCTATACTGACCAGAGATGGATTTTTTGTTCTTGGGGCTAAAGACCACATTGCAAGAGTTTGGGATCTAGGGTCATATCCACAGCCTCTTATCATCTCGCCTATTTGAGTCTCAGAAGATAATTGAGTCTGTGGTTGTTTCTTGATCTAATCAATAATGAATGCAGATGCTAGATCCCATCCCAGAACAAGCAACATACCACTTGATCTTACCAATTGTTTGGCTTCATCAACTATGATGGTCTCAGAGTCAGGATAATAGGCTTTCAGAGCCTGTATTGCTTCATCTCCTAGGGTGGCACCCTCTGTTATTTATAATTGAGCTCCAACTTCTTGTTTCTTTCTCCAAATGAGAAAGTTCCTGAACTCATCACTTTTGATGAAATCATCATCACTAAGAAGCTCATCCTTGTATAGCTCTCTTTCATCTTTGCATAATTTGAGGGTAAATTCCACTTCCTCTTGGATCTCTTTCCTTTTTCTTCCCCTCTTTCATATTTTTCCTTAACTGGTGATGATAATGTCTATCACCAGTGACCAGGGAAGTTACTCTGTCTTTCTTCTTTCCTTGTGCTTCCAACTGAGAGGGTCCTCCTTGTTTTGTCCTATGCTTCTTCCTAGGACACTCACTTATTGCATCAATATCAGGAGCCTCTAAGCTAGCTTCAAAACCATGTGGTTGATCCATCTGAGGAGGGCTATGTATTGTATATCCTCCCTCACTGTCTTCTTCATACTCAAAGGACAGGTGTTGTTCAGGCCCCCTTTTCTTCTCTCCTATTTGGCTTTCCAATTGATTGTGCAAGGTATCATACATATCAATCATTTTTGTAACCCTGGTCATATAAGGCACTTCCGGGAAGAAACCTCCAAAAGAAATCCTTGTCTTTTTCATTTCTTTCTCCAAGTGTAGCAGGTCCCAATATTTTCTTGCTCTCTTTTCAGCTTCTTCCTCATCAATAACATTTATGATGACATCCTCTTCATCACATCCTTCATGCTCCTTAATGTTTTGATTAAGTAAAAATAGGCTTTGAAAGGACCCAAAACCTTTAATAAAAATAGCAAGAGATAGAACGTTAAGAGAACAAAAAAAAACTGTGGATCACCACCAACCAAGCCCAAGGGAACAAACAAAAAGTTCCCACAAAAAACAAAATTGAGACCAGACCAGCAAACCACAACAAAGGGCGATCAAGATTTACATTTAGGCCCACCCTTGTGTGAACGTAAATTCATATCAAAAGAAGGCATAGACGGGTTTAATTAATTTCCTTTAGCTGTTATCCATCCTTCATCCACCTTCTCAGTTGCGCTCTTCCAAGCCAAAGAGTTAGCAAAGGATCCCACAAGAGCCTGAGAAACAATGTTGTCCACACCAGCATGCACAGTTGGGACAGGGACAGCATCACCACCACTCCCCAAATCCCCACTTGGAGAAACAGGGACAACAGAAACCACAACACTAGCAAACAGGACATCTAATCTAGAGACAGTAACAACACTCCGATCTAGATCAGTAGCAACATCACCCGAAAGGTCAGCAACAACAATCTGAATCAAGGCAGCATCCGAAAAATCATTTCTAGCATCAACATTAGCCTGATCAACCTAAGCGGACCTGGCCGCTAAACCTCCATCCTTGGACACTTTATGAACTGTATAATGGTCTTCTGAAGCCCCCAACCACCACAAAGGTGATTTCTTCATCACATCATTCATGCTCCATGATGTTAGTGACACTTCGGGTCAACAAATTTCTTGGCACTCTTTATGAAACCCTCAGGCTCTACATACCTATATTGGGCCATGCTCATTTTGAATTGGCCCAACTGTTAGAATAATAAGCAGAAAAATGCAAATATAAACACATGGAAGAGAACACAAAAGACACAGAGATTTAACGTGGTTCACCCAATCCCTGGGCTACATCCACCAACAGTGAGTCCAATATCTTTATTATTATCCAGTGATTACAATCTCAAACCTGCAACTCAATACCATTACAGGAAGCTATGAAAATCCCTCATACAATGAAAATCTCAAAACCCTAAGCCATTTTCACAAGTCTATTTGACCTAACATAATTAGGGCAAAAAATACTCTGACTAATGGAGAATTAATGGTCGACCCTTTACAATATCATTAAGTCATTGTTGGCGTCGAGGGGCGCTACCCCAAAGGGTCCCCGCAAGGGGTGCTGCCCCTTGACCACGCCTGGGGCGCTGCCCCAGGACCCCGCAAGGGGCTCTGCCCCTTGACCCCGAGCTTGGGGGCCATATAGAAATGTCTTGGGGGAAACCGCGCCGAAAGAAACTGAGTCTGATTAGTCTCCACATACATAAAAATCTCCCACTTGGAGACTAATCAGACTCCACAACAATATCCTCCCACTTGGAGACTGATCGACCAAACCTGTAGCTCCCACTGGAATAAAGAAACCACCCTGGACTCTATTGTTCTTTCATTTTGTTCAGTCTAGAAGACCAACTGAAGCTGAAGAAAAATTTAGCTTCTCCCTTGTCACTGCCTTTGTAAACATATCTGCTGGATTATCATCTGTATTTATCTTCTCCAACTTTAACTATCCATCATCCAAAACTGACCGAATGAAATGATATCACAATTGTATCTACTTTGTTTTTGAGTGCAAAGCAGAATTCTTTGCAAGATGAATGGCACTCTGACTATCTGAATACAAATAATTATCTGCCTGTGGATGTCCCAATTCTTCCATGAAGAATTGAAGCCATACAATCTCCTTCGTTGCCTCTGTAGCAGCAACATACTCTGCCTCTGTAGTGGATAACACATTCACCTTTTGTAACCGAGAAATCCAGCTCACTGTTGTCCCACCAACAGTAAATACATAACCTGTAGTACTCCGTCTGGTATCTATATCTCCTGCCAAATCTAAGTCAACATAGCCATGAATAGTAGTAGAAGAGCCCCCAAAGTGTAAACACTTATTGGATGTACCTCTC
>MU223304.1:5384563-5395896 GCA_018584345.1 Thuja plicata
TTCTAGATTCCTCCTTAAGAGGAAATAGCACAAGTGGCACACACATTATGAATGTGGCTCACATGCACATGGGAGTTACATGCAACTCCTTTCTTCTCATCTCTACATATGAGATGCTTCTTTTCTCCTTTTCACTCACTTTTACACTCACTTTTTTCATTTCACTTGCAACACTTAGTTTCTCATTCTCTTGAAGCATTGTATGAGCATTTTGCTCTCATTCTCTTCCTCTCTCTCTCTCTTAGGCTTTTTGGCCCATTCTTAATAATATCACGGGGGTTTTTTTATGCTTTTCCCCCTTCAAAAACTTCTTGTCTCCATTGTTGTTTCATTTTGGTGTATGCTCTAAGGATTAGCTTGATTCATAATAATCTTCCTTTTTCCTTACTCAATTGGATTAATTTGTTCCTAGCTCGAATTTATTTTCCATTTTAACAACAACTTTCATGCAATTTTCAGAGCAAAACCTCCTTGGGACACAGACACTTTGAAGAATTTTTTGCAAGCACTCTTGAAAATATCATATGCTAAGGCACAATTACTGACACTAGGAGCCAAAACTTTAACATGACTCAGAAAACCTAAAATGGACCCAACAGTGGTTCTATCTGAGGATGATTTGAATGCAAGTTCAATGCAAGAAACTAGATCTCTTGGATGGTAGACCACAACTACACTAACCTATTGTAGAAAATAAACACACAACTTGGAAACAAACACACTTGTACACATATTACAAGACTACTGTGCATGGAAAGTAGAACTAATTGAAGAAAGGCTTTAAGAATTGTCCATGCACTGGCAATTCCAACACCTCACCATCCATATTTTTCAGAGGATATGAATCCTTTCCAAATACTTGATGAATAATAAAAGACCCCAACCATAAAGATTCAAAATTTTTGTGCTTTCCTTTATCGTCAACCCTGGCATTCCATTGCAATACCATGTCATTAGGTTGGAATTTTATGGTACTAGCCCTTTCGTCAAACAAATACTTCATCTTTTGTTGATTTCTTATATTTTTCTTCTGACCTTCCCTTCTATTCTCATCAAGCTCAATCAATTGGATCATCCTATCTTGTAGAGCATCATTTACTTCTAGCCCTTGATCCATAATAAACTTGTATACAGGCAGAAAATTATTTACAGGCAACTTGGCCTGTACTCCATACACTAGCTCAAAAGGTGACTTACCAATAGCCACTTTAATTGCCACTCTATCAGCCCACAAGGCCAATTTCAGCTTTGAATGTCATGCCCTCTTGTTTGTTTCTAAGGTCTTCTCCAAAATTTTCAGAATGCTCTTATTGATTGATTATTCCTGTCCATTTTCTTATGGATGATATGGAGAGGAATATGATATGATAATTTCATTCTCATCACAAAACTCTTGAAACTCTCTAGACCTGAAACACTTGGCATTATCTGTTACTAACTTCAAAGGGACACCAAACCTAGCCAAAACATTTTCTGTCAAAAAATTAATAAATTTACTGGTTGCTCCTTTTGTAGGGATTGCTTCAATCCATTTCATAAAGTAGTATGCAGCATCCAAGATCTAGCTATGTCCACCACTAGGATTTTCTGCAAATTCTCCAATGAAGTCAATTCCCCACATTTTAGTGCTTGAGCCTGCACTGGGTTTAATAATAAAGCTCCTGAAAATTTCAATTTTGAAGAAAACCTTTGACAAGGCTTGCACTTTTTTACAAAGATGAAAGAATTCTTGAAAATATAAGGCCAATAGTA
Organism: Thuja plicata; assembly: GCA_018584345.1. Taxonomy (NCBI): domain Eukaryota; kingdom Viridiplantae; phylum Streptophyta; class Pinopsida; order Cupressales; family Cupressaceae; genus Thuja; species Thuja plicata. The sequence continues at coordinate 5,386,316 of MU223304.1, forward strand.
ACCAGCCTTTAGAATTTTATGGGCAGTTGTCTTAGCAGAGAAATGTCCCCCACACAAGCCTGCATGCATTTCTTTCAATACTTTATGAGCTTGTCTTTCATCCAGACACAATAGGAAGACACCATCTTTGTTCTTTCAGTACAGTTCTCCTTGCACTAAGGTATATTTCTGGGATGCACTCTTATAGTCCTTTTCTGATTGTCACTCATAGTATCAGAGCACCTAGCATTTTTTATGAAGTGTATAATATCATAATACCATGGTTGTCTTTCAATGCTAGTGAGTGTTAAGTCTTGCAACTCCATATTACTGACTTGTACCAAATCCATATTATCTTCAGTCATTAGTTTTTCTAAGCCCAATCCTCTCACTAGTTTTGTGATATGCGTTTCTAGATTGAACTTTGTCACCCTATTTATCCATTGGTATTTTTTCCTAGTAACCTCTGACTGGGTGAGAATGTCCTTAACAGCTGCATGAGGTACATATGCTATTACCTTTGAGCAAACCAGATAAGGCCCAAATGACTTGACAGCCTTTACTAATGCATATGCATGTTTCTCCATCACCTCATAATTCAATTCTGTAGCTTGGACTGACTTGCTATAAAATGCAATAGGATTTTCATGTCCATCCTCATCTTTTTGCAGTAATACAACAGCTATTGTATGAAATGATGCAAAAGAGAAGAGTGAGAATGGTTTACTATAGTCAGGAGACCTCAAGACAGGGGTTTCATGGATTTCTTTCTTGATCTTATCAAAGGCAGACTATGCCTCATCATCCCACTGGAACTTAACATCTTTCTTTAAAAAATATATTATTGGTTTGACAATTTCTGCAAAGATGATAATGAACCTTCTAACAAAATTTATCTTTCCTAAGAAAGATTGCACTCCTTTGACATTCTTAGGGGCAAGGACCTTTTGGATTGCTTTTATCCTCTCAGGGTCAATCCTTACTCCTTCCTTTGATACAATTTTTCCTAGTAACTTTCCCTCTATTACTGCAAACTGGCACTTCTTAGGATTCAAAGATACACAATACTCAACAGCTTTGATGAACATCTTTTCAAGATGATCACAATGATCTTTTGCTTCCTTAGAATATGTTGTCAAGTCATCTTGATAAATAACCATAAATAGATCAATAAAATCTTTGAAAGCAACATCCATAGCTCGTTAGAATGTTGCTCTAGCATTCATTAGGCCAAAAGGCATCCTAATGTACACAAGTTCCTCAAGGGGTTGTAAATGCAGTTTTGAACTTCTCTGACTCTTTTACCAGTACTTGGTTATACCCTAAGAAGTCATCCATCATTGATAATAAGTCACAACCAGTGACTTTACACAACGTTGCTTCCATATTTTGCAAAGAATAATTGTCTTTTAGAGATGCTAGGTTCAGATTTCAAAAATCCACACATAGCCTTATGTCACCACTTTTCTTCCTGACTGGGACTAAATTAGATACCCAAGTTGATTGTCTTATAGGCTGGATAATCCCTGCTTCTTTAAACCTCATAAATTCTTGTTGCATTTTAGGGGCCAATAATGGATTAATAGGCCACTGCTTTTTCCTGAATGGTTTAATTTCTAGCTTCAACGGGATTTCATGTTGAAAAAGGTCTTCTTTGTAAGCCTTTAAATCCTCATAGGACCATGCAAACACCTTCTTGTGTTTTCTGAATAGCTTTATTAAATTTTTCCTGACATGGGATTCTAAATTCCTTCCAATGTACACATTTTGAGGTGTTGCCTCTGATCCTAGGTTTACCTCTTCAAGGTCGTCCAATTTGGCATTGCTCTTTTTAAATATAAAATTATCTTGGTCATTGAATAATGCTTCTAGTTCCACTAACCCTTTGGCTATCTAATTTGAACTCTGCTGGACCACTTCATTGCCAAAGACCATGTCCTTGCCATCAACAATTTCAACTAATGCATTACAATCTACATGTTGGCCCTCAAAATGGTCAAGACATTGGAAAAACCTGAAGATGTCTTGGTCATCCTCAAAAACTTGCCAATTATATACATTATCTAGCACAACTGGTTTTTTTTTTACCTCTACAATAGATACTCCAATCAAAGTTGAATCATCACTTTTTAGAACAACATTGACCAAGAAATCAGCCATAATATTTTTTGATCTTTCAACCCAATTAATGTTGAAAGCATCAAACAGTTCTATTTGATCCCATACTGCATGTTTGTACAATTTTAACCTATCATTCTTTAGAACATATTTGGATCTAACCTGGGCTACAACCAATTCAGAGTCTCCAAAAACCTTTAAGCATTTGATAACATGCCTAGATGCAATGTTTAACCCTAAACATAGGGCTTCATACTCAACAGTATTGTTTGTACATAGAAAAGACAATAAGAAGGAATACTTGAAAGTGGTACATGATGGAGAAATGAATAGGGACACCGTCTCCTGATCCTTCCTTTGAACAAGCTCCATCAAAACACATCTACCAAAGGCCATTTTTTTGTGTGCACAATTCCTTCACTAGTAGATCAGTGTTTCTACATTCTGGCAAGATTTTTTCCACTTTGAAGTTCTCCATGTCTACCTCAACACAACAATTGAGCTTATCACTTGGCACCCTTTCAACAGTGACTGGTGCACATGACTCTCTGTACAATTTCACTTCACTCTCATTTACTAGGATTGTTCCATAAGATAGATCCAATTATACATGCGCCCCTACTGTTGTAGCCCATTTTCTTGACAACAGCATGCCATAATGGGTTTGGGTATCCACAACAACCACATCCATCTTGTATGTGGCCTCAGGAAATACAGCTATCATTACCTCAACTCCCTTCAAAGTTTCTACTACAGGGACCTCTATGTTGTCCATGGCATAGCATCTTCCATAACAAGTGTCCACAGTCATTCCTAATTCTTTCATTACCTCATATCGCATGACATTGGCAGTAGCACCAGAATCAATCATGCAATTCTTTACAAGCTTTTTATTTATTAACAAAGTAACATAGAATGGGTCCACTTGAGATGGTTCTTGGGTAATCATGTTACCCACATACAATATAGGGGTGTCTGGCTCAAAGGCAACTTCCCTTTTTTATTCTCCTTGTTTGGAATGGGGATATCTTCAATCCCTTTGAAAATTGACATTGCAGCATTTATGTGCTCTTTTATCTTCAACATTTCCATTAGTGGAACTGATACTTTCATTTGTGTAAGAGCATGCTTCATGTCAAATGCAAGTAGTTCAGAAAACACAACAATTGTTCCCTTACCTTTCTTGGTCTTTTTAGCAACAATTTGTTCTTCTACTTTCACTTCCTCTTTCTCCTTTTGGGCGGAAAAGGATTCTGCTTGTTTTGTAGCTTTCTTTTCTTTGCTATCCTTGACAGGAAATTCTGCAGTAACTTTGTGGGGCATCTTCTTTGATGAATACAAAATTAAGTTTGCCTTGTACAGGCTCCACCCTTCTGTTTCTCAAATTATAGACACTTCTAGCCTGATTTATCCCTGCTATAGTCAAGGATCTCTTTTCCTCATCACTTGGCAATCTAAAATGGGGATGCTCCTTATCATCACCTACTGCATTAATAGTTCTTTGTGGCATAATATCAGCCTCATCATCTGAATCATAAACATCTGAATCATAAACAACTTGTGGTTGATATTCTAGGTATTGTCCTCCTCTATTACTTACATTTTCAAAAGGTTCATTGTCTTCTGAAGACCATGGATAAGGTCTTCTTACAGTAAACATATTGACAGTGGGGCCTTCTTGTCATGAACCTGTCTGTTCATTTCCCTCCTCCATTTGATCAGCTAAAGCTTGTCTACAACACACTGGTAAGAAGAGTGAGGCATGTTACATGCAGCACACCAAGGGGTATTCTCCACATTGTTTGTGCTATTTCTCTTTAGAGGATCAGGGGTCTCCTTTGTCTTCTGGTTTTCTTGATTTTCAGGGACTGGCTTGCCATCTATCAAATTTGTCCTATATGGCATGTCCCTTAGATTTGGCTGCCTATCATACCTCTGGTACTGATATTTATTGTCATGAAAACCTTTATCATTTTTGTCCATCTTGGCATAATATCTTTCACTGCACTTATCAATTTATCAATCCTATCATCCTCTTTGACAGGTTTGCTTGTTTGTCCTCTTGTCTCCTTCCATAACTTACCATCCTCTCTCTTCCCCATCTTCCCTGAGGCTTGTCTATTACTCTCAGTAACTATTGTTATTTTGTAGGCATCTCTTAGGGTACGTGGGTTCTTATCCCTAAGAAGATAAGACATCTGCCCATCAGCAACATTGAAATATGTGGTTAAACACACTTGCTCATCTAATCTCAAGACCTTAAATAACTTGTTCATGGCCTTTTGAAATCTATTGTTGAAATATTCCATGCTTTCATATTAGGGAATTTCTTGATATTATTGAATTCATTCAACATGTACCCTGAATTGAGATGTTCTCGGTATTGTTCCCTAAAACACCTAACAAATTCATCCCAGGATGCTATACTACCCTCAGGAAAATTTCTAAACCAATCCCTAGAATCTTCTATCATAGACTAAACAAAAATTTTCTTTATAACATCTTCATGCTCAATCTCAAAATCAGTGATCTTGTCAGTGAAAGCTTTCAAGTGTTCTTCAGAAGTAATGACATTATTACTAGTGAACCTAGGGATTCGGTCTCTTACCTCATTTGGGATCATATTTGGATGACTAGGAATGTCATCAAAGAACAGAGGATGATATCTATCCAAATGGACAGGTCTTCTTTGAAAATTTCAGAGGGTATTGTTTCCACTTGTGTCTGCTACACCTCCTTGGTTTTGAGTAGGTTGAGGAGCACTTTGCTTAGGACCATAAATTTGAGCACTTGGATTTGAACCACCTGGTAGGTTTTGTTGTAATGGCTCAGTGGCAATTGGCATTGAGCTACTTGCAGTGGTATTTGTAGTAGCATGCAAGAAAGCTATTCTCATTTTCATGTCAGCTGCAGCAGCCTCTAATTCCATTTTTTCTAGCTACTTAGCTAAGTCTTCTTTAGCTTTTCTAGAATGCTCAAGTTCTATGTCAACTTGGGACATACCAGTAGAGGTAACCTTGTCTTGTTTAGGCTCATTTATGCTTATACCAACCGCTTTCTATTTTCCCTTATCAGATGCATCCTTGTTTTTCTTCTTGAGCTCTGCATTCTTCTCAATCTCATATGGATGCAACTGCCTCAAAATACGTCCCTCCTTCAAACTCATCTTTCTTAGAATTTGATCTGTTATTAGTAGCTCATTACCTCAAGGCTCAAAGATTACCAAACAAATCTTCATCTAGACCCTTGAACTCCTCATTTAAACTTTTGGCCTTAAGCTCATTATTCTTGGTCTTTTTAAGGAATTCTCTTTCAACCAACAACTCATAAATTTCTTGCTCACACTTCTTCCTTGCATTTTCTATTTCTAACAATTTCTCACGTTCCTTTCTTCTCAAAGCTAGAACTTCATCACGCAATTTGTCAGAATCATAGGATGCAGTCTCAACAGCACACGTTTCTCCTTGTTGGTCTAGAGTCTCTTGGGCAGGGAAGAAGCCTGCATCGGTCATTTCTCCATCTCTAACAGGATCAAAAGATGCATTAGCTATACAAGGGCCAATTGGCCTTGAATGCTCAACACTTTCAGATGAAGATGAAACTCTCATAGGGACAAGGCTTTCCATTCTCCCTATTGAAACTTTGGGCAAGTTAAGGTTAGACCCACCTCTTCTAGACCATTGCTTCCTACCAGGTGTATGGAGCTCTTCTCCAATGTTACTCTCTGGATTATTTCTATAATAGGACCTAGTATTTCTTTGTCAATTCATTTTAAATCAAACAAGAATTTTCAAGATTTCAATATGTTAACCAACATTGGAATGCATAGACTACAGAGTCACCACCCACAACAAGTATGGGAAAATTTCACAACTGATCAAGAAATGGAACCGAAAGTTAGTCGCTATGAACTTTAAAACCCTATTGCTAAAACCCACTTCTCCCTAGTAGAGTCACCATTTTGTTATAGCTTTTTCTTGCAGAATCCTAATGAAGCATCAATGCTTGACTCTTTGATTCCCAACTCTTGATTCAAATAAGCCAAAGTCTAATTAACAAGGATTTAATCCTTCTTCATTTTGAGCTCCACAAACTCAGGCGGGTGTACCTCTCTTGACTTACTACTTCTCAATAAATCACACAATGGATTAGTTTCCTACAAACTCTGCAAATGCTAACAACCAATCTTATGCAGAGCTTTCAAGCCAAACAATGAACTTGACAAGAGCAAATAATAGTACCATAAGGATTCTCATCCTTCTTCTCTTCGAGTTCCAAACTCAGGCAGGCTAACCTATGATTCAATTCTTTAATGAATCAACAATAATGTTTGTACTCTTGAATACAGATCATAGACATCTATGTTTTTAAACAGAAAATAAAAAGCTTATTATGTATTTATGATCATAATTGCTTGATCAGTACAAACCAGTGCCTAATCCAGGGCAAAGAGTCAAAAGAAATATATATTCACAGAAACTTTTTAATGATAACACACTTAGAACCCAGATGAACTGCCTTACAAATCATCTTTTCATTCCCATATCTGTGTATCAAATTCTTATGCAAATATTTAACCCTCTGAAAATACCCTTAAGAATTACTCCTCCCTTGGAAGAAACTTAAGAACAATCCCACATCTACCTTGTAAACAGTATATTGAAACTTGCCTTACAAACTCAATACACAAGAATTCAAATAAAAACACATGAAGACATCACAAATATATGAAAGGAATTCCACTGTATTTTATTAAAATATCTTTGTTCAATACATTCAAATTGATAAAATCCTTAAAACAGACGAAAAATCATAAAACTGCTTTTCAGTTGTCAATTCACCATCCTTAACATTACATTACAACTTGCTATTTATAGTATACACTAGCCATCTTGGAATCTTGAAAGAAAATAGGATACAACAAGCTTTCAATGGCTAGGAAAAGCAAAGAGCACTAGAAGACAAAAACAACTACAATGCTTAGTCGGTGGAGAAAGAAAACTTGAGTAGTTGATTTGCAATCATTCTGGATCTTTTTTAGCCAGCACCTTTGTCCTTAGATATTTAGGGTAACTTCTGAAAGTTATTATGAGACATAGTGACCGCCAATACATGCTAATATACACTATTCTTCATGATAATTGCCCTCCTTGTGCTCATTGATCAAGTGCCAAGTGTCATTCATTCCTCATCTATTACATCCAAATCAATTATTGTTGGCTTCTTTTTCTTGGGCTTGGTGTTGTTGTCCCAAAGTGGGACCTCTTCCTCTATTGGCCAATTAAAATCTTTTATACCCTGCAACTGCTTTAGTTCCCTGTCCCACCTAGCATCAGTAATAGCCCTTACATCTGCAACAAACGTGACAAAGTTTGTTTCAGCTTTAAATGCTTCATCCAGGGCTTTATTGAACTTGTCCATATCTAAAATGTTTTCCTCTGTTAGGAAAACCTCTTTTGTCAGTAGCAATGTGTCCAAATCTTCTCTCCATTCTTCAACTGTCTTCACTTCATCATTCTCTTTTCTGACAGGGGAATGAACTTGCAAAAATCAGGACAAAACATAACTAGCCTTGATTGTACTTGATTGGCCTTCCCTTTAAAAAATGATAAAGATGTGCCAATTTGTTCTATCATTTCTCCCACTTGGCATACTAACTCTGAAAGGTCTGCTCTGTAGGGTTGCAATGCCTCAAGCCTTTCAAATAAAGATCCTCTACCTGAACATACAGTGAACAATGGGTCCAGAGTTGTTATTTGGTCCTTTACCTCCTTTTCCAAATCAGGCAACTTTATGTATGCCTTTTGAACTCCATCCAATTAGCCCTTAAGAGCACTTATTCTATGTTGCAAGATATTAAACAATGTAGAGAGGGCAACCTCATTTCTGTCCTTATCCTTTGTTTGTCTCTTTAGCAGGCTCTTCTGTGACATTAGGCTAAAGTTTGAACAATCTCTACTTCTTGCACTGTAAGAGGAAGAGCCTTGGAGGCCTCTTCCAGTTGTACCTTTAGTTCCTCCAACTATTCCTCTAATGCCTTTATCTTCATTAGACCCTTCTCTCTATCTTTTGTCGGGGCAATTGTATCATTGAAGAGCCTACCATATCTTGTTGATAATTGCTCTATTTTTGCCTCATTTAAGTGAGCAACGTGAGTGACAGCTTTGGAGATTTCCAAATCTGAGGTGTTCTGGACACTCCAAATGATCTTATCCCCGTCAATCTTTTCTACTATACTGACCAGAGATGGCTTTTGTGTTCTTGGGGCTAAAGACTACATTGCAAGAGTTTGGAATCTAGGGTCATATCCACAGCCTCTTATCATCTCGCCTATTTGAGTCTCAGAGGATAATTGAGCCTTTGGTTGTTTCCTGGTCTGATCAATAATGAATGCAGATGCTAGATCCCATCCCGGAACAACCAACATACTAGTTGATCTTACCAATTGCCTGGCTTCATCAACTGTAATGGTCTCAAAGTCAGGATCATAGGCTTCCAGGGCTTGTATTGCTTCAACTCCTAGGGTGGCATCAGTGACTAGGGAAGTTACTTTATCTTTCTTCTTTCCTTGTGCTTCGAACTGAGACGGTCCTCCTTGTTCTGTCCTTAGCTTCTTCTTAGGAGGCTCACTTGTTGCCTCGGTATCAGTAGCCTCTGAGCTAGCTTCAAAACCAGGTGGCTGATCCATCTGACAAGGGCTATGTATTTTATATCCTCCCTCATTGTCTTCTTCATACTCAGAGGATGAGTGTTGTTCAGACCCCCTTTGCTTCTCTTCTATTTGGCTTTCCAGTTGATTGTACAAGGTATCATACATATCAATCATTTTTGTAACCCTGGTCATATAAGGCACCCCGGGAAGAAACCTCCAAAAGGAATCCCTGAATTTTTCATTTCTTTCTCCAAGTGTAGCAGGTCCCAATATTTTCCTGCTCTCTTTTCAGCTTCTTCCTCATCAATAACATTTCTGATGGCATCCTCTTCATCACATCCTTCATGCTCCTTGATGTTAGTGACACTTGGGGTCAACAATTTCTTGGCACTCTTTATGAAACCCTCGGGGTCTATATATCTATACTAGGCCATGCTCATTCTAAATTGCCCCAACCACTTGTTTATTCCTTCCATGGCCTTCTTCCCTACTACAAAATCAGAGTTATGGAAATGCCTCAATGTGAATGTGCCCTTCCTGTGAGGGGCCAAATGCTCTTTATCCGTCCATATTAGTTGCCACAAGAATTCCATCAATGCAACCCTTGGAGGAACATATTTTGGAAGAATATGTGGGGGCTGAATGAAAAGAACTAACTGCCAACCTGACGAGACTTAGAGACTTAAAAGACATGCTCATAAAGGTCAACTCAAAAAACATAAGACTTTAGGGCACGATTTTGCAAATTAGGCAACAAAAACCCTACCAGAGACAATTAGTGTTAACATATTGTTCGTTCGTGTTTAACTATATATATATATATATATATATA
>MU223304.1:5395984-5416363 GCA_018584345.1 Thuja plicata
TATTCATTATAGATTCTATATATAAATACAAATATATTTTTGTAGAATCAATCAATCACCAAGGCAATTGCATTCTACTACATATTAGTTTATACATTATCTTCAGATCTACATTTCTTAACAATTAGGACTTGGGATTTACAGCTTTCATGCATTTTTCAAAGCGTAACCTCCTTGGGACACAAACTCTTTGAAGAATTTTTTGCAGGCCCTCTTGAAAATATCAAATGCTAAGACACAATTACTAACACTGGGAGCCAAAACTTTAACATGACTCAGAAAACCTAAAATAGACCCAACACTACATTTATAACAAATATCTACGCTCGAAGAGGTCATATTACAAGGTAACTTTTGTAGAATAAGAAACCATTTGAAGCGTGCCTTTTTAGGCTCTAAGACATTAGACCTAAAACAAATCCAAATTCCAACTATTCTCAAGAAAACTAATTTCATAAATAAAAGCCCCTAATTAACTTGTACTAATTTGAATATAATTTCACACTAACAACTCTCCATGAGTGCAATAGGAAGGTTACGCAGTTTAAGAAAGAAATTGGAGATGTGTATTGACAAGAAGACCTAATCAAGTACCTATTTACAAGCAAAAATATCTCATAATACATGAGAAAAGGAAAAAACTTAGTGCGAGAAAACTCCTCTCAAAAAGAGTGAAAACATGTGCACAACCCCCATAAGAGATGATGCGAGAAGATCAAAGCAAGCTCCCACTCACTCCCCCACAACAGTGAGAAAGATGGAACCTCGTGAAGAAATGCTACCTCAATTTCTATACCATGTTGATTCTTGTCCCCTATGGTATAACTGAATATCTATTGATTTTTTACCCTTTTTTTAAGAATTTTTAATTTGACATGGTCTATAAGAAGCCTTAAAGGGACAATTTTATAAAAATTACTATATCTCAAATAGAGTATCAAACTTTTAATAAAGATGACGAAATGTCTGCTACTAATTCCCACCTGTCGGGTTTGAATTCTCCTGTCGGTGCGCTGGTTGGGCATGGTGTGACTACTCTCGATGGGGGATATGTGCAGGTGCAGTGAGCTTTATCTGCAGCTGAGGGGATTTTTGGGTTTGTGGTCTCTTATGCAAATGTGGCCGCATTTGACGCAGATATCAATGGAGCTATCTCCTCGACTGGGAGAGAGGGCCTTCGCTCCATTTCTCCTTCTGTGCAGCTTGTCTCTGTAAGTTATCCTATTGTGGTTAATCTGGAATCTGATGTAGTAGATAAGATCTTTACACTTTTGGAGGATTTTTCCTCTAATGCTACTATCTTTAGATTTAGGGGGTTTTGGCACTCTCTAACGGACCTACATGCTTGGATATCCAAACATTGGGAACCCTATTTATCTTATGACTTTCAAATATACCCTGTGGCAAAGGGTTTTTTTATTGCAAAGTTAAACAATGTTGAAGATAGGAAAACTATTTTGTGTGATTGTTGTTTCTCTTGGGAGGAGTGTTTCCCCCTGATGGCCAAACCTTGGCATCAGGGGTTTGATCCTCTTATTGAGTCCTTTAATAAAATACCCTTATGGGTGAGGCTCCTGAATCTTCCCCTTCATCTTTGGTTGGATTCTGTTCTGGAATCTGTGGGGGAGGCTATTGGCGATTTCCAGATGGTTGATCAGGGTTCTTTTGATGGTTTGCATACGACATGCCCGTATCCAAGTGGAGGTTGATGTTTCTAAGGGTCTTCCTAAGAAGATTACTTTGGCTTCCCCTTTGGGCTCTTAGATCCAGAATCTAGATTATGATGGAATCTCGCTCAGATGCAAGAAATGCCACAAGATTGACCATATTGTTGTGAGGTGCTTATCTGACAAGGTTAAAACAAAGAAAACGCCTTCTTGGTGGTTGGGGGCTTCTGGCCACCATTACACAATTCGTAAAGTTTCTAAGGATGGAGGGTCAGTTGTTTTCTTCTCTCAGGATCATCACACTATGGCTAGTGCTACTGATGTTGTCTCGAATGCGGCCTTGGTTCAGACTATTGATGTTTTCCTTTCGGTTGTTGTTGTTGTTGCTCCTGACCGGATTTGTTGATGTTGTCTCTGGACCTGTTGTCTTGTCTGTAGGTGATGTGGTTCCTACTACCACTGTTTCTCCAGGGGGGAATAATGGTGGTGTTGTTGTCCTTGTCCCTATCCCAACTGTGGAGGCTCGTGTGGCCAGCCTGGTTTATGAAAAGGTGGAGGATGGATGAACAACAACTAAAGGAAATAAATTTAAGTCATCCAAGCCTTCTTTTGATGTGAATTTACGTTCACATAAGGATGGGCTAAAATGTAAATCTTGACTGCCCTTTGTTTTCTGGTCTTTGTTCCACTTGGTGGGAACTATGGTTAGTTCCCTTTGATTTGTTTGGTGGTGCACCACAGTAGTTTTTTGTCCTTTCACTGCCCTATCTTTCGGTGCCCTTGTATAAGGTTTTGGGTCCTTTCAAAACCTGTTTTTACTTAATCAAAAAAAATATACATCAAAAAGTTTATTCCGAACATTGTCCAATGGTAGTATTTATTTTTTCAAATTATGCTTTTAGATTATTTTATCATTGATTAAAATTAAATCAATCTTTTCCTTTCAACTTATTACAGTGTCATTTGTACCTCTATTTTTTGAGATTCTTAAAATGTTGGAATGGTGTTTCTAAACAACCATATATTTAATTTTTCTAGATTCAACCCTGAATTTATTAGATAAGAATTTGTAGTTATATATATATATATATATATATATATATATATATATATATATATATATATACCCCCACGCACAAACACACATATTGTGGGGAGACGCAATATACAATAGAAGAATGCATGTTGAACTAACTTGATTATTTGAAACCTTGAAAACTCCAATTAAAACAATTTTGCTTTATCGATGGCATCAATTGCCTGGTTATTCACATCCAACATTTGTAGGCACATGTCAGTCACCTATTACTTATTTGAGAGGTTCCAATGATTCCTTGCAACAAGATAGTTTTAGTTTTCCAAATCTGTCCCATTGAGACGCATTTCTACTAGACAAAACATACATGTTTATAGAATCCTACACTACAATTTCGGAGGCCCACATAGAATACATATACCTTCTATTTAATGATAACTTCAATGGAGTTAAATCACTATCATCTTCTCTGGATGTGATTGTCCATCTCCCTATTTTGTCATTGTTTGACAATAGATTGGTGACCTAAACAACATTTGCAAAAACCTGTGTTGTCCTTGGAATGAGGTGGTGGCAATTCCTATACTGTAGAACAGCTATAATGGCTAATATTTCTTGGAAATTTACAGAATACTTATGCAAGCATCTAACACAGCTAGTTAATAATTCTGATAAAATCATGTAATATAAAATGCATATCATATGAACAAATTCAAGTAATCAAATAGAGTCAAAATATAACAAATTGACATGGATTGCTTGTCCTTTATTCCAAACATTAAAATGCAAGGCAACACTTCCGCTGCCTGATATTGGTTCAAAGCTTCAACCAAAAGAAACTTTGCAATAGAGGAGAAAACAATTTACTCCATCATCATAGCATAAAAGAATAGATGATCTTCGAAATAATTAATAAAAGAGAACTGAACCTTGGGAAATAATATCTAATTCTACTTCCAACTCCATAAGAAGAATAAACGTGCAGCCCCTAGTCGATTCTATCCAAGAATTTCTCAATCAAAACTGAGAATGCAGCAAATCCTGCACACCCAAGGCAAGCAGCTTGTGGACCACCTACAAGCAAAAATAGCTGAGTTAAGCACCAGAAAGGGGTTACCATAAACCCTTATAATCATAAATACCAAACGTTTTTTCTTCCTTTTCCTGCAAAGCTAATGACATTATATCAAAGGTCGAAAAATCGCATTGAAATTTAAAATTGAGAAAATAAAAAAGATGCTGAAATATTTGCTTGAATGAGTCAAACCTTTGCTACAATATAATGTCAAAACCTCTAAAATCAAGACCTACATTGTTCTCTTATTCGTGTGCTAGGTTTTACAGATCAAAAGCTGCTTAAGAAATAAATGTAAAATCCACAAATACATAAGACATTTTCACCCTTTAAAGAGAAATCCATAACACCTTGGGCCTAACTAGAATTAGTGAACTCCACCATAAATACACAATGCTGAGTAAATAGACAGGAATAAAAATAAGCGATTCGATTTGTAGCCTATGTTTCCCTTGACTGAAAAGCCCAGTCCCGAAATTCCCGTATAGTTTTGTTAGAGATTTACTAATATAATTGTAGAATTTATTGATGTAAGATAAAAATAATTATTTTTGTCTAGGATTTTGAAGCATATTATTATACTAGCAATCGCACCTTAGTGTGCAATAGGAACGTCGTAGAGTTATGGAAAGGTCATTTAAGTTTTACTCCCTTTGTTTGTTACTCCTCATCCTTTCTAGATATCCTTATCTTTGTATCAATATATCTCACTATCTATATATCTTCATAACTCTTCCTCTCTATCTCTCTCTATATCTTCTATGTATCTCCCTAGACCTCTTTCTATCTTTACCTCTTGATCTATGCCTAACTCTCTATCTGGTTTTCCCCATCTTCCTATTTTATATTCATCTATGTCTCTATCCAACCATATCTCTCTCTCTCTCTCTCTCTCTCTCTCTCTCTCCTTATGTATCCTTTATATATAATTATCTCTACCATCTCTATCTACCCACATGCCCTCTCTCTTTATCTATCCCTTTTCTTCTCTCCATATTCATCTCCATCTTTATCTTTGTCTTCCTCTATCGCTATATCCTTACCTATTTCTTTCTCACTCTTTCCCCTTCTATATATACCTCTTTCGATTGCTTTATTTCCCTCTAGATCTTTCCCTCTCTCCATATTTCAAAGATAACATATAGTTGCATATTTTATTCCACATTTAATTTTTTTATTTATTATTTTATGTGTAATAAATCACTATAGTACTAAATAACAAAGACAAGAAAGATTTTTCCTCCCCATTAATCCCCTTCATCTAATGACTAAGCAAGCAATGTTTATGAAAAGTAGAATGCAGTTTGTTCTTTCTTCCCTTGTCTTCATCAATGTGTGTATCTATGGATAAAATAGATTTAAAAATATGTTTGGAATAATTAATGAGGAATAATATGATCTCTTATTGTTTAGGAATGTTGAGTCATTTTTTATATCAATTATAGGCCACATTTGATGGTGAGCCATGCTTACAAATCTTAGGAATGCAAGATGAGTTGTAGTGTATCAATTATGGACTACATTTTGTCATATGATCCACACTTTAAAACTTAATATCTTCAATAGTTAAACAGTCCAAAGGTAATTAATATAGTTCAAAGGTATGATAAACTAAATGCGAAGTCAAAATATATCAAAATACACATTAATAGAAATAATAATTTTAAATAATTAATAATAAATATCAAACTTGTCAAGTTACAAAAATAATTAAATATTTTTTTTAAATATTTTTAAAATTAAAATATCTTTTTTTTAAATATTTTTAAAATTAAAATATCAACAAACTATATACATAAAAATACACCTAATGTATTAAAAGTTATATTAACATTAATTTAAAGATAAAAATAATATTATCTAAAAAAATTAAAATTAACTAACCATAAATTCTTAAATAAATTAAATTGTAAAAAGTAAAATGTTGTTTTTAATAATAAAATATATTAAAATTGTGACGGTGGAAATTTTAATTTTAATATTAAAAGTTACAAGTGAAACCTATTAATAAAGTAAAAACATGCATATTAGAGTAAAAAATAGATTAATTGCAATTCTAAAATATGCTAGCTTACTTCACAAACAAAATTCTAATTTACTTAACAATAACTTAAAAAACAAAAAAAATATTTTAATGAAAATCATATTTTATAATATAATTTATTTATATACTAAACATAGATAATAATAAGAAAAACAAAACTCTTATTGTATATAAATTTAAAATACATAAATAACAAAAATATTGAATTTTCTTTATTATTTACAAGATTTAAAATATTTATTTATTTTATTAATTTAATATTTATTACCTAATCATTTTATTTTTTAATTTGAATTCAATTAGATCATATAAATGAATAAATGATCAACTAATTTATTAGCAGCATTAACTAATCCATTATTATTTTGATCTACTTTCCGTTTCGTACAGTAATGGTAAAAATAAAAATGAAATATTTGATGTTAGTTTTTCGTGCAACCAAGATTAAAAAAGCTCATCACATCTGTCAAACAAGTCCTCCAGAGTACTAGCTGCTAGTTAAAAAAAATAACGGCGAAAACCACCGAATTTAAACAGTTAAAATCTAACGAAAATACTCTAAATGCTATTGGACAAAGGCTTTACTGAACGCGGGGACGACCCCCAACCCGAGGATAAAAGCTAGGCGACTTGGACATTGCTGAACTGGGGGGCCCATTTCCGCGTATGGAGGCCCCGTGTAATGTATTTATGCGTTGGTTTCCTCGCACCAAAGAGTTAAACATTAAAAAAGAAAAAATATAAGTGATAAAAATGAGCGGCCAAGATGTATTTAATGGTCGTCCAGGCCTGTCTGACAACTTCTAGCCGTTCATTGCACAAAACAGGCCAGGGCTTTCCAAAATGGAAACGCCTACAGCGTAATTATTGAATTAGTTTTTTCAATATTATAAAGCTAACAATAAATGCCTTTTATGATTTCCCCATGGTAGTCTTGTAGTTTTATATTTTTATGAAAATTATATTTTTATGCACTAATAATTTTCAATTTTACTCTAGATATTATTTAGAAAATAAAGCTACAAGAAGAAAGATCTCAAAAGCATAAAGCAATATTAGAGCTGGCAATGAAAGTTATTTATAAATATTAGACAAAGATATAAATTACAGACATTTATTGAGGACAAAATATAATTTTTATTTACTCAATTTTTAATTTTTGTATGAATTACTTTCTATACTTCTTTGACATTACATATTTTCGTTAGAAAACATATTTTGGTGATTGGTCTATAATGCTGCTTAAAATAGCATTGCCTTCGTTTGTCATCAGAAAGTTTGATGGAAACATAGATATTTTAATCAGTTTGTGGGACATTAGATGTGAGCCATGCCAGGACACATCATCGATGACTCTATATCATATGTTGAGATATCTAAATGGGTAAGTATAGAGTTGCTGATAATCTACTACGCATTTTTCTTATATTGCACTTACAATTTACCATTGTGGATAATCATCTCTGAAGCAACATTTTATCAAATGTTATCAAAACAGCAGACATAACCTTGCAGAACATTTAATTGGAAATGAGTTGAAAGCAGATTTGAAATGCCATAAGCATTCAAATTGGGGAGTCATGCTTTGTCGAATAACCTATGCAAGTAAACAAAAATATTGAGAGGAATTTTACTAAAATAGAGCTTCATGTGGCATATGGGTTAAAAGATTAGAGTATTTATACAGCTTATCTCATCTAATTCGAGTAAGAATTATATCTCTAACTACATTTTTGCTCCTGTTTCATTTTGGATTTGTGAATTTAGGGAAAAGTTTAACGTGAACCCAAAAGGGGACATTACAGTGGTATTGGAGCAACGTTCCTGCCAGCCTGAAAGAGATTACAAGTAGATGTAAACCATGCCAGGGCACATCACTGATGACTCTATATCATATGTTGAGATATCTGGATGGGGAAGTATCAAGTTGCTGATAATCTACTACGTATTTTTATCAAATGTTATCAAAACAACAGACATAACCTTACAGAACATTAAATTGGAAATGAGTTGAAAGCCGATTTGAAATGCCATAAGCATTCAAATTGTGGAGTCATGCTTTGTCTCATCATATGGCATATGGGTCAAAAGATTATAGAATATTTATACAGCTTATCTCATCTTATTCAAGTAAGAATTACATCTCTAACTACATTTTTGCTCCTGTTTCATTTTGGATTTGTGAATTTAGGGCAAAGGTTTGAGGTGATCCCGAAAGGGGACATTGCAGTGATATTGGAGCAATGTTCTTGCCAGCCTGAAAGACATACAAGTAGTATCTAGAGGGTATAAATAAGTTCTTGGAGATCATTCCATCATGGCTTCAATTGATTATCACTCTGACTAAAAAAGCAGCAGATTTGAGCAAACCTTGTGAGCAGATTTTTGAAGGTTTAATAATCAAATTATTTCAGACATTCTGAGTAGATTTACCAAACTTCATGAGTATTAAACATTGAACTTCATTGGCAGATTCTGAAACAACTTATAGCAGACATTTTCCAAATTTATTGGCAGACATTTTCCAGACTTGCACACAAATTTAAGCAGATTGTATCAGGCCCTCTCGGGCAGAAATTTTTGAATAACATTAAGTAGATTTTGAAGGTGTTTTGTTGCAAATCTTAAGGGCGAATATGTACAGACCTTGGGTAGACTATAAGCAGATTCAAGAAGCGATTTTTTTTTAGCAAATTGATAACGAGTTTCAGAACTAATCGAAGGAGATCAATCATTAATTATTTTATTTCTTTGGAGGAGACGTCAATTATTACAGTGAATAAAGACCATTAGGACAATCTAAAGCCCTTGGAACAATCCAAGGATTTGGTCTACATGGAAAACTTCAAGAACATAGTTACAGACTTATATCAAACGTAGAGTTGAAAGATAAGATGATAGTCCATAGAACATGATAAACAAAAGTCAACTCTATATTGCATGGATGAAGGTATTACAGTCCAAAAGGAGATATTCGCAACTTTCTAAACCAAGAAGAGGACACAAGAGGGACAAAGGTTTTAAGAATTAACCCTTCATGGAAGGGTAATGAGAAGTGTTAGATTACCCCAAGGGTCTAGTCCAGTCCTGGTTGAACATTACTACCTCTTGTGGGCTAAGTGATGAATTGGTTACCCCAAGAGATGGATCTGGTCCTGGTTGGACATTCCTGCCTCTTGTGGGCTAAATGATGAATTGATTACCCCAAGCGATGGATCTGGTCATGTTGGACATTCTTGCCCCTTGTGGGCCAAATGATGAATTGATAACCCCAAGAGATGGATCTCGTCCTGGTTGGATGTTCCTACCTCTTGTGGGCCAAATGATGAATTGATTAGCCCAAGGGATGGATCTAGTCTTGGTTGGATGTTCTTGTTGAATAATTTGTCATTGATGTCTGAGGCAGTAAGTAATTAATTGATTCCAAGTCAGTATGTGTTTTCTACGGCATCTGTGTTTTCTACGAACAAAGTCAGTGTTGATGTGAGTTTTGTTCCACTACAACATACAAAATCGAATACTCAATGTTTCGGAGTGAAACACCAAAGACGCAATCCTCTCTTGAATAAGGTCACTTCTCATGCTAAGCTTGCAAAGTAAGATCATGCAATGACTTCAAGATTCCTTCAACTGTGGATACTCGCACGGTGAAATAATGTGATTTGCTGGTAATCACTTAAGAGACTTACGCTATTCATTCAATGGATATCAATTGCTTGCACTTCTAAAGATTTAGCTTCACAATGTGCAATGAAAATATAGTTTTTGATTTTCCAACACTTGAACTTAAACTTGACTTCTAAGGAAGCATGGATGAACTTGGACTCTACTAGATGCAATCTTATCAGCGACTCCACCCACCTAGTGCAAACTTCTAAGGAATACATCAAATGGTTTTCAAATCAATATCTCCTCTTCAATCCCATCAAATGGATGCAAACTTAAGTTGCATATCAATTGAAGTTAAATGCATATGAACATCATTTGACCATGCAAGGCACACTTACAATCAGTAACCAGCTAGTGGTTTGGTCTAAGATCGAGTCAAGCAAGTAAGCATCCAAAATTACTTTCATTCAACTAAGCTACATCTAAACAACATGAAATGAAATCTACTCCAAGTGAAGATTGAAGAAACCATGCAACACTTCAAAGCAATATTAAGTGTTTCACCATGGAGATCAACAATGAATCATCAAACACTTCAATAGCATTATAGCAACAATTTGATCAAGTCTCTCCCTTAGCTAACCTACTTCTACTTCTAGCTCTCTAATCTAATCTCTTCTAATCTTGGTGTCTAACCACTTCACAAATGAGAAGGCCTTGGCCTTTGATAGATGTTCAATTACAATGAAGGGCCAACATTGATTCAAGATCAAGGGTCAAGATCGATCCCCAATAACCCTAATTAGGGTTGCCACCCCATCAACCAATTACATTAGGGCACGACACTTTCGGCCAATAAGAAAATTACAAAGCTTTTGATAACCAATGAGAAAATTGTACACTTAGCATAATACAATTGAATGTGCTTATAACTGGAATTTTCTAATTGGAGAAGACAACTAGGTGTCACCTCATCATCCTTATCTTGTAGACTTGATCAATCTTCTTGGTGAAGAGAAAAAATCTCTTGATACTCAACATTAGCAAGCTTCCAACATGATGGCATATTCCCAAATTGCTTCATCTTTTCAATCCTTCTTCATCATCTAAAAATTTTCTCATCACTATGACTTGACTTTACATCTTGAGCTTGATCCTCATCTTCGAATTTGTCTTGGGCAACTTGATTTGAAACTTTTTCTGATCTGAAACTCTTCGAGTTTGAACTTGAAGCAGCCATTTGCTTGAAATCTCAAGTTTGAGCAACCACCAAAAATCTTTAAGTTTTTCCCCCACCATTGATCACCTTGCAAAACAAGAACGAAAAGGTATTAAACTCTCGGAATGATAAGATATAAACAAAAAGAGATCTTAAAGTTGTCATGAAATTATCATTATGCCAAAGATGGTAAAACAGATCTCCTCAAGCTCAAGATTAAGTTTTCTTTCTTCTAGCTCTGACTTTTAGTGTGAATTCCCCTTAAAATATGGGAAGATAAACAAGTTCGTTATCTAGAAACAAGCCTAGATTTCATTTTTCATGCCATCGTTATCTCTGATTTTGAAAAAAATCTGCCCTTATACGCCCAAAAGTGTTGCCCATTAAATGATTTATTACTTCCTTATTGTTGACCTGTTGTCATGTTAATGTTTCACTTCTCTTCATGAAATATCCCCAATGGATATTTTCCCCAAATTCCTCAAATATATCTCAGAAGATTTAAACAAATAATTTCATCCAATAAACTATTGATTCAACAGAAATAACCAGCAATGTGCTCCAATAAAATCCTCAAAAAATAACAATGGAATTACAAGACAATCCAATCTGAAATACAGTATGCAACAGTGAGATCGGATAACATGAACTTGGAAGTGCAATGGTGAACTCCGTCGTAAATCCACCTCAAAGATGAACTGGCTTTCCGTCCAATCCACCGATAAAGCCTGAAGGTTTCCGTACTCGGGTTTCAGAATTGAAAGCTAGAAGCTTCCCGGATTCTCCAAGAGAAGAGAAATAAATTCATAAACCAAGCATAAACTAAATGAGTCTCCTTTTCCTCTTTTAAAGCAACAAGCTATGACTCTTCAGTTTCCCCTTCTCTGTCTTTTCATATTTCCACTTTGTCTTAATTAAACCACTTCAAATTAATATATCCATTTAATAATAAAGTGGCATAATAATAGACTATGAAATCTTCTGGCATTAAAATGGATGATCAAACGAACTTGGAAGATGATGTGTGATAGCTTACAGGAAAGCTCTCGGCGATACGCTCCAAGTCCAACACTGAAATGCCAAGAATATTGAGCTTTGTTGACTTACTATAAATAGTAAGTATCTGGAAACCCTGCAGAAACTACTCTGATTGGCTTGAAACTGGAATTACCTAGGCCAAATATTACACTTACCCATGTAAAGTCTTGGTAAGCCCACAAGACCATGATAGAACGGCTAACGATGCAACAAGAAATAATGTGCTCGAAAAAGGGGACATTACAGTCCTCCCTTCCCAGAGATTGTTTGCCCTCAATTAATTGGTATCTGCATGTTGTGACAAAAATGCATGGATCCCATACTAACCTCAAGGGAGTTGCCCCCCTCTGCTGTTGTGCTATCCTGATAAAAACATGACCTGTAAGGCGAAGCCACTCATTACTCCTCCAAAACAGTAATCATCAGTCATACTAATACCGGGATCCCAAACGATTAGGCTAACACGCTCGCCAAATATGAGTGAATCGAAATGTCTCAAGATGCAATCAACACTAGACAACCCTCCATAGGTAAGAGGTAACTCGAGGAAAAGCATATCACCCATCCTACAATAAGACATAACCGCCCATCATGAACTGCTGTTGTAGGAACCAAACTGCTCAACAACAAAATCACCCAGTCACTCCAGTCTTGTGACCAAGGCTCATCTCTAGTAACTGTACCTGGGTCCCAAATCCTACAATCAATCTCATCCTCGTCATGGGAATTGGAAATATCTTCCTCATCTAGCTCAAAAAGGGGATCATCAAATGTCAAATCAGCATCCATCTCAAACAAGAAATTGTCAACCAACTGAAAATTATCCAACTCATAGAGAGGTTCATGATGATCCAAATATTTGTTATTTGATCTTTTGGGACAGCTATCCAAGTCATAAGTCTGTTGTATGCTATCAAGTTCCTGAATCACTTCTTGAAAAAACTCTAACCTCACTTTGTCGTCCCGTTCCCTGTATTGATTAGAGGCAACAATCTGATTTCTTGCTTCCTGAAGAGCAATTTGAGCATGCTCTAATGTTTCCTGAGCAACATTAAGCTCCCTATTGAGCTTATTAACCTCGTCCTCTTTCTCCCTCAATTGTTTAGTATATATTTCAGCAACTTGTAACAGGTAATCGAGGTCTAAAAGTAAACAGAGATATTCTGATTTCCAAATCTCAAAAGTTGTTTTGACACCCTGTAAATCAGCAACATAAGACTCACTTCCTATACTGCTTTGACCTTTTCCCATCTGAGCCTTCCTGTGGAGATCTTCAATAATTCTGTGAGTGCTATCATGATGTACAAGAGCTACAACAACGGCATCGTCACTAACCCTCAGCTGACTCTTTAAAGCATGCTTCTCATCATTGCCATTTTGAAATGCATTTTCTGATTGGTCATCCAAGTCATCATCTTGCATAAGTGATGTGCTGCTATAAAAAACACATGATTCCTCATATTCTTCACAGATGTTATCATTGTCATCATAGGCCTCAAATTGATTTGTATGAAGAGGTAAGGTTGCTGTTACGTCATCCAACAATTCCTCATGACATGAATTGTTAAAGGCATCCAACTAGTTGTCACAATCTTTAACCATATTTTTGTCAATTTCAGCTTCTAAGTCACCAAAGTAGAGTTTGGAATACTCTTCACCTGTGATGATCGATTCTTCCTCCACATTAACCCTCTTGCTGATTGGAAACTATTTTCCTTTGTACCTTCATCATGTCCTGTAAGAGATGAATTCAAAGTTACCTTTTCATCACCCCTTGGCTGCAATATCTCTTCTCCCTGAATAATACCGCAAACATGTTCAAGTGACCGGACCTCTTGGCATATTAAACAAATCTGCCCTTCTCTCATTCGGTTCTTGCTCATTTCCGGAGATCCTGCAACCTGCATGCCCACTGATATTTGATCATTTTCAGTCAAAAAACTCTTGAACCCTTCAACCTTATGCTCAATCAATTCAACTGAGAGCTCATATGCCGCAGGTGAGATTTTTTGTTCTCCTCTCTAGATTGCCAACAAATCTGATTGTAACTACTTAATATGTCATCATCCTCAACTAAGATTAAGGACTTGATAGTTTTTATGCAAGCCCTCACATTGTCTGGATGATGCTTCTTGAAATTACTCAAGAGGCACTGAAATAACTCTTGAATCATTTTTCCACCACCGAGATTCAACATGTGAATGAAAATTCTAGTTTTTGCCATTAGTTCCAAGATTTTTGTCTGCTTACCAAAGGTAGGACCTTTGTCATTATTTAGTCCACCTAAACTGTCCACAATCAACTGTAATACCTGCTTCAACACATCATCATTATAAGGTGCCATAAGAGTTGTTATCCGTGTGATCTCACAGAGACATGAAGCAACTGCAATCCTAACATCTTTATGTGGATGTTCCATAAACGTGTGTTGGACTAAAGCAACCATTGAGGGCTGCAAAGCCCAATTGAAGAGCCTACAATTAGTCTGGTCTATCCTAGATAGATATGAATCTATCTTTTCCAAATTGACACACACCCTCCCATAAATTTCATATTCTCCAATTGCCATCCAAAGCAATATAATTCATTCCCTATTTCAATTTCTTTTTGCAAGTCTCTTAACTGTTCACCATTAAAGGTGTCATCAAATTCTTTTGAGAAAATATTGTTTTTCAGATTTTCCATTGTGATTTTTAATTGCCCCTTCAGAATGTCAAGATGCACCTACTTTGATACTTACCACTGCAAACAATCACCCCAAATCTAACCAATGAAGAGACTGTTGTCTGAAGAAAGCAAAGACAATTTTCAGAGTATGATGCTGCCACAAATACACACAATAGTAGAAACTGACACAAAAAGAGAAAGAAAATATCATGCAATAGAAGCTTTATTTGATAGAATTTTCTTACATTCATGTAGATTGGGGAAGCCCAAGCCAAAATTAGACACCTTCCCTATCTATGATAGTTCAATATATGAAGGGCAGCCAACAGCTATCAGATCCGACAAGGCTGTCACAACTACACAGTGAGTCATATTAGACCATGGAAGCCCAAGCCAAGATTAGACACCTTACTTGTCTATGAGACTTCAATTTATAAAGGGCAACAAACATTTATTTTTTTAGACAAGGCTGTGGATACTACTACAATGAATCATAGTAACTAACCGAAGCTATACATAATGACTCCATCAGTCATCTTGAATCTGAATATGATTGCATTAATCTTTTTTGCTCCAGACAATTTCTTTGAATTGTCCCAAATTTCCTTATAGATGATAATCTATCTGATATAACTCAAAATCGTAGAGAGCAAGACCAATTGTGGCTTTGGCTTTATCATCTTTGTTTTGACAATGTAGTAATTTATAGAAATATGTAGGTGGTTTCTCATTTCCCTCTACTAATACCCACAAATTATTGTGCATCAACTGCATCTAGATTTTTACTTTCCGTGTGTGGAAGTTGAAGTTTGAATGTTTATCAAATGAAATAATAAAAATCCAAAAAAATTATGGAAATTTTCAAACCCTAATAAAATTATTGGAAAGAAATATTGGTGGCAAAGTTTTGAGGCTTTGAAAGGAAATTTAAAACTGACAATAACTGCAAATCATACCCTAGCCATGACTAAAATTCACATCCTCTGTTTGTAGCCAAAAAAAAAATTGTGTCAAATGCAGAAGTGCAAAACACAACCAAGAAGCAAATCATGCAAAAATCATGACCAGAAGCACGACAGTTCAAAAAACATAATTAAATGATACCAAGTGCCCTTCCCGTTACCTTCATGACCCACTGCAATCAATGTGACCTTTAAATGATGGTTCTATCACTATGTGCTCTAACAATTGGTTTCCTACAAAGAAATGACAATCAGTACCCATGAAACTACCTATTTTTCATTCTGCAACTACAACACCAACCTACAAAACAGTCCTCCGTAAACTGCAGCATGGTTTCATTCCTTTCATGCTGCTCCTTCATACTTATGTTGCGCTAGAATTGGCAGATCCATCCTATTTTAAAAACCATATTGAAAAAGCCAACATAATATAATATTATTAGTTATTGGAGTGAGTATTACAATAAAGTTCATCTCCTTACCTAGAGTTCGAGTGATGTTACAAGCAATACATAAACGTGACAATTGTCGAAGATTCTAAATGCACAACTTTAAACATACAATATACAATTGTCGAAGATTCTAAATGCAATACATAAGCCTTATATCGTACTACAATATACATTGTTCATCCACAACTTTAAACTTTCTTCTGCCTGCAGAGATTCAACAGTTCCTTGTGAATTTTAAACAAGCCATCAATGCCTTGAAATTGCACTGGATTTATGACACGATGGCTGCTTAGAGAGCTAGCTTTTGAACTCAAACCAAAGAGGCAAATTATATTTTTCTCGTTCCTATGATGAGTACAAAGAAAATGTAACTTTCATTTATGCTACAGTTAGCAGAGTAGGCAATTAATACCAAGATTGTCACTTTCATTGCCTGGCTTCTTTATCCAGTTTTTCCCTCACTTGAGAGGATCAGACCTAACACATTGTCTTACTTCAGAAAATCACTGCCTGCATGAATACCTTCCTTCCACTGCATTTTTATAACAAGAGCAATATAGAAACGATTGAAGCAGGTGGTCTGCTAACAACTTCATCCTTGACAAGCCTCTTCTTTATTCACATGCTGATATGTGTGCAGATCTTAAAAGAACAACTATCTTTGGAGGACTCCAGATGGTAGAGGTAGTTTGATTCTTAAATGCTTTAAATCTATTGCAAAGCAGGTGGTTGAAGGCAACTTGAAGCTAGTTTAATCAAACTTAGGTGGCAACGGAGACGAGTAATCAAACAAGAGAACATCAATGAAGAATATGTTACGATATTTCATTATTCATAATTAAGATTACAAATGGAGACATGGTCTCCTTATATAGAGAAATAACTAAGAGCAAAATAGATACTTTCTAAATGACTAACAGGAAAGATTCTAAGTTATCTAACTGAGAAAATAGAAATTACCTAATAAACTAAATATGCCAAAATGGTCATTAAGATAACATTAAGTACTTTATTACCCTCCCTTAATGGTCATTTTACTAACTAACCAGACAGAAAACAAAACTTTGAAGTCATTTGGCCATGAACGCATAAACGGCTGACTCCTTGGAATGCTATGCTACATAAGCCTGCTGCTGAGACTCTCCTTCGTTGGTCTTCTAGTCAGCCAATCACTTTACCTAGAACCTCTAGATAAGACCAAGCTTCCCACAATAGTGATAGGCAATATTCTTTTGAAACCCTCCTCAGATGCGTGTTGTCCTTTCTGCTGAGTGGACACGCCTTTGCCATTATCAGTGGTAGTAAATGTCTGTTCCACAATAACCATGTCACTAGTACTACCAAACTGTTATCTCCACTTAGCTTGCCGCAATAGCCTATTGCACAATTCATCAAACTTCAAGTCAACATTAGTGGAGGTAATGTTGAGCGTCTCAATAAAGTGTTCGTAGGACCATGAAGAGTCTTCAATGCAATCTCTGTAATCAACTAAAAGTGGTCTAGCAAACCTATAGCCCCTATTTTCAATTAATTGGTCTTAATAAATCTTAAATCAAAGGCATTCATAAGCTAGACCCTAAACCCTAATTATGAGAGCACTTAATCAAATTTGCTTACATAATTTTAATCCTAACTTGTTGAATCAAATCATCAATCATCAAGCCTAAAATACTTAAAATGCACAAAACATTGGGATAAATCACAAAGTCCTAAAGTCCCTTTTAAATCAAAAGAACCCATTTACACATGTGTCAGCACATGAAAATCAAATAAAGCAAATAAAAGGTAAAATACCAATTTTGTCTTATTCTCTACAAGGATTGACCAATCAAACCACTTGGATCAAGCTCACATGGATTGAGGGAAGTTGCATCTTCACTGTTGCTCATCCCTTTTGCCTCTTAATCTCAACCGCTCACCTCTTGGAATTTCCTATAAAACGGATAGCTCCCCTTGCTCATTGCTAGACATAATAGACATGCTAGAGAAAACAAGAAGATTTGAAGAGTAGAGTTATAATGCTATTTTCATTCTAGGGTTTTTATTGTGCACTCATAGCTCTTGCTTCCATAGTAGTTTACTTGCTTATGCATTTGTAGTTTCATTTCTTAGTTTAATCGCATCTTAGCTTCCTTTCATTGATTAATGGTAGACACATTGCTCATTTCATTGACAGTTTACACTTGCATTGTAGCTTCATTCTTTATGGTTACCATGCATTTAGTTTGATAGTTCATGCATTTCATTTTCAAAGCTTTTGAGAGTAGAGTATGCAAGTACATGCATCTTGCTCATTCTTGCATTTGAATCTTCCATCTTGAGGTAGTCAAGTCACTGATTTTCCATGTCTAATCTAATGGGCATTCATGAGAATCACACTCGCTTCAACAAGGAAGCAATAAGTCGATTTCAAGGGTGTTTATGCAACATTTTGACTTTTGCTTTGATGATTAACCCTTTCGATGTAATGGTTTATTGAAGTGTTTGGTTGCAGATTTGATCACACATTTTACCACACACACATTTGGCGCCCACCGTGGTTCAGCTGTGCGTCTCTCATCTCCTCATCAACAGCCTGTGTGGCGGGTATCTCAACACCAACTGAACTGAGGGTGCCTCCCTCTCCACATTGTTGTTGCTGACCAACTCAAGGTGCTCTGCTAGAACTGGAACCGACACCTGAGGTACCACCTGCTGTAGAAGGAGCTGGACCCCTCTCTGGTCCTAGACCCCTCTATCCACCTACCCTCTAGACATCTCCCTCATCAATCTGAGGTGCTCTCTCCACTGAATCCGTGAATCTTGGGAAGGGATGTCATGCAATATGATCCATGTACTGGGGTGTAACCCCTGCATCTGTGATCGCCTCCAAATAATCCCAGGATGGCCTGTGTAGCTTTATCAGCTCTTGTACACAAAGAGTCGGAGATAGTCTTGGAGACCACCCTCGGCGCTCCTCATAGATGAAACGAGCATAAACAGTGCACTCCTGTGGTATGCTCTACGGACAACCATACTGTAGCAGTACTTGTCCAACCACGAAACGCTCAAAGACAGATGAAGTCCTCCCAAGCAAAGGACGGGAAACAAAGAAATTTCTCCGCTGACCCCTCCAGTCAATCCAAGCCTCTATCCGTATGTAGGGCCTCCAAACAACCAAGTTGAGATCATCTAACTGACGTCTCTAGTAGTCAGTCTTCCCCAGGTGGGGTTGTGTCAAGAAACCTGCGTATCTGTACACGTAGGGTTGTCCACTCTATCGTGGATCCTTGGTCACTGGCTTGCATATCAGGAGATGCTCCCAAGCCCATACCTGTAATATCAATACCCTTGTAGTCATACCTCGGCCGCCCCTGTATGTAACCTCATGCATCTCATGATACATATGCGCCAAGATGCACTGGCCCCAACCCAACTGCTCTGGCCAGTTCATCAGTCTCTCTAGAACCCTGCCCCATCCGCAAAGGAACCCCTGCTGGCTCTTGTCCGCCATCAAGAAACAACCTATGAATCCTACTATAACACACGCAAGAGGATGGTCAGTCCCATACTGACCCAGCATGTCCTCCCAAGATATGGCTCGATCAAGGATAGTGTGATCATGCAACATCCACATAAGTGCCTGTGCACCCAACTGAGGCGCTACATCATACTCAACCTGCCCTCCTACGAACAGAATCCATATATAGACAAATTGTGAAATATATAAATAGATATTATTGATTATAATATATTTATTATTAATATCTATTATTTATATTCTTTATCTAATATACTAATTATTGTTATAATATAATAATGATAATGATAACTATCATTATTATAATATAACTAGGTTAATATTATAATATAAATGATATTCATCATATGTATTAATATCAATCACATAAATCATATTATATGATTGACATGTAATAACTATCGACGGGTTACCATAGTCGATGATAATATATATATTATACCGATCACATTGTGATCGGCATAATATATATATTGTCGACGGGGCATATGATATAAACCGTGGCCAACACACAATATAGTCGATGGTTTAATATAGTTGACAGTATAACAAGTCGATAGTTTAATAAACCATGTTTGTTATCGTATGTAATATGAGTTAAAGTATAAGTCATGCCTATGATAGGCGTGATTCCTTAGAGAGTGACGTCTATCATAGACGTGACCTCTCATTCATTTGCATATATATACGGTGGATAGTCTGCTTCTATACCACACCGAAATTGATAAGTGTTGGTTATAGACAGCAGCATTATTCAGCAATATATATATATAGTTTTTCATCAAGCAAGTTTGACATACAAGGTTATTGTATTTACATACATTATGAATTCTTCTTCTGCAATTACATTGATATTAATAGAAGTGACAATTATATATATCTGCAATATTGATTATATATATAAATAGTTTAAATTGAAATTAGAATAATACACTTGAGTTGAATTAACATGGTATCAGAGCACTGGTAAAGGAAGATCCAAGAAGCTCTCAAAACTTGAGAAATTCTATATCAATTTGAAACTATCACATTTCTCACATTTCAATGGCAAGCGCTATCAGATTTGAAGATAGACTTGAAGGAGGGAACA
>MU223304.1:5418503-5470673 GCA_018584345.1 Thuja plicata
GGAAGATCTAGCCTTTAAAAGAGCTAGAAACTCTATTGAATCAGAAAGTAATATCTCACCTTCAGATCAAGAAAGGGACCCTGCTCCTGAGCTTCAGAGGGAGTATCCTGAAGAAGATGAAAATGAAATACAAAATACACTACAAGAGAACATTAAGAAAAGACCACTTTGGGGCCATCAAAACAATGGAAGAAGCAAAGAAGTTTGTACCTCCTTCAGGGACTTTTAGATAAAGTAAGAGACCCCAAAGATTGTCTAGCTATGTGGCCTTAATGAATGATCTCTCTAAGTCTGAACCTTCTAATGCACCAAAAGCTCTCAAGCACCAGGTATGGGAGGATGCCATGACAGAAGAATACCAATCCATTATAAAAAAATGATGCTTGGGAAATAGTTCCAACTTCCAAGACCATAAGAGAAATCTATTGTTTCATCCAAGTGGCTATTTAAAATCAAGTATGCTGCAGACAGGCAGTATAGAGAAACATAAAACCAGATTTGTTGCCAGAGGTTTCTCACAAAAGGAAGGAATTGATCATGAGGAAACATTTGCACCAGTCGCCAGATATACCTCAGTCAGAGTTGTTCTAGCCATTGCAGCAGCCAAAGGATGGAACATCCATCAGATGGATGTAAAGACTGCATTTCTTAATGGGAAAATAAAGGAAGAAGTCTACTTAGAGCAACCAGAAGGATTTGAGATTCATACGGCAGAATTTCATCTGTGCAGGTTAAAGAAAGCTCTCTATGGACTTAAACAAGCCCCCGAGGCTTGGTATGAAAAAATTGATAGCTATCTCATGAAGCTAGGATTTTCTAAGAATGATACAGATCCAAATCTCTACTTCAAGCAAAGCAAAGAAGATATGTTAATATTAATAGTATATGTTGATGGTCTCCTAATCACAGGAGATCACCTTATTGACCAATGCAAAAGGGACCTTGCTAAAGAGTTTGAAATGAAGGACTTAGGTCTTCTACATTACTTCCTTGGACTGAAAGTTAGACAGAACTCAGATTGCATTATACTCAATCAAGGAAAGTACACCCTGGACATATTAAAGAGATTTGCTATGATGAATTGCTGACCATGGAAACAAACCTTCATAAACTAAAGGAGGCAGCAACAGATTCTCCATTTGTAGATCCTACCCTCTATAGGCAGATAATTGGATCCTTGATGTACCTGGTTAATATTAGACCAAATATATGTTATGCAGTAAATGCCTTAAGTCAGTTTATGTGTGAGCCTAAGGAGATTCATCTTATGGTTGTGAAACATATTTTGAGATACTTGCAAGGTACTCCAAATTATGGACTCAAATATGAGAAAGTTGACTTGAATCTACATGGATTCACATATTCTGATTGCGCTGGAAGTGTAACTGACAGAAAAAGAAACTCAAGTTGTTGCTTCAGCTTAGGATCCTCCATGATATCTTGGGTGTGTAGGAAACAGTCTTCAGTGGCTCAAAGTTCTACAGAGGTCGAACACATTGCAGCATCTATGGTAGCAAGAGAAGCGGTATGGCTCAGAAAACTGCTTGTGGGATTATTCACTGAGCCCCTAAGACGAACAATCATCCATTGTGATAATCAAAGTTGTATAAAACTTTTTGTGAATCCAGTATTTCACGATAGATCCAAGCATATAGAGATTCCTTATCATTATGTAAGAGACATGGTGGATAGGAATATATCAGTACAGGAGATCAAACAGCAGATATACTAACCAAGCCACTTGCCAGAGTGAAAGTTGAACACTTCAGGAAATGTCTTGGTATGATTAAATTATAATTTGTATTGTAATCTTTATTGATATATATAATATAAGATGTTTAATGTGTAAACTTCTTTTGTCATATGTGTTGCTATATGACTTTATGGGCTCTACCCCATGTATTCATATCTAAAAGGTGACGATCTTTTGGAGATAAATACTTGTATTTAAATATTATAAGATGACGATCTTGTAATATTGATATCATGCTGACTTGATATCATTCATTAATGTGTCATGATCAAATTATGGTAAACGTTATGAGAAATAATGTTAGTGCACATACCATAGCTAGGATGTATAAGGAGAATGTAATTTTCTCAAGCATACCATCCTTTAGGTATCACGAGTTATGTGATACTCATCACGTGTTATGTGATGTTTTGTCTTCACAAGATATGTGAGACTTTTATCACGAGTTATGTGATACTACTCATCACGTGTTATGTGATGTTTTGTCTTCACGAGATATCTGAAATTTTTATCACAACTTATGTGATACTTATCATCACGTGTTATGTGATGTTTTCTCTTCACGAGATATGTGAGATTTTTATCACGAGTTATGTGATACCTACCTATCATCACGTGTTATGTGTTGACCTATCTTTACAATACATATGATTTTATCTTCCCTAGCTAAGAGGGAGTGTTGATAATTATAGTGTCAATCAGATAAAATATTAACCCTACAATAATAGACAAATTGTGAAATATATAAATAGATATTATTGATTAAAATATATTTATTATTAATATCTATTCTTTATATTCTTTATCTAATATACTAATTATTGCTATAATATAATAATGATAATGATAATTATCATTATTATAATATAACTAGGTTAATATTATAATATAAATGATATTCATCATATGTATTAATATCGATCACATAAATCATATTTTATGATTGACATGTAATAACTATCGACAGGTTACCATAGTCGATGATAATATATATAATACAGATCACATTGTGATCGGCATAATATATATATTGTCGACGGGGCATATGATATAAACTGTGGCCAACACATAATATAGTCGATGGTTTAATATAGTCGACGGTATAAGAAGTCGACAGTTTAATAAACCGTGCTTGTTATTGTATGTAATGAGTTAAAGTATAAGTCACGCCTATGATAGGTGAGACTGGAGTCACATCTATCATATACGTGACCTCTCATTCATTTGCATATATATACGGTGGATAGTCTGCTTCTATACCACACCGAAATTGATAAGTGTTGGTTATAGACAGCAGCATTATTCAATGATATGATATATATATATATAGTTCTTCATCAAGCAAGTTCGACATCCAAGCGTATTGTATTTACATACATTCTGAATTCTTCTTTTGCAGTTACATTGATATTAATAGAAGTGACAATTATATATATCTGCAGTATTGATTATATATATAAATAGTTTAAATTGAAATTAGTATAATACACTTGAGTTGAATTAAAACATAAGCTAGACCCTAAACCCTAATTATGAGAGCACTTAATCAAATTTGCATACGTAATTTTAATCCTAACTTGTTGAATCAAACCATCAATCATCAAGCCTAAAGTACTTAAAATGCATAAAACATTGGGATAAATCAAAAAGTCTCAAAGTCCCTTTTAAATGAAAAGAACCCATTTACACATGTGTCAGCACATGAAAATCAAATAAAACAAATAAAAGGGAAAATACCAATTTTTGTCTTATTCTCCTCAAAGATTGACCAATCAAATCACTTGGATGAAGCTCACACTGATTGAGGGAAGTTGCATCTCCACCATTGCTCATTCCCTTTTGCCTCTTAATCTCAACCGCTCACCTCTTGGAATTTCTTATAAAAGGGATAGCTCCCCTTGCTCATGGCTAGACACAATAGACATGCTAGAGAAAACAAGAAGATTTGAAGAGTAGAGTTATAATGCTATTTTCATTCTAGGGTTTTATT
This sequence comes from Thuja plicata, assembly GCA_018584345.1. Lineage (NCBI taxonomy): Eukaryota > Viridiplantae > Streptophyta > Pinopsida > Cupressales > Cupressaceae > Thuja > Thuja plicata. Next base: position 5,422,247 of record MU223304.1, read on the forward strand.
GTGCACTCATAGCTCTTGCTTCCATAGTAGTTTACTTGCTTATGCATTTGTAGTTTCATTTCTTAGTTTAATGGCATCTTAGCTTCCTTTCATAGATTAATGGTAGACGCATTGCTCATTTCATTGATAGTTTACACTTGCATTGTAGCTTCATTCTTTATGGTTACCATGCATTTAGTTTGATAGTTCATGCATTTCATTTTCAAAGCTTTTGAGAGTAGAGTATGCAAGTACATGCATCTTGCTCATTCTTGCATTTGAATCTTCCATCTTGAGGTAATCAAGTTACTAATTTTCCATGTCTAATCTGATGAGCATTCATGAGAATCACACTCGCTTCAACAAGGAAGCAATAAGCCAATTTCAAGGGTGATTATGCAATATTTTGATTCTTACTTTGATGATTAACCCTTTCGATGTAATGGTTTATTGAAGTGCTTGGTTGTAGATTTGATCACACATTTTACCACACACACAATCACTACCACGTCCTCCTTTGCCATCTTGCAACCAATGGCCTCTAGTTGATCGTGTATATACTTGATCTTCATAAGAGGCTCCTGCCAACACATCATCTCATCCATCATAAGGGAAAGCAACTCTTCAAAAAGAAAGCTCCTCTTTTATTTGACGTTTCATGGAAACTTTTCAAGTGCACCCAAATCTCCATAGTAGCCTTGCCAGATAGCACTTCAAAAAGCATTTCATCGGTGACTAATAACTTCAGCAACATAACCGCTTCTCAGTTATGTTCATCAAACTTGGCTTGGTCTTTACCTGCCACTATAGGACAAGTATACGCACCCAGGACAAGCTGGTCAAGGGACCAGTACTCAAAAATCGAGAGAATCCACGGCTTCTAGGTATTGTAGTTCTAGTTGTTGAACCGCTAATTGCCTTCCAACATGATGTTGGTCAACAATGTCATCCCTCCTATTTTCTTATGCATAAAAATTGAGGCAAACTTGCACTTCAAAAGAGTCAGATTTTTCTGTCAAAAACCAGATAAAACCATCAGCAACAACTAGCAAAAAAATTGAGAAAATCTGATTTACAAGTAAAAATCAGTCAAACCAGCATGGCATGCACCCCAAGACAAATTTTCTCAGAATACAAAACTTCATTTTTGAGGAAAAATGGTAAAACCCTTGTTTTGAGGAACAAATCCCAAGGAGCTATGGAGAACAAGAAACCCTTGATTTATATATAAAAATCAGTCAAACACAACTCACGATTTTGTCAAGAATCGAAAAAATATCTGCATAAAGTCTATGCTCCACGGGGACGGTTTTTTGCCTTCCCCCAAGCCATTCCCAAATAGGCCAAATTGGGGAGCATCCCCAAACCAGCATTTTTGAGACCAGTCGAAATGGGGGGACAGGAATCAGTACCGGGGATGGCGTAGCCGTCCCTTGTTCGTCCCCAGTACTAATTCCCATCCCCTTTCCCCGCCGGCACTTGGACTACGATTGAGCCAAAAAAAACATTTTTTTAATTTTTCTTTGACTACACGGGCCCCACGTGGCTTCTAACTTATAATAAAATAATCTAAACCCTATTTTGACCATTAAAACACTAAAAGTGTAAGTCTTCTTCTCATTTGTAGTTTTATCGAAGTTGGTAAGACGAAGAGGAATACATAGAGCAGCAACACTGAGGAAAGATTGCATTTTGGAGTTGCAAGAGGAGGTTTTGCCTTCATATCTTCTTCATTCCAGGTATGTATTTCATTTTCCTTTTGTTTGTTTCAAACTTTGTTGCCATTTTTCATTTTTTTTCATCACATAGAGAGGGCATTTTGAATGAAACATTGAAATATCTTTTTTTTAATAACTTGCAGCACTATATTACATTGCAAAATCTGAAAAAATGAGCGCAGCAGTGAGAGTGACTATGAGGGAAGTAGTGATAGCATGGATGTTGCTATGCAAGAAACTCAAATATCACAAAGAAAAAGATCTAGTTCTAAGGCAGCCACAAGGGGGGTCCTCAATTAATGTGGATGTTCATAGAGAAGATGCAGCAACCTCTAATCCATTTGAGTGCCCTTCCCAAATCCTCAAAAAATAAGTCAAAGGCCCATTCAACCCTAAGAAACCTCTCCTACAATTTGCCTCAAGAGTAGACAAGAATAAGAAAAAAAATTTGTGGGGTAGTAAGGAATAGGGGTGCCATAATGTAAGAAACATTATTTTGGGAACTACACTCGAGTGTATTGCCATCTTTTATGTATAGGTGGGCAAGGAGTCAAAGGATGTAAATTGATTACACAAGAGGAAAAACTTGAGGCCACTAGATTGCACATGGAGGGGGAGGGATTGAAAATGGGGAGTCCAATAGAGAATGTGCAAGCCAATATGCCTATGACTAGCACAACCACTACCACTACCACTCCCACTACCAATAGTGGAAAGGGAAAGAAGACCAAAAGAGAAACAAATGTTGTTGATTTGTTTAATGTGCAAGCAAAAGAGAAGGCTAAATAATCTATTGGTAGGTTTCTTTTTGCTCATGGTATATCATTCCATGTGTCACGTTCCTCATATTATAAACAAATGTGCAAAGATATATATGTTGCTGGTCCCACATTTGTACCACCTGGCGAGACAAAACTACGCACCACTGTCTTTGATAAAGAGTATTCAAAAGTAAGCATTTTGATGGAGGATATGAGACAAACATGGATGACTAATGAATGCTCTATCATCATGGATGGGTCGACCGATATCAAACATCGGCCACTAATCAATCTTATTGTAACTAGCACAACAACCTCTTATTTTCTTAGAGCTATAGATTGTTCAAGGAAAAGGAAGGATGCATCCTTCTAATTTCAGATTTTGAAGGATGCTATAGAAGAGGTTGGACCCTCAAATGTTGTGCAAATAGTCGCTGATTCAGCTCGGATGTGTAAGTCAGTTAGATTGATGGTGTAGAGTACTTATAGGCACATTTTTGGACCCCATGTTGTGTACATGCATTGAACAACACCTTGAAGGACATTGGAAAAATTGATTGGATAAAGGCTATGCTATCTGAGGCTAGAGATGTGCAAATGTTTATTTGCAAACATCACACATCTCTTGCATTATTTAGGACATTATCCAAAAAAGAATTTCTCAAGCCCGTGGAGACTAGATATGCTAGCTACTTTATTTTGTTGGAGAGGATGCTTGAAGTCTAAGAGGCCTTACAATCCATGGTGGTCAATGCAGAGTGGAATAGATGGCATGAATCAAGCACACCAGATGGAATAAGTGTGAAACAAAGAGTCCTTGATGATAATTGGTGGTCTACAATGAGGTAAGAAACTTAGATAATTGTTATTGCTGATTTAATAAAATTATTTCTGATTTTAGCATTTTCTGATTTTCTGATTTTATTATTTAAGATTTAAGAATTTTAAAATTTATGGTGTTTCTAACCTGTAACTTGCTTGCAATTGCATATACATTTGCTCCTTCATTGACCCTATTGTGTGGGTCATTAGATATGTTGATACCGACTCTCCTAGCCTTGGAGAGATTTATGAGACCTTTGATAGCATGCTTGGGCAGATCAAGCAAGTTATTCATGCCAAGGACCCTACTTTGGGGTTTTATGAGCATCTTAAGCCCATTGTGATGCGACGGTGGAACATTGTGAACTTCTCGCTTCATATGGCAGCCTACGCTATCAATCCTAAATGGTATGCACCAAAACCTGGGAGAGTGGCTCCGTCTAGGGATGAGGAGGTGAGTCTCAAATCTAAAATCTCAAGTTTTCAATTTAAATGTGAAATATCAAGCTGCAAAGTAAATCCCTTCAATCTTCAATGTTCATTAATCATTATTTGACATTTGTTAATTTTATATGTTTTTAATTTGTTCAATTCAGGTGAAGGAGGGCTTCTTCAAGGCCCTTGCAAAAATGTACAATAGAGATGATGCTGGTAGACTTCGGGAACAATGGATTGCCTTTGCCAATCTTCGTGGTCCGACCTTTAGTAGACCAAAGGTGAAGACGGATAGAGCTAGATTAGCTCAAAGGGACCCTATTGGATGGTGGACGTGGCATGGAAGAGATACACCTGAGCTGAAAATTCTTGCCACTCGTCTTCTTTCACAGGTTGCGAATTCCTCTGCTGCAGAGAGGAATTGGTCCACATATCGCTCCATCCAATCAATCAAGAGGAACAACCTTACCTCTAGATGATCAAAGAAGTTAGTGGTTGTTCACAGTGCATTGCAGCTACAGGATCGGCAGAGTGTTCAGTATCGTCAAACTCCAGCATTATGTTGGGATATTAATCCCGAGGATGCTATGCAGGTTGAGGAGAAAGACATACGTCTAGGATTGCTTGGGGTTCCATTGGATGAGGACCCTCTGCCTACCCCTACCAATGACTCAGAGGTTGACTCTGATGATGATCTTGATTTAGATTCCTAAAGGACATCCATATATTTGGTATATACTATTTGCAGATACATTATTGATTTTGATTATTATGGACATCCAATTATGGAGTTGAACTTCTATGTTATTGTTTACTGTTTACTTTTAGTATTTTAGTTGGACTTCTCTTTATGTCATTTTGATTTCATGCATGATACTTGGAGCCTTTGGGCATTTTTGTTGTATGTACGCCATACTTTTACAATGAAAGTACTTAGTATTTGAATTTTGTTAATTTGCATGTATTGAGCCTCTAAAATGTCTATGATGAATGGTTTATCAATGTTATGATATGCATATTTGAATTCTCTCTATATATACATATAAATTTCCCTATATTTTTAATCGCCGCCCCTGAGGTCTCGTCCCCTAAATTTTGGCTTTGACCCATCCCTGTACCGGAAACACGTCTCCGTCCCCTAAAACATCCTTGTCCCCGAAAATCTGTGAAGCATAGCATAAAATCCCAGGTTTGAAATCCTACGAAGTGAAGTTTGTAGGAAACCACGATTTTGAGGAAAATCAAGAAACCCTAGCTCAGAAAAAACTAGCAACACCCAAAAACAAAGCTAGAACCGGAAAACACACACTAGAAATTGCGTAGCACAGGAAAATGGTTCTGGTTTGGCAGAAAACGGCACCCTTGAAACACCAGTTGCAGAAAACAAACATGTCGAACACAAAAACATGCTCAGAGATCCTTCCCATCGCACACATAAATCACAGCCTCTGCACCCAAGACAGCGGCCCAAAAAAAATACACGAAAATCTTTGCATGGGCTGAGAAAAGATCTTCATCCGCAAAAAGAAGTTATTGTGGGAAAAAAATGATGCAGAATAGAGATTTTTGAGGATGATACTGATGCAGGCCAGAAGATTTTTGCAAAGCATGCAAGAAAAGGCACAGACAGAAAAAAACAAGGTGCGATTTCTCAAAAAATATCGCAGATGCTGCACGGCAGGAAAAACCCTTTCGAGAAACGCAACTCTTGAGGTCACACGTTCTGGTAAAAACGGACAACCCTGAATTTTTCTCAAGAAATGTTTTTTTTTCAATAAGAAAATCAAAAAAAATTCTGGAAAAAAATCCCAAGTCTCTAGAGAGTTCACGAAAAAATTGTCAAAAAATCTTCCCTGCTCTGATACCATGTTACGATATTTGTAATGAACCCAACTTGGTCCAAATTGTAATGCAATTGCCAAATCGCCAATCTTTGATGAATTTGTAAATGTTTGTTTTTATTCATGTCATTTGCTTCAATAATAATGTTTTCATACAATATTTGCAAGAGAGAAATAACATAATCAACTATTTCCAAATGTTCAAAATCGGATTTATTAATTTCACATAGGAACATTTATTTTTGATAAATTCTGGAAATGCATTTACCAATTATTCATCACATACTTAAATGAAAAGAACCTGCAGCTGCTTGTATATGCGTTTGGTGTTGATAAAACAGTCACCAATATCCCACGTTCCTCTGCCAAATCTGTTGTTGCAGCCACATGATTCTGCAGACCAATCGGCGCTACCAGCAAACTACTCCTTGCCTGTCGTCCAGGACAGAAAATACACCCACGTGTGGCCAGGAAAGAACTACGCCCAGTCTCAATGCAAACATTGTCAAGAACGTGCTAGCCTTGGTCGATTTGCAGGTAAATTCGACCCAGATTTCCAAACGCAGCCCCAATAATAAATTGGATCTACTTCTCAGGATAAATATGCAGATCATTTTCTGATCTTCAGCACTTAACATATTAAAATGTCCCCTTCAGCAAGACTCAGTTCAATGACAAACAATTTCACAATTAATTGCACTCTCACTGTGCCAATTAATTAACAACAAACTCCTCAGATAACATTCTCCAATATAAATCCAATTCTCTCCTTAGCTACAGAAATACAGTAGAGAGATCTTGCAATTGTTTACCTCAAAACAATTGCAACAGTGAAGAACTCAGAAACCCTAGCCCAAGGCTCAAGAAGAAAAAAATATAAAATATTCAATAATGATTTGCCTTTTCACAAAGCATTGCTTTTATAATTAAAAAATGTCTTCTCTCACACACTTTTCACTTAGAACACTTTTTATACTTAGGCACATATTGAATAATATAATTTATTAACTCATTTGGCTCCAAAAATGACCTTTTCACCAGTATCATGATATTATGACACGCAAAGTCCCTGTTTCTTGTGCCCAAGATTTAAAACTTTTCATCCTGGTTCCAACGAGCTATAACACTAAGGTATCCAACATATAATACCAACAAAAATGGCAACCTTAGCAAATTTAATTAAATAATAATAATAAACCACCCGTCTTGCAAAAACAACTGAAGAAGCATCTGAATCGAAATCTGTCTGCACAGGAGTGATCCTGATGATGAAAGATGATGAATGAACTTGACATGGTGACTTACTAAAAATAGACGCTCTCTCCAAGCTTCTTGGAGCCCAAACCGGAAGCCAGAAATGAACACCGAGAGCATCATTCAACTCCTCTAACTCATCTGAGTTCATCGGAACTATCCATTGACTTACTATAAATAGTAAGTTCACACCAATGACCCTCTAAACACCTCGCCAGACCACGAGGATCACAATAATGATCTAGCACCATCAATTCAATGACCTGCTAAAAATGGGGACATTACAATATTTCATTATTCATAATTATGTGATTACAAATGGAAATGTAGTTTCCTCATATAGAGAAATAACTAAGAACGAAATAGAAACTTTCTAAATGACTAACAGGAAAGATTCTATGTTATCTAACTTAGAAAATAGAAATTACCTAATAAACTAAATATTCCTAAATGGTCATTAATATAACATTAAATATGTTATTAGAATCCAAGTTGTGAGTTCATTATTGAGATATAATAATATGCCACAATGGAAAAGTCAAGAAAGCATTTGGGACAGAGTCTGCCATATGTGTGAGATGTATGACAAGGTTTAACTTAGTGGGAAGACTAGAGCTAATAGTTTAGAGTCAACTTTCAGGACCGGGTTACAGGGCCCTTCATATTTGACCCAGGTATGCATGGAATCTGGTACTGGTTCTGGTATGCTGCAGGTTGTTACCAGGCAGGAGCCCTGCAGTTTAAGAAGAGAAAAACAACAACAGTTACAAAATTGGTCCATGAAAGTAGTATGACACCATTAATTACTAAATAGTAAAAAAGACATTGTTTTCTATTGAATTCCAATATAAAGTTGATATTGTGTTTGGCAGATTGAGAATTTATGGCCGTCGCTCAAAAAAATTAAGGGCTCTTGTTTCCAATTGAACATGTGTAGATGGCATTTATTGATCCTCAAGACTGCATCATTCTGTCATTCACTCTCTTATGTGTAGGAGTGGGAAAAAGACAATGTTTGGGCCAGATTGTAAATCTAAAACAATTTATGAATCAGGACACCGGATCTTCAACGTTGACCCTTGTTTGATTGACTCTTCTTAAATGAGGTTATCTGACAGTGATGACCAAAGAGCTCTGCTATATTGACTTTGTTGACCAAGGATCTTTCCTACATAGACAGCATTATCTTCTGTACCACTTACATTGACTATTGACTGCTAATTATGCTGCATTGAGTGCAATATTCTACTTTTCACTGAATCATGATCAATATTCAACCTCTACACCTGCATTGGCCTTTGTTTGATAAACTCTTCTTAAATGTGGTTATCTGGCAGTGTTGACCAGAGAGCTCTGCTATATTGACTCGGTTTACTAAAGATCTCTGCTACATAGACAGAATTAAATTGTGTGCCACTTAAATTGACTATTTTGACTGCTAGTTATGCTGCATTGAGTGCAATATTCCACTTTACACTGAATCATGATCAATATCTATTACTGTACTTATGAAGTGATCATGAATTGAACTGTTATAAGTTACTGTGTCACGACAAAAAATTATGTTGTATTCTATTTATTGGCAAATAAGAGTATCACTCCTCTTGTAATTTATAATTTTGAATATATCTTATTATTATTAATTTATTATAATGTGATATCCACAACTAGGATATTGTATCAAATCTGGTTTGTGTCTTCAAACTCTTGAAAACTCAATTTTGGTTGTTTGACATTTCGTCAAAAATTTGTCATGCAATGTTTGGATTCTGATTTTTTGGATGTATATGCAATTGTTTGCTTGTAATCGAATGGTTTTGCAATTACTTATCATATGAAATGAACTAGTTACTTTGTCATTAATCTCTAACACCTTTTCTTCATTAATTCACCATGAAACCATTCATTAAGTCAATTACAAAGCATGGTATGACATAATTAAGAATTCTGGAAATTAACTACAAAAAATAGGAACCTGGAATGACAACGCAGCAATAATATATATCAGCATCCATCAAGTTGTCTACATACAATATTTTGATATCAATCAATGCTCCAACTGAATGAAATGTAAACCCCAAATGCCAAACGATACCTCCTAGGTATCAAACGTAGCTTCCATGGGACTCATGTGAGACACAAGAACGAACCACAACTGGCATAAATCAGGTACGGTTGTTATTATTAATGCTTAATTCTGCTCCTTGAATCATATCTAACCTATTGCCATTCAACTCTAAAATTGAACCAACCATCTATCAAACTCCATCAATTCTAGCTCAATAATGACTCCTGGATGAAGCCATTTCACAATGCACAATCTCATTGGGTCTTTCACCAATTCAGAGTGCTCAACCTTCAGCTTCCTCAGGTTTTTGTCCTTAGAAATCAGTCACTGACTTTCAGCAACAAGAGAACATGACTTCATAAAATATTCTCATGAGATGTCTCAAAAGAAAGGATGGCCTTGCCTATATAGCTTTTTAGTTGGTGAATGCTTGTACTTTTAGCAATGTGGGATAAAACATTCTTTACTTTTAACTCCTTATGAAGTAGCTTCTCGAACACACTTTTCACTAAAGAGCCTTCATCAATATACTTTTCAATTAAAAGCCTTCATTTAATAACTTTGAATTAATAATAAATAGCTCCAAAGCTAAAAGCTTCATGAAGACACTTTTCACTTAAAAGACTTCTTCATATTATAAGCTCATAACTCGACTTTGAATTAATATAATATAACCTTTTAATGAGCTTATATAATTAATCATTGACTTAGGCAAATAATGATTATTTAATGAAGTAAACTTAATTAAATAATCATACGCAAATAGCTCTATTCATCAGGAACTAGGAGCATCAAATAAACCTGTGTGCCTAAATGTCATCCAAAAATAGTAACTGGCCAACTAGTGATTTACTATAAACAGTAAGTTCATCAATCCGGATATCCTACCACAAACACCATATCTAACACTGACAACAATGCTCTGATGTCCTGTCAAACCCATACTATGACTTACTATAAATAGTAAGTTCACACCAAATGACCTTCTAATCACCTCAACAGACCACGAAGGTCGCAATGATGATCTGGCACTGGACCTGCTAAAAATGGGGTCATTACAGTCCTCCCTCCCCAAGATTGCTTGTCCCCAAGCAATCGTCGGAACAAAGTAACATCATGATCCACTTGGATCCCAAGGAAAACTGTACACCATGCCCCTGTCACAAACTGCAGGCTCTTGTAGCATCACCCACGATGCAAACCTGATATCTCTATAAGCAAACCAAAGGTATCCACTCACCCATAATCCTGTACTGAATCGGCCCCTGTCTGGGTCCCAAAAGAGATGAACCTCATGGCCATCGAAAACTAGGGTGAATGGGCAACCAATATCACCTACACACAGAATTCCCCTTACACACCCAACCAAATTGTCCTGAATGTGTAGACCATCTGCAAAATAGTGATGAATACCCCCAAAAACATCTGCATATGAATTTGGATACCCACCCACTTCATAGCTGCCAAACACATCCCTATCCTACAAGTCATTACCCACTGACTTGCAACTCTCTACATGCGGAGATAATGAAAACCCATCCCATAAAGGATGGTACAGTGCCACACCGGTATGCCGCCAAGTCCAAGACCTGAGGGTCAAAAGAAAAGTGATGAGCACTCATCACCGTAAGTTGTCGGTAATACACTCCTATCTCTGTCAGCAGCTCATCACTGTCAACCTGAAAACTCGAAGATGGCTCAAACTTTTGAGTCTGCCGAGCTGTCTGAGTAGCAATACTATCAAGTCTCACAGCATACCTAATAGCATGCTCTCTGTCATGGAACATCTGAATGTACTAAGATTTAAGTGTTGATAAAGCCCTCAATATGCACCTAAAGTCACTCAAACGAGTACCAGCCCCAATACCATACTGCCTCTCCTGAAACTCCACTCACCAGATGAGGTACTCTACATAACTATAAGTACAGTCATACCGGGATAAGGTGGAGTCAACCCGCTCACAAGTGACTCTCAACTGATCTCTCCATTCCTGTGAAGTAGTACTAGGCTGGTCACTCATAGCTCAATGAGATGAGTCAAAAGAAATCAACTCTGCCTGAACTAGATGGTGCCTCTACCAACTCCTGTAAAGATGATGTGGTGTCATTGACTACAGTCTGACAACTCTCTGAAGTCTCTGCCACTGCCATCTCAGAACTCTCAATGATCTGCTCTGCATCATCAAGCTCAAAACTAGCTACCGGAGGATCTGACACTTCAGTAGTCCCTTCATCATCCTTCGCAGATGCTCTCATTTCAGTAACTGCAAGGCTCAAGTCATGCGTGGATGTGACTGCATCCCCATCACATCCATTGTCCCCAACCATGGATATCATCATATCACCAGTCACCACTATGTGTATTTGTACTGGATCGGGTACTGGTGTAGACCGGAGTCTCTCTAACTCCACGGTCACCTCTGCTAAACATCCCTACAACTCCTGGAGAGCCAACTGAGTGCCCTCTAAAGCCTCAGAAGTCGTTGTGAGCTCCTCAGTAAGCTCACTCACCTCCTCCTCTTTGTCCATCAGTGCCTCATATGTCATACTCCCCCACTCAACTAGGTGATCTCAGTCGGCTACCAACTGTAAATAGCTCTGTCTCAAAATCCTGACAGTCTCCTGCAAGGAATGGATCTCTGTCAGGGAAAGGTAACCATCACCATGCTCAACTGCCATAGGAGCACCCCAACCACAATACACAAAGATACAGTGATCTTGAGGGGAGTTTGTTGGATACAACTTCTTTCCATAGTGTGGATAGTGCAGTTGAGTTTGTACATAGGAGTCCCGTTGTGCCGAGTCATCCTGTGACTAGCCAGTTGAGAGTTGGTGAGAGAGACATACTTCTACTCTCGAGCATTTCGATGCCGCTCGTCAGCTGTTGGTTGTATTGTCATCCAAGCACACATCAACAAACTGAGTACTCACATCGGACTCATCCTCATCTACCCCCGAGGAAGCTACTGCTAAATCTAACTCATCACAATCCTCAGCTACCTTGTCCTATGTAACCACATGACAATCCAAATCCTGGGACCCATCCTCACTAACAACACAGAGTCCTCCCCCAAGGTTTGATAAATCAAGCATGACTCGCTGCAAGTAGAGTCATCCTCATGAGTCATCGAGGAAGTAACCTCATAATCACTCACCTCATGTGTGCTATCAAACTCGCACATGTCCACCAAGGAGGTATCACTACTAGGTACCTCTACAAACACCTCAATTGCAGGAGTGGAAGCCTTGGCTGAAACAAACTCTTGTCACTCATATACTTCCCCATCCTCATCCATGAGTCTCTATAGAAAATGATCATGTATCCCACCACCACCGGATGACAACGCTAAGTCCACACCCTATGTTTGATATAGAAAACCAGACACACTGCAACACCCATCATCGTCACACTCACCATCAGAGGTATCCACAATGCTAGTATCAACATCATCTACCTGAGAACCCTCTGCTATCTCTGGCTACATACATGACTCTATGCCATCACGTAAATCATCTACGCTGTGGCATGAGCCTATGTCACCTGACTCATCTATAACACTCCACTCCTGAGTGTCATCACTGGGTGACTCCATGCTCACCTCCTCAATACAAGAAAAAACTGTTGTCTCTTGTACTGACTGCGCACTATGACAACTATCATACACATCAAAGTTGTTGGAGCTCAAATACTCCTCGCAGTCCTCAAAGTTAACACCATCATCTAAGGTGTCAGAATCCATAGTGGTATCTACAACATCCTCCACCCTCACACTATCCACGACATCATCGACAGACTCACATAAAGGACTATTGTCCTGAAATCAAACCCTGTATCACTGACTCTGGTAGGCTCGGGATGTTGAAACTCAGTACCACTATATGCCAACAAGACAGGCACATCCACATGTCCCTGTAAAAAGTCTGCACCCTCGGGTATGCAAATAGGCTTAGTGGCTGATCCACTAAGTACAAGAACATCTCCACTGAAATCCGCAGCTGCTGAAAACTCACATGGAGATTTCTGGATGTCTCACCTGTATAAAACTCATGTCTCTCCTCATATCTTCTCTGTGAAGAGGATCTATTGAACAAAAAAACCAAATAATTTGCCGCCTTACCGACAGTTGCTGGATTTGAAAGACTTGCATTAAGTCTATCCTGACTTTGCCTTTGTCTCTCCATGTTTTTCAACATAGCATCTATCTGCTGTCTAAGACGAGACATACTGTCTAACTGGTTTCCTTGTTTTCTCGATTTCTTGTGTCTGTCTATGACTACAAAAATAACTAAAGTGCTGATCACTCAAGTCAAACAATAAAGCCGAATAAATTCCACCCACAAGATGGCAAAAAACTGCTCTGATACCACTGTAATATCCCCAACTAGGATATTGTCTCAAATCTGGTTTGTGTCTTCAAACTCCTGAAAACTCAATTTTGGTTGTTTGACATTTCGTCAAACATTTGTCTCAAACATTTGTCACGCAATGTTTGGATTCTGATTTTTTGGATGTATATGTAATTGTTTGCTTGTAATCGAATGGTTTTGCAATTACTTAACATATGAAATGAACTAGTTACTTTGCCATTAATCTCTAACACCTTTTCTTCATTAATCCACCATGAAACTATTCATTAAGTCAATTACAAAGCATGGAATAACATAATTCAAAATTCTGGAAATTAACTACAGAAAATAGGAACCTGGAATGACAACGCAGCAATAATATATATTAGAATCCATCGAGTTGTCTCCATACAATGTGCCGATATCAATCAATGCTCCAACTGAATGAAATGTTAACCCCAAATGCAAAACAATACCTCCTAGGTATTAAACACAGCTTCCATGAGACTCATGTGAGACACAAGAATGAATCACAACTGGAATAAATCAGGTATGGTTGTTAATATTAATGCTCAATTCTGCTCCTTGAATCATATCTACAAGTTGGGCATTTATTACTATAACCTATTGCCATTCAACTCTAAAACTGAACCAACCATCTATCAAACTCTATCAATTCTAGCTCAATAATGACTCCTGGATGAAGCTATTTCACAAAGCACAATATCATTAGGTCTTTCACCAATTCAAAGTGCTCAACCTTCAGCTTCCTAAGGTTTTCGTAAACTTAATTAAATAATCATACACAAATAGCTCCAATAATCAAGAACTAGGAGCATCAACTGAACCTGTGCCTAAATGTCATCCAAAAATAGTAATTGGCCAACTAGTGACTTACTATAAATAGTAAGTCCATCAATCTAGATATCCTACCACAAACACCATATATGACGCTGACAACATTGCTCCGATGTCCTGTCAAACCCATACTGTGACTTACTATAAATAGTAAGTTCACACCAAATGACCTAATCACCTCAACAGACCACGAAGGTCGCAATAATGATCTGGCACTGGACCTGCTAAATCTAGGGGCATTACATATTATTATTATAATTATTTCTGATGCCTGTACCCAAGGAAAAAATAAAATTGTCATCCAGCATACCGGATTCCAGTACCCATACCCGTACCTGAACCAGTAACTTAACTATTTCCATATAATTCATGCGGAGACTTCACAAGTAGATGTGTTTAATTTGTTTTTCCATTATTCTTCTCAGTAATGATAGCTCCCAAATTCTACTCAAAGGATTTAATACATATAAAAGGTTCTCTACATGAAATTCATCCCAAAAAAAGGACTAAACTAAAAGCACAAATTTAACAACAAATAAACTCCAGCTATAGTGTAATGAAAGTAGTAATCTCATGTTGCTAAAAACTTAAAATTACCTTTTGCAGATAATGCTCCTCCAGTAACACATCCAGCAACCACAGTGTTAGAAATATCATGTTTAGCCCTTGCCTGTGAAAAAGTTAAATTGAATATATTTGTTTTGCCCATTATAACAAGTATTGCTTCAATGTCATTTCAACCAATGCACAATGAAATCTTAAATCGATGCTTAAAAAATGAAAAAGATGTGATTTTCTTTTCTTGCATTTTAGGTCACCTTCTCAACAACACATTCTACTCCTGAGAAAATAAGTCCCATGATTCCAAATGCCTTGGCTGAGCTCAAACTCCTGCCTCCCATCTGCTTTGCCGCGTAAACAAACTGTTGCCTGGCTGTCATTTGTTCTTGCATAAGTGGATTGTCCATAGCACCTATCATCATACCCATTAAAACTCCAAGGCCGCCTCCTTCAAACATGCAACAACATATAAGTTGGGTACAATTCATGTCTGATTGTCTTATCAAGATTTGCAGACCATGAAAAGCATTAGCTACAATTGTGAGTAATACAAACTTTGAATTTAAATAAGTATTAAAAGCAAAAAATAGAATTGCTGCAATTCTAAGATATCAACAAATTGTCTAAGCCATTAATGTAGACTTGAAATGTATATCATGTTTGATCCATATAATACTTTATATATGCTAACGTACATATAGGAGTAGAATGCATAGACTCAAAAGACTGTACTCAAGAAGCACGCAATACAGAAATACAGATGTATATATACAAAACATATGTATGCATTTTTGTACACACACACACAGTAACTTAATAATAATTGAATATAAACAAAATCTTTAAAACATGTTTAAATATATTTTGGTATAGAATTTAGAAATGCCAGTCAGTATGGTGGTGTGTATATTTCTATATGCATCTTCAATTTTTCATAGAATTGAGAAAGTATGGTAGATACACCAAAAATGGGTACTCAAAAATGTTCACATTATTTGGATGAGATGGCTCTCATTGCTGCCAACATGGCAAGAATTGGTCTGGTGGAGGGAAGAGTATATTGTTGATTTGATTGTTTTCCTCTCTAGGGAGAAAGCAGGTGATCAGCAATAAAGGCACTGTCTAAACAAGCCATGGGGTTCTTGTGACCTATTCGAAGGAGATGTTTGCAAATGGACAAAGGATGTTAGCTTGTTAGATGCTTTCTTGGCAAATATTTTCTAAGATGGCTTCCTATTTATGGATAAGCGCAGGAGGGATAGATGGAATCTCTCCTACGATCTCCCTTACTAAATAAGAATGATTGTTTTCCTCTCTAGGGATGTTGGTAAACAGATTTGTCACTTTGGATTTCTTGACAAAAGTGCCCAATGGTGCCTACAACAATTGGAGAGATTGTTTCTTGGATTCGGTCTTCCTCTGCATTTGAGAGGGGCGGCTCCCTTGTAGGATATAATAATTACGATTTTTGAAATAAAACTTACAAGGAAAAGAAAGGAATCCCACCACTTGGGATTCTTGATAACAGATATACAAAGCTATCAAGATTTTATTGAAAGGTCAATATTCTATATACTTCTCCACTGAAAACCAAGGACTACGCACAAGTGTGTTCCAATAATGAAAATTATATTCCCGTGCCATACATACACTTCCAAGATACCAAAGAAGGGTATTTCATGACAAAACTCAACAAATGAGACAACTGCCTTTATGAAATGGACTGAAATTATAGAAATTTATCGTGTTCTCATACGATGAAAACAAGAGAAAACATATGAACACATTACAAAATTAAAGACACCACCAAAAATTGATTTGTATTCATTTAATGAAGTTACACAACCTCATAACAATCCCTGATGGATTCCTGTTTCTGATCTGCTGTAATTTTTATTTAATAAACTAGGTTTTTTGTAATTTTCTGGTGATCTTATAGAATAGACAGAAGTGCAGAAAGGGGTTTGTTTCTTTTTGAAGTTTTGAAGATATATATATAAAGAGACAGTAAACAATAAGAGTGCGAAATAAGAATGGAAACAATGTTCATAAACTAGAACACTTACAATCCAAAATATTACAACTCGTACCAGGACAATAATCTGATTTCCTTGTATTCCAGCAATTATCATTCACTAATTTGGAGCTGCTACAAAATGGATTGACCAGCAATGAATATGCAAGACACAATATGCAGATTTCCAGCTCTTCACACCAGCACAAACCAAACGTGGGCAGCAAGGAAGAATGACGCCACCACAACTCCCAATGGGCTGCAGCTGTAGTCACGTGCCAGCTGAATAAGGTTAGCTGCCTTGATGAAACCCTCCGAATGTAATCTGAATCCTCTGTAATCAATAGCGCACCCAATCTCTGTCAACCAATGTCAACACCCTGAAGTATCTACTGACAACTACTGCTGGGGGCTACGTCCCAGCCAGTATCCAACCTGGGGTTTGCGTCCCAGATGAAGAATCGCTCTACCAGAGCAAATTCGCAAGAAGCAAGTTTTGAATGTGTAAAAGATACATAGAATTGGTTCTCAACTTCCTTATAACACCTTCCCACTTAGCTTGAACCCTAAAAGTGACTCAATGTGGCGTTTAGGTTTTAAATGTTATATTTCTCATTTTTAAGTTGCCAAGTGCATAGAAAACGACCTTTTTTCAAATATAAAGAAATCTGTTCACCGAAAGGATCTGAGTCAAGAAAGAGATATTTAGGAAAGTCCAAGACCTTTCCAACGAGCTATTACACCAAGGGATACACATCCAGATGAGGCCAAAAACCCCTTATTACTCCAAAATGGCTATAGACATAGCCTTATTTTAATTATTAAACGCTAACTTTGGATATATTTAAATATATTAAAAATATATCCCAAATAGCCACAAAATACCCAACTAACCTCAGAAACCTGAAACTGGAACTATCACCTGTCTATGACTGATGTCGGAAATCAAGGATCAACTGGCAGTCTCATCCCTAAAATCTAGGGATGCTCCTAGAAACTAGGGAACACACCCTGTCATCCAGAAACTGAAACCATGGAATGGTCCAGTGGGACCTCACATCTGGAAACTGCCACATCCTCCTAAAAAATAGGGATATCCCCTAAAATCTAGGAACTGCTCCAAACTGGCTCCAAACTGCTTGTAAAGCCAAAATACAGTCACTGTATGCACTGAATGAGTCCCTATCCATCTCCGCTAGCCTACGAGACTCCAATGATAGGCCAACTCCTCCGTCTCTGATGTCCACTCTAGAAAGGGGACATGACACCCCAAAATCATAAAGTATCAAAAGTCCTTAAAACATTGCTTTCACTTCTTTATATAGACAAGTCTCCTTGTAACTACCAAAATTTCCTGGTTAATAACCAACTTATTTTTACGCATTTTGAATAAGGTTAATAACTTTATAATGTTTGCACAAAGAGTATTGGTTAATTAACCTTAACTAAACTAACCAAAAACAAGGAGAAGAACACTAACTCTAAAACAAAGAGAAAGTACAAAGAGAAGATTAGACATTTTGCTGTAATATTGTACTTTGAACTTTCTGGAAAGTGATGAGCAATAATTCATCCCTGGGAACTTAAGAATTTAGTTTTGAAGGTCATGTATGCACTAAGAATCTCCGCCATAGGCACATAGCTAGGAATGAAAACATTATCCATTTTTAACTTTGAAGAGACTTGTTTGTCTTGTATCTCCATCAGTTCTTGGTGGTAAGCTAGCACATCACAGGCATCCAAGGCAACTGAAACAAAACTTAGTCTCTTCATTACATTTGCATCAAACACTTTGTTCGCTATCTCTGAGTTGATTATGTCAGTGAATTTGTCTAAGAGACCTTGGCAATCAATCGCCCGAAGATCCTTTATTGCTAATGTGTTTGTAATGATTGTGGTGACTTCTTCCAGTATTTTCATTTTTATCATTTCACAAGTTGTCAACAACTTTTCATATTCAACAAGGCTTTGACTGATATTTGATAACTCCCAGTTTATGCTTTTACACCATACGTTTGGTCATCTTTTGCATTGGAGAATACCTTTTCAGCAATCAAAGTATTTGGATCAACTTTAGGCATCTCCTGAAGTTCCCCTGGTATGCTCTGCCACGCTAACTCTTGTTCTTTGGTTATATTCAACTCCTTAGCTATTTCTTGTTCTTGTAAATCAACCTTCTCATAGATATCTTTTGCTTTGACCACAAAATCCAAGGCTTCATTTTTCATTTAACTAATCCATCCTTCAATCATTTTGCTATGAGATCGGCATTTGTGTATGTCTTCAACGAAATCAAGTATGTCTTCAAAACCTGTGAGAGCTGATGCAGAAGTTGTCACCAAAGGTATGTCAAAAGGATCAGCAATGGACTTGATATATGATACTAAGGCTTGAACTTGATTTTTAAGTTGTTCCTTTGATTGTTTCTCCTTTCTAGCTCTCTGTACTAGTTGGGCTGCAAATATCTCAATATTGTGAACATCCCCCTCGATTGATGGTGGGCCAAGGTCTACTTTGCTAATGCTGAAGTCACCTTCGTTAGCTTCCTCAATATTCTTTTTTGTAGTAGGTCTAACCACTTCAATACAAAGATTCCCTGAAGATGAATCAACTACCAACCTTGGCATTACCTTGGTTTTCTTTGACTTAGTTATTGTCTGAAGAAGATTTGCAACTGTGTCTAAATCAAGAGTCGCCCCTTGTATTACCCTTTTCTTCTTTTGTAGACTCTCTTGTAACCATGATGAGGAGAAAGTTTGCAAAGGTTCTCTAATGTCAATGAATGTTGGGTTCAAGGACATTGCCAAGTTGAGAATGGCTGGTATTTGATCTTCATCTTGAGTAATATCTATCATTGGTATTTCAGGTGGGACAAAGTCATTATGAGGGGATGCCTCATTAACAAATGATGAATCACCAAGAATTTGCTGCTCATTGTTACTAGGAGGTTCCTGAAGGGTGGTATTTTCATTTTCTTCTTCATCTTCTTGAATTGTATTCACCACTCTTCCTTTTGACTTAGACCTTTTCCTTATTGTAAAGTTGCCTTCACATGCTTTAGTGAGGTCATTTAGTCTATTTGAGTCTTCATCATCTCCATTGTTCCCTGAAGTAACCCGTTGTCCATTCTTGCCAAAGATAGGTTTTTTGTGGAATGGAAGAAGAGGAAGCCCCATGAATATCATCTTTCTTTCCTGAAATGTCATCTTTACCCGGAGACTGAGTAGTTGTAGCTTCAAGCATTTTACTTTTCACCCACTCCTCAACCCTTTTGATTACAAAAGTTATTCTTTCATTCAAGTTCTTTGACTCTGGAATTGACCAATCTATTGGTGGAAGAGGAAGTAACTATATTTTCTCATAATAGAATGGATCTATCAAAGTTAATTCATCATCTTCAATACTAGTCACATCCAACTCTAACTTGAAATCGATTTGTTTCACTGTAAGTGGAGCAGAGCCCCAAACTATACCAAACAATCCCACAAAGGTTCAAAATACCTTCACAACACCATATAGTCTAGGACTCCACTAGAGTTCCCAAAACCCACATATAAGACTAGATTCAACTCCTAGTCTTCACTACCCTCAAGGCTTTCTTAGGCCACAACTAGAACCAATCAATCTAGGGATGGAATAGGGGTTCTAAAAGGTTAGACACCTTAGTTAGATGTAATAAAAGACAAATCCCACACTTACTCAACTCTGAGACTCAATTTGGACACTCAACCCACTATAGGGCTACAAGAAGCAATAGTGGATAAATGAAGGCAACTCACATGGAACTCCACCAAAGCAAGTCTTAACCACCCTCAAATGTGTCAATCCACTCACCAACAACATCCTCCAAGCCAGGACTCTTGACCAATCTCCTAACTCCTGTTGTTCACAATTCTCTCCTAGGCCTAATTGAGCAATTAGGTCACTTTTCCAAAGCAAGTGCCTCAAGTTCGATTCACTTTCCAATCCTTCCAATTGGAACACTTGTGGGATCACACAAAACTGTTAAATCCAAGGGTTTAGGTCTTCATTCCATCCCTAGCCCAAGTTGTGCTTCAAAAACCAAATTCTGGATAGTCACATCTAGATGCTTGTCCAAAGGTTTTAATGTTTCCTCCCTCCATCGACTGCCTCCTGATCGAAGACCTCAAAAGTCTTAAAAGTACATCCTCCCTCCTTTCTCTCCACCAAGGCTTAGATTTTTCCCATGGTGGAGTGTCTGGGAAAGAGGAATTTTGTCTCGAAACCCTAGTTAGCGCCCTCCTGTGACCAGTGCACAGTCAAAATTAGATAACTTTCGATCCTCTGCACTTCCAACCTTCAAACCACTTGCAACATTCACATAAGACACAGTACCAACTTTTGGAATCCTTCAGTTGTGCATTGGTATCCGTACAGATTCGTACAACTCAAAAAAATAGTTGAATTTTATTGATTTCACTATCAAAACTTTACAATTGATTCACTCCAACCATGGAGTAAGGTTTTTCAACCTTTTCATACATTTCCCAAGCAGTTCCAACCGACAAAAGTGGTTGTGAACGTTGGGATTCAAAAGTTGCACTTTTTGACAAAAAGTTGCATTATGCAACATTGACAACTTTGACAACATTTGACAACTTTTAACAAAAGATGTCTAATGTGACTAAACTTGCAAAGTTTTGTGTTTAGACTCCATAGGAGACCTTAGAAAGGTTAAATTAACATTTCTACCCCTCATTAGGTGTCCTAGACTATTCTAGCCTAATCTACCCAATATTGTCCAAAATGACTAAGGTGGACAACTAGGTTTATAACATCACCTAGTGTCCCCTTGTCTTACAATTTAGGACTTATTGATGACATTGGATCCAAGATCCAATCAATACCCTAACCCTTTGTTCTTGGATCCACTGGTGTGCTTATGGTGGATGAATTTGGGGGTGCTCCTGCACCAGTAAGCCTCATCCAGTCTCTTCTTCTGACTTCAAAGTTATCTTCATAATCCTTCCAGAAGTCTTCAATATTTGGAAAATGGCTGAAGCCAAAGCCAAGTTTCAATTCGTTCTTAGCATACCCCTTATTGTCAAAGGGAAATCTCACAGTATAGGGATATAAGTTAATCTTAGCAATTGGTCTTTCAATGTTCTTGGCATCAGCGCTTGACTCACAATTGTAGTGACCAATACCTAATGGAAAGGGGATACCATCCATCCTGTTAATCTGACTAACCTGCCTGCAAATCTCAATTAGTACCAACTTGTCATCTACCAACCTTGGCAACATGAGAGGGTATCCATCGTAACCTACCAACCTGATATATGTGAATTTTGGGAATTGTATAAAATAGTTGCCATTTTGTTGGATTACGGTTATCGCCTCTGGTGATATTTTGAGCCCAATGTTTCCTTGGAGTTCTCTAACTATGAGCATAGTGAAGGCATCGTTCACTCTCCTAAAATGATGCAAACTCTGTTCCAACTGTAATAGTGGGTGATAGTCATAAATCAGTGTTGTATCATCATAGACACCGTGTTTATTCAATCCTAGCCAACTTTTCATTTCGGCAATAGCATAAACAAGATAGGAAGTCATATAAAAATAATGGTTGTTTTCAAGCTCCATTAACTAGTTGTGTAAGCAATCACTAATAATCTCAGCCCAATCAATAAATTGGAAGCCTTCACATATAATGCTAATGAATAGGAACATCCAATCTTTGAAGTCATGAGTCTTTATTTCCTATTACCCTGCTCAAAAAGATCACCATATTGGCAATGTCTTCAACCAATAAGGATCTGTGAATCACATTAGACAATTTTGACTTCCCCTTCCTCGGTGTCAAGAGCCAATTCTGAGAAATGGTGTTGAGACACTGGTCCTTCCCATACTCTTTGTCAACGTCTGCATACTGATCTCTAATGGGCAACCGCAACACGATTACGATGGGCATTGGGTCAAACCTAGCTACCACTTTGTCATCAGCGGCAACTACTTCTCGAGTGTAGGGATTGTATGCTCTCCATGCATTCCAATATGAGTTTTGAGCACTAAACTGACACTGGGTGACCTCCTACATGCACTAAGCCACTGTCAAGAATCTTGGATGTCACTATAGTTCTTTCTTCGTTTTCCATCGATTTCCAGAAATCTTGGATACTGATATTTCCTAGTATTGTGTCACTTATCTCTAGAAGCGTGCACTTGAGCATTGGGGCATAATTGTGTCCCTAGTATTTATACTTCATTATGTTACACTGTTTTTCTATCAAGTGAATGAAATATGTGCTTCTTGAAACATTTTTTATCACAATCTTTTGTTTGTCACCCTTTGCAAAGCTCACACTTGTTAAACTAACTCCCCTTTTGCATAAACATGTCAGATTGCAGTACTTTTTGAATTTCAACCAATATAGCAATATTAAAAATTCCATACTCATGAGTTGTTTATGATTCCACTGTTTGCATGCATTTTCATAGAAGAACTACCAGATATAATTTCTGACAAAAAGTGTTGTCCACTTCTAATTCATAGTTCAACATTTTGTATCCTTCGAACAAATTAACACAATTGATATGCATTTCCTGAAGAACAAAGTATGCAAAATTTAGTTTGACCGCTGCCAATTGCATTTTCTCTAGAGCTTCCAAACCTTTTCCATAAACCTTCATTGTGGATAGTTTGCAATCATTCCCTTCCACATTGGCACATTTTGTCAGGCAAGACGTATACACTATTACGATTTCATATTTTGCACAGATTTTCACAAGTATTTTAGTGAATACAATATGATAAAAACTTCAATCGATATACTTTGATGGATATCCCAAAACTATTCTAAGTTCGCATTCCTATTCACTCCCTCAGGAAGTTGCTATCGAAGGTTGTAGAATTCAGCTCAATGTTTAACAGTTCTATTTGCTTGGCATTTCTTGAAACTACTTCAACAATTCTATTTTGTATTCGAGCTGCAAGTATCTTTCTCTATGAGATGGTACTCTATCAAACAAGCCACGGGCTCTCCCCTGCTTCCTATTTTTTAATATATTTCATCTATAGAGGTCGCGACATCTATTGAGGCATTTCACATGCAAAGTCACTATGCAAAGCTTATGTCAAGGCCGCTCCATATACTATTCCAGCGCTCCCATTTTGACACGGGCAGCTAAAATGCTTGGCAAATGTTATGAGTTTAGTTTCAAAGTTTACAAAACCTTTTCAACATATACTATTTGCACGCATCATGGAATGGGACACTTCTACTGCATTTGATCAAAAAGTTTGCAGCCTATTGTCTCTACTTCCACTTTTGCAAACTTAACTTCTTGAAGGAATTTCGCCAAACAATTCGCGAGCTTCCTCCTGTCTCCACATTTTGTATGTGTTGTTGGCAATCATTGCATTCCGTAAGATGACATATCTTTGTGGCATTCATCCAAACAACTCAACGGCTTTGAGTCAAACAGCTCACTGTCTATGATCTTCGTTTCCAAGTTTCACAGCTCAGATTCCTGGAGGGATTTTGTCAAACGGTTGTCACGCCAAGTATATGGGAACGTAGTATACGTTGAGGAATGAGACTCCTCCCACCAAACTGAATCTGAATGTTGCCCTTGCCGACAACTGTATACTCTTCACCTCCTCCAAATATAACTGAATCAGTAAAGGGAGAAAATTTTGTAAACCAATCACGCTTGTGAGTGAAATATCGAGAAGCACCAAAATCAATGAACCAAGCAGAAGATTTGACATGCTCTGCCAGTCTTTTAGCCATGAAAGCATTAAAGGCACTCTTTTTGCTCTGTGTGCTCAGCAACATTGGCTTTAGGCTAAGCCCCTCCCTGCTTCTGCTGGTCGGAAGCCAATCGATAGTGACAATCCTTGAGCAAATGGCCATATTTATGACAATAGTTACACTGAACCTTCTTCTGTGAACCATCTTGAGGCTGACTGGAGCCCTTCTACTGAAATGACTTAGATGGCTCAGATTTGCCTTTATCCTTGTGAAAGGATTTGGCTGCAAAGGCCTGCTCTGAGGAGGACAAGGTGGCACCGCTACCAAACTGTTGTTTCCAACGATCCTGTTGCAAAAGTTTGGTGCACAACTCTAGAAATTTCAGGTCAACATTAGTGGAAGTAATGTTGAGAGTCTCTATAAAGTGCTCATAAGATTTAGGTACACTTTTCAGAGTAATGACTATCATATCTTCTTCCTCCATCTTCCGACCAATAGCTTCAAGCTGACCGCGAATGTCCTTAATCTTCGTGAGATGCTCCTGTAAGGACATGCGTTCATCCATCATGATGGCTTCAGAAAGAATGCGCAACTCTTGTCGGATGTCTCATGCAACTCCTTCAAATGCTTCCAGATGTTTGCTGCAAACTTGCTAGAAGGAATATGAGGCAACTGGTTATTTGTGACATAGAGCTTGAGAAGTATAACAGCTTCTCGATTTCAATCATCAAACTTGTCCTGGTCTACTTGGACTATTGTCGGACGAGTCTCTATGCCCAAAACAAGTGTTTCCAAGTGGCGGTATTCGAAGATGGTCAACATGCGTTGCTTCCAAGTGTTATAATTGCGGCCGTTAAATTGTTGATTGCCTTCCATCATCAAGTTGGTGAGTGATGCCATCTTGCAAGCCTTCCGATGTACAGAAAACGAGAAATAGATAAGAGGCGTGAACAAAGAATACAAAACAAAAAATCCCAATGCAAAGAACAGAGGCAAAATCAGTTACAGGCAAAATCATTTGTGACCCAGAAGAGAACTTTAAAAACCCAGAAGGAATCTAAAGTCGAATTTGAAATCCGCTGGCACAAATTTTGAGGCTCAAAAATCGAGGCATCCACAAAATGTTGAGACCAACCCAGTTGAGCTCGCAAAAAACCCAAAAGGAATCTGCAAGAAAATTTTTAATCCGGTGTTGTTGGTAATAATGTAATTAATGTTGTCGTTGGGAGTTAGTTAGTGACCGGAGGCTAGGTAGTTGGAGCATGGTTGCCAACCATCGCGCCCCTTCGGTCCTTTATATTCTTGTACTACCTTCGGGTAAGATATCATGTTATGAACAGAAGATATAATATTGTAACTGTTGCGGATGAATGAATAGAAGAATTGTCCTTTGCTTTATCTCTATCATGTTCTGTGCATCCACTTATGTAATTAATAAGTTTACCCTAGGAGGCAAACATTTGGCACCATTGCTAATCGAATCTGGGAAGTGACTAATGGCGTGAGAATGGGCCAACCCCTTGACGTCAACACCAGCATGAATGAGGATGGACCAAGTGAACTGTATGAGGGCAAAAACACTTTGACCTCGGACTTCGTGAACCTGTTACGGGCGGTCATTGAGACATACGTAAGGAGAGAGGCTGCGGAGGCAGAAGTTCCCGAGGGTGTCGTGTGGGACACTCTAGAAGTAAGTCGGGCAGTCAATCGGTTGTTCGAGAAGCTTCCTTGGTTACTAGCATAGACATCTCTGGCACAGAGGAACCGAAGGGAACAAATTGAGAGGGAGCAACGACGGCAACAAATTCTCCGTCGTTACGAAGAGTAATCGTCGTGAAGAGGAGGAACGTGATGGGACCCAACGAAGGGGAAGCAATCACTAAACCTTGAAATAAAGAATAAAGAATAAAGAAGACACTTTTGTAATAATGTCAGATGACTGACATCTTTTGTATACGAAGTATGAATTAATACAAAGTGTTTCATTTTTATATATGATGGTTTATTGCACGAATTGATGCCCAATCTTTTAAACAAAGATAAGAATAAAAAAGAATACATAGAGGACTGTGAAGTCGCCCAACGGGCCTTGATCCTAGAACAACAGGCTGAAAGGAGACGGAGGCTAAGGGGGTTGGCGGAGGACCAACTAGACGAAGGGCGAGGCAACCAGACGGAGGGTGACGGACACTGTACGGACCGTACGGGAAGGAGTAGCGAAGATCTGATCGAGGAAGCACGACAACGGTTAGACTTACTTGAGTAGACTTGACATCAGTAGAGAGATTTGTCTCTTACACCACATACGAAGGCTAGGACGACCCAACAGAGTGAGGTAGAAGTTAAGGAGAACGAAGACACCGGGGCTGTCGTGAGTGTCGAAGGGACACAGGGGCACGGTGCTCAAGTACATTCTCTTGGCTCTAACCTACCTGGAGGGGGACAACAGCAAGTACCAATGGCAAAGAGACCAACAATGTTGTCTCATTAACAATAGCAGTCGAAGTTTAACGGCGACGGGAAGGAAGATCCGTACGACACTGTCGCACCTACGAAACCATTTGGGTGGCAAACGGAGTCAATGATAAAGATGAATGGGTCCAGCAGTTTCCAACGACCCTAAGAGGAGTTGTCATTGATTGGTACTCCGACATGGATAAAGCAACAATAACCACGTGGGACAACCTCAAGAAGGAATTTCACGCGGAGTTCTGGTTGCTCCGGGACGACAACGAGATAGTTGTTGAAATCTATAGTGCCAAACAAGGCAAGAAGGAGACCATACAAGTGTACAATCGGAGGCTTAAAGAGCTGCTAGAAAAGATGGAGGCTCAACCAGCCAATGAACTGAAAAAGAGATGGTTCATGGAGGGGTTGAAGAGTTCCATCTTACATTTAGCTTCCTACAGCCTTTTCTTCTTTCCATTCCTTTTTCATTCGGTTTGTCAGTTCCTTTTCTTGCTTAAGTTCTAAGTATGTCCTCCTAAATGCTACCTCCATTTTTGTAAGTGTGTGCATGAGGGATGGCTGCTCTTGCACTAGAGGTATGATGCATGGGGTTGTCCAGATTTCAGCTATCTCTTCCTGCCTGTACCCGCTCTGCTGAAATAGGCCCCAATCTGTATGGCATTTTCCCTTCATGAATGTTGCCAAGGACTCGACTACTCTAACTATGGTCTTGACATTTTAACTCTTGGCCTACTGTATAATTTCCTTAGTGGTGTGTTCCATAGCTTGTAAGTCCTTGAGGAATCTTTCTGCTTTGTCTTCTAATGAGAGCATCTCTAAAAGGTTCCCTATCTTGTTTTGCATTCCTGTTATGTTTTCCCCTTCTACCTCCATGGGAGGTGGCGAAGGTGGTGGTACCATCCCAACTCCCTCAAGTAGCCTATCTGCCTCTTTTAGAACAGTATCCTTATCCACTATGTCTTCCTTTTCAAGCCTGAGTTCATTCCCAGTCTTCACGTTTTGAGCAAGCATTTTTTTCCACCACCTGTACCACCAAGGCAACCGAGTGGACCACTTCTATACCTTGTGGTGTGTGGAGGCTTATCTTGTGTCCACACGTTTGTTGACCTATGAGATCTATGACCTTGGTACGAGTCTGTAGACCTGTACGAACCAGGTTGGCTACGCCAGGCAAGGATAGTCTTGTTGCCCCCCATTGAGGAACATGGTGTTTACTAACTTCTTCCTCTATACCTGGGTTCTCTTCTTCAGTACAGCTGCCCTCCTTGGTACGGACGCCTGCACTTTCTTGCATACTAGGAGTGGTACAGACGGCTTCTGTACTAGGAGTGGTACAACCTTCCTACGTACTAGACCTAGTACGGGCGTTTTCTTTAGTATTCTTGGTGGTACGTGCTTCCTCCTGTGTATCTGTTTTGTGAATCTGGGCATACTCAGGTACCCCACTTGGCAATGGGCCTTCTACTTGTGGTAGAAAAGAAATATCTCCAGGTGTGCCCTTCAGGTGGCCAAAGCGGATTCTCTCCTCTTGGGAGTCTGAAGATGTGTTTGTACTGGTCCCATCCTCATCTGAACTGTCCTCTCCAATCTCCTCCTGACCTGAACCCTCAACAGATGCTATTGCCTGTCTTAGTTTCTTTTTTCGTGGTTCTCCCCCACCTAATCATGTTTTGAAGTTGTCCAAGTGAACCCAATATGTCATGGCTGGATTGTACGATTCCACCCTGTTAGCTGGAACCAACGCTCCTCTATGTTCAGCGGCCACCTGAGTGCAAACTTTTTCCAGAAATAATGCTATGGCGTGATGTGGCATATAAAATGCCTTATGTTTTAACTCCGTGAATTCGTGTAGCCTCTCTAAAAGAAACTGCGCCCAATTGTACACTTGTCCCCTGTTCAACCCATCAACCACTGGTAACATCCAGATAGCTATGTCTGATGTGCGGCTTCCAACTGTAAGTTTACTTTTTACCAAGTCTACAATGCATCGCCATTCTTCATTAGCTATGAAAAATTTCTTTAAACCCCTGTTGTTCTTTTTGCTGAGAATGCTTCCCCACTCCTGTTTTGTGAGATCATTCCTGCACATTAACTCCAACCACTTCTTTTTTTCCTCCATTGTCATTGGGGTTTTTGTCAATGTCCTCAGTTGGGGATTCCAAACGCCTTATTTATTTTCTTGGCAGAGTAGGAAATTGTTACAGTTTGTTGGGATTACCGGATTACGGATTTGTGAGCCTTCTTATCATAACCAACCACCAAATTTGCAATATGGATTCAAATTCCTTTAAATCAAAAATGGGCTTAAAAATTATTTTGTCTACCTTTGCTCTGTGTAATGCCTCTTTGAGAGTGTGCTTGTCTTCTGTATTTTCCCACCAGGTGCGACATCCACTTCGCACTACACTTTCAAAACTGATATTGGCAGACGTAGTCTTTTCCATGATATTCCCTTTTTCCTTCTTGCTTGTCATCTTCTTCGCCTTTCTCACCTGCAAGACTAAATTTTTCTATTTGGAATCAATGATTTTCCCTTTGCTTGGGTTCCCAACGCTGATTTTTTCCATTTTATGGTACTTGACCAGCCGCCTTCTGCTCGTATTTCTCTTTGTGCCCCAACCGTTTTGTGTCTCCTTATGACTGGAGCTGATTCCTCCTCCTTGCCACACAGTGGGCCACCTCTTTTGTCCCGTGCTTTTATTTGTTTCGATGAAGAGGGCCACCTCCTTCGTACAGCCTGATTCTGTTCGTACAGTTGCAGACTGTACGGACTGTTCTCCCACACGTACTGCTCGTACAGCTGCAGGTTGTACGGGTTGTCTTTCTTGCCTCTCCCGTCGTACGGTGTTGCAAGCTTCCTCCTTCGTACAGACTTCCTCTATACACCCCTTCTCCAACTTGTCCTCCTTCCTCCTTGTCATACGGTATGTTCCCACCGTACAGACCTTCTTTGTATGGCCCTTCTCCACTTGCTCTACGTCCACTAGCTTTTCATCCAACTCTTCTTGATCCGTACGCAGCCCTGTCGTACGTCCTGCGCCCTCCAAGTAGCGTACTTTGTTTGTGTGAAATAAGGTCTTCCACTTAATACCCAAGGCTCGTCCTCTTAATATACCATGCTCACTTAATTTTTTTGACTCTCTTATAGCACCATTATTATTATCTTTTTCCTCTTCTTTTTCTCTTGGCCTTTTTAATTCTTTTAATTCTCCCATAGAGCCACTTTTTATTTGGTCTTTTATTTCCCTTTTATGGGTTTCACTCATAATGTCCAAGTAACATATAGAATTCTACTCATGTCTTTGATTATACAGTCTTAATTTGGATCCATTGACTGGGTCTTTTGAAGGATTATTATCCAGTGTTGATAATTTTATAGCTTCGTTGTCCCTTACCTCCATTACTCTGTATGGTCCTAACCACCATATTTTGACCTTACCTGGCTTAATTTCATTTTAGCTGTTATACTTGAGTACCAGTTGGTCAGGACTAAAATTCATCTTTTTCAAGAGGTTATCATGCCAAAATTTCCGTCTCTCTTGTGCCACCTCAGTTGCCCATTGGGCCAGTGTCCTTTCATCCAGCTTTATTAAAGCACTGAGTCTTTCCTTTAAACTTTCCGCATCTCCTAATCTATGTTCAACTGCTATTCTTAAGCTTGGTACTCCATATTCCATAGGCATCACAGCCACTTGCCCGTACATTAAGTGAAAGGGTGTTTGCCCAGTGGTGGCTTTGTAGGTCATCCTGTACGCCCACAGAACTGCTGGCAGTCTTTCTCCCCAATCTCCCTTTTCAACTCCACAAGTCTTGTATAAAATTGTTGCCAATATTTCATTTGTGGCCTCTGCTTGGCCATTTGCCCTTGTGTAGTATGGACTGGAAAATGAGTGGAAAATTTTGTACTCATTTGTCATTGTTATGATTGTTTGATTCACAAAGAGCACCCCCTGTCACTCGTGAGCTACGAGGTTATACCAAATCTTGTTATTATCTGTTCATAGAGAATTTGGCAAAACTCAGAGTTGTGTTGTCTGGGAGCGCTCGTGCCTCTGCCCATTTTGTAAGGTATTCAGTTGCCACCATTATATATCTGCATCTGTGATTATTGCTAACAGGGAGGGGCCCTACAAAGATCCAACCCCAATCGCTCAAACAATTCTTGTGGTTGAGACGGGAACAACGGCATGAAGTCTCTTTTCAGGGGTTTCCCTGCCCTTTGACACGTATCACAGCTCAAGACCCATTGCCAAGCATCTGCATACACTGTGGGCCACCAGAGTCGAGCCAGCAACACCTTCCGAGCTGTTGCATCAGGCCCCATATGGCCGCCTGCCAACCCTTCATGGGATTCTCTCAGGACCCCCGAAATTTCTTCCTCCATCACACATCTCCTTAAAATCTGATCTGGCCCCATCTTGTACAATAATCCCTCTATCAACTGGAATGTCCTGCTCTTGAGTGCAATTTTTCTTCTCTCTGCTACTGCATTTCTTTCGGAAAGGTAGCAGTTGACAGGTACTGCCCTATCCCTTCGTACCATTGGGGTAGTATGGCAATTTGAAATAGGTGGGCATCAAGGAAATCCTCATTTATTCCACTTTCGGGGGCTTCCCCCGACTTGATTCTTGATAATTGATTTGTAATTACATGACTTTTGCCAGGTCAGGCTATGATTTTAAAAGTAAATTCTTGCAAGAGGATTAGCCATCTGCTTACTCTCCCTTGGATTACAGGCTTATTCACGAGATACATGAGTGCTTGATGATCAACAAAAAATTTAAAGGGAGTAGCTAATAAGTAATATCTAAATTTTTGAACTACATAAACCATACCTAGTGCTTCTCTTTTAGTGGTACTGTAATTCCGCTCTGCTTTTGATAGTAGCCTGTTGGCAAAATACACTGGATGATCCAGTCCTTCCTGCCCAATTTGTGCGAGGGTGGCTCCTATTGCATAATTAGAAGCATCCACATGGACGTGGAATTCTTTGTCCCAATCTGCGTATATGAGAAGTGGAGCACCTGCTAGTCTCTCTTTTAGTTCCTAGGAGGCCTCTTCTTGTTCCTTCTCCCAACAAAACCATTCCCCTTTCCTGGTTAGTTTTTCTAAGGATAGAGATAATCTGGCGAATCCTTTTATAAATCTTCTGTAGTACCCCACATGCCCCAAGAAGGACTTCACACCAGTTACATCCGATGGAGCTTCCATCTCCAGAATTACCCTGATCTTGTCAGGATCTGTTTTCAATCCTTCCTTGCATGCTATATGGCCCAGGAGTCTGCCTTGTGGAACCATAAATCTGCATTTTTGGGGGTTCAAGGCTAGTCTGGCCCTTCTGCATCGATCCATGCATTCGCCAATGAACTTGAGGTAGTGCTCCTTTCTACTATAAACTGACCAGTCATCCAAGAAGGCTCTGAAATTGCCTACAGACATACCATGAAAGATATGTAGTATGATTCTTTGAAAGGTGGTTGGTGCATTGCACGGTCCAAAGGGCATTTTGTTATAAGCATACACCCCATCTTCAACTACAAATGTGGTTTTCAGCTTATCCTCCCCAGCAATGCTGATTTGGTTATAGCCTGAAAACCATTCCATGGAGTATATTTCATGGCCAGCTACCTCTTCTAGGATACTATCAATGAAAGGAATTGGAAAGGGATCTTTTATAGTTACCGTATTCAAGCATCTAAAGTCCACACATCCGAATTTGTATCCCGTCCTTCAATGATATGACTATAGGAGGCACCCAATCATTGGTTTGTACCTTGAATATGATTCCTGCTTCAAGCATTTTTGTGATTTCTTCCTGTACCTTGGCGGCATAGTTCTTGTTCATCCGATAAGGTCGCCTACGCACCGGTCTTGCTCCTGGTATCAACGGTATTTAATGGACACACAACTTTGGTGGTACTCCTTTTAAGCCCTTGTATGTCCACGGGAATACATCCTTGTATTCAAGAAAGATTTTACACGTTGTTGCTTTCCATACTGGGTCCCAATCATCTCCTATGAGGATTTCCTTGGGTTTGTCCTTCTCACCCAGGTTTATTGTTTGCAATTTGGCCTCCTTGTATTCTACCTTTTTGTCAAATATGTGTGTTGGTTTATCATTAAGGGTTGTCGTGCCCTCCCTGTATTCCTTATAACCCTCCGGGTAACTTTCTTTTGATTCTGCTTCTTGAATTTGCAACATATTGCACGATGGCTAGAATACCTCATAGTCTCCCATCTGCCAGTGAAACAGGCCGTTGAGGGAGCCAGTTTCATCTTCTGAGCACTCCCCTAGCCGGAGCACTCCTTCACCTGGTTCCACTCCTTCCTGGTCTTCTCCCTCTAAGTCGGATGCGTGATCCTGACTTACAAACTGATTCCTTAGATCTATTGTGTATTTTCTCCCATCTACCTCTATGGATAGGTTTTTTTTTCCAATTATGGGTGGCCTTTGCTATGACCAGCCAACCTCTCCCCAATAGTGCATCGTACCCTTTCTTCTCGAGAGTAATCACCATAAATTGGAGGAACTGTTGCATACCAATCATTACCTTTTGCCCCATCAAGGTTCCTATTAGCTTGATTCCATGTTGATCTGCCCCTACTAATTGAAATGTGGGTGGCCAAAGTGTGGGTTTCCCTAGTGCCTTCCAAGTCTCCTCTGGCAGGACATTCACGTCGAACCCTCCATCCACAATTGTATTTGATAGTTTACATCCCATTATCTCCATTTCAACTACTGCAGGGGTCCTCCCTGTTCCTATGATGAATAAGGTACTGGTCTTTTCTGCTTGTGCTTCCTCTTTCTCTTCCCCTTTAAAGGTTACCTCTTGGTTATTTATTCCTTGTGATATTGCTACCCGCAGTTGAGGTAGCGTTTCTAATAGGTCCACAATTTTCACGAGAATGGTGATCTCCAACACTTGTCTCATGATGTTTGGTACTGGCCGGTTGTTTGGGGGTTTAGCCGGACTTACTCTCCCTTCCTCTGTCATGTTATTTCCAATGTCCTTTCTGGCTTCTTGAAATCTTTCTCTTTCTGTGGCTATATCCGGGTATGCTAGTTGCCTGGCCTGCAATCTTGTGATGGCAAATACTTCTTTTTCAGACTCTGCAATGTCAAGCTTGTTCACCCCTTTTTGTCTAGGGCAATTGGCATCCTCGTGATTACCAGGCCCACACCATTTACACAACATCCCCTAATTCTGTCCCCCACCGTTCTGGCAATCCCGCGTGAAGTGACCCCATTCGTTGCATCGCCTACATTGAATCATGGGTCTTCGTTTCGAATAGTACTAGATTGCTCTTCGGGTTGTGTTGTTGTTATTGCTGTTGTTGTTGCTTCCCGTCTATTGTTCCTATACCCTCCAGGTGAAGCTTCTGTATTTGTGTTACGTGGAGGGGTGGAGGGTGGTGTGGATTGTTCTCCTTGGGTGAAGAATACTTGTGCATTATGTGCCTTTAGAATGTAGGGGCAGTCTTTGATTGTGTGGCCTAACACCTGACAGATGTCACAAAAGGCTTTGTGTGGGCATGTTCCTTTTGTATGTCCTTCCTTTTCGCAATATGTACACCACAGTTCCCTCCCTTCTCTTTTCTCTTCCTTACTTCTTGTTACTTCATTAGCCGCATCATGTCCTTTCTCAAAGCTTGGATGGTCTTGGATTCATCCCCGCTCTCTTCTGGACTCTCACTCCTGCTTCCCTACCTCTTAGCTCTGGAGGTTTTGTTCTCACTTTCTATATCCATCGCGCATGTGCATGACTCTCCCAAGGATGATGGTGGTACTATCTTCATTTTCTTTTTTAAGGATGGGGTTAACCCTTCAATGAACCTTCTTTTTTTTAATCCGTCAGTAGGTTTGTTGTCCAATTTCCCTATCAATTCCTTGAGTCTCCTGCTATAACTCCTAACTAATTCATTTTTCCCTTGCCTAGTATTATAGATTTTTGTGACTATCTCGTCATCATCACGTAGGAGTCTAAATTCCTCCTCAAAAGCGTTACAGAGGTCCTTCCATGTGGTTTTTTGCGCAGCGTCCAAGTCTGTATACCAATTAATAGTTATACCTCTTAGTGTGGCAGGAAAGGCTTTCAACCATTCATCCGCATCATTTTCTCCATTGGCCTGCCATATGGCGATACACGTTTTACAATGGCGAAGAAGGGTCCTCTGATCCTTCTCCAGTAAATCTAGAAAGTTTTTGCTTGACTAATGCCATTCTCCTTCCGCTCTTCCCTCCTGCCAGGATGCTTCCTCCTGTCGGGACACTCCCTCCTGCCGGGACCTTCCCTACTGTCAGGATGCTTCCTCCTACCGGGACACTCCCTCCTGCGGGGATGCTTCCTCCAGAGCTAGTGATCTCTCCTTCTCCTTGTGATTTCTCTATTGGGCCGGAGCTTTGTTCCTCTCAGTGCTCTCTTCATGCGGGGGTTTCAGGATTCTCCCACCCTTCTTGCCTCTCTGAGGCTTCTAAGATAGCCAAGTTGGCTATACCTTCTATGGTGTTTTCAATCAGCCTTTCCTCATTTTGGCTTTCACTTAGAGGTTGGTTCCCCAATCCTCGCAAGCGGCAACGTCCTTCTTCTTGTTGATGTAGACCAAGAATTCGCAAGGCGGCTTCTTCAATTTCTTCTTCTGGCCTACACTTGGGATAATTATTTGGAAGCAGGGGCATGAATTATTTTAGTGAACCAAATGTCTAGCCAGAGGAATTTGTCCAAGTAGATAGTACACCGCCGGTGGTACCGAAGTTCGTCCCATACCGTGCTTTCTGGAACCGCTCTCTCTCGGGCTTCCACTTGCACGTACTGGTACCTCCCAGGTGACCACCAGATCTCGTGTCATTATAAAGGCTTCTTGGATGAAATCGAATTCATTATTGATTATGCTATTCATTCATTCTTGTTTGGGTTCGAAATATGGAGACAAGGGTTTGGAAAAAACTTGTTGATTGAATTGGGAATTCAATTCAGTGTTTCGATCACTTTGAACTAGTGAAAGATTCCAGCGAATTGTGAGTGTTTGGTTGAAGGCATTACGGCATTGGGAGGAAGAACTTAATGTTGCGTTTGATATTTGTGGGAAGTGTTGGACGTTTTTAAGGGAGAGAGCTTGCTGTTTGCTGGTCGTGGTTTTAGTAATGGGCGTGGACTTTCCAAAACAGCAGCCGCCGCCATTCTTATTGTTTGCAGCCAGCGTGAAGGAGTTTGAATGTTGAACAGGTTCATTTATAATAAATTTCATGCTTGTTTTTGTGAAGGCAATGAATAATTTCAATTACGTTTTCATTAAGAATATTCAGAGATGGTGCTGATAATTTGTAGTTGGGGTTTTGAATTTTAAATTATATAGAAGGCATGGTTATTTGGATTTCAATGTAATGTGTGGGTTAAAGAATATTGGTGGAATCATTATTTTACCTGGCAAACTGTGTTAAAAATTTATATCATATTACAAATCCAAAACAAATTCAAACTTTGAAAGCAAAAATCAGAGTTAGAGCCAGGCAGGCTCTTTACACCCCTTCATTCTGTACATGCAAGGCAGTTTGAACAATCATAGTGTTTCATTTTCTTTTGCTATCTTCTTTCTCCAAACCTTCTTCTCTTCCATCTCACTTTGTCTAGAGGGTTTTGCAAAATTACTTCTACAAATTTTCACAGTATGACCAAAATTATTGCACTTATAGCACATGATATTGAAATACATTTAAGGAGAAAAAGTATTCCTACTCATCAAACCTTGACTTTGATTCATATTCCATGCATGATTATTTCTACAATATGCTCCATAATTTCTAACTCTATGACTGAAATTATTTCTTGCATGTACTTTGCAATCCATGACTCTGACCAAACTGACTGCATGAAAAACAATAATCATAAAAGGAGTTATTAAACCTGGTTATTTGTGCTTGCCTGGATGGAAGAGACTTTCTGCAGCCTTCATTTCTAACTCTAGAATATGTACTTGTCTATTGCCTGTCTTTTTTATTATTTCCACCACTTCTAAAACTTTCAGCATAGCTTGTTTGTTTTTCTTCATTTAATTTCTTGAACGTTTTAGGTGCTTTAGAACATTGGCCTCCTACAAATCCAAGACCACTTTTGTCAAAAGTACGCTTTTGTGCATTGATGATCTCACTCAAAATTTCAGAACTCTTTTCACTCTTCAAATTTATTTTTGGTTGTACTACAGCTTTATCTAATTGCTTCCTCCAAGAAACAATTTCAGCCTCTAATTTTTCCCAATTTTCTTCTTTTATCTTCAAGTGATTTCTCATTGCTTCTTCAATTTGAATTTTAAGATCTATAACCTTTTCAGCTTCATCAAAAGCTTGTGATATTTAATCTAATGATTCCTTGTCATTTTGAAGTTGCACCTTCAATTTAGAATTTCTCTTTTTAAAATTTCCAATCTCAACATAGGCAAAGAAAAGCTCTTATTTGAGATCTACTCCATCTTCTTCATTGGTCTTATTTCCAGAATCTTCCTTCTGATTACTGGTTTCTCTAGACCCATGAAAAGTATTTCTTCTCTTTCACTAGAAGAACCTCCATCATTGTCTTTTGCTGAGCTGATGTAATCTTTAGAATACAAACTCATTTTAGATTTTTGAAAATTAAACCTTCTTTTATTGTACTAAACCAAGGTGCTCAGGTTGACATGCAAAAATATTTGCCATCAGAAAATTCTCAGTGGTATGAAGCACTATTCAAATTTTCAAAATGCATGAGTTACTCGCAAAAGTACAAGAAAACAAACTTAGTGATTGGAAGACCAGCCACAACAACAATAGCTTCCACAGACATTCTTTATTGGGATGATTCTAATTTTAAAGAATATGAAAACATCATTTACCCTCTTAAAATGCTTTAAACTTTTCTTTAACACAAATTGAAAATAAAATTCATAAACCTTATTTTGCCCAATGCCCATGCTTCCCTCTAGCTTTCATCCTATAAACAGTCCTCTGCTTGCCAAAGAGTACAACAAGTATGGGGCCATGTAGAATCTCTTTGATTTGTTTACATTGATAAGTGGATTGTGTAGGCAGTCACACATCCATGTAGCTCAATCAATATATTCATTTGCTTCAAGGATCATGCCCGCACACCGAAACATCCAAGGCCTATAGCCTTATTTAGCAAAATGTTGATATCATTGATTTCTTCGGGAAAAAGTCAGTCCTAAGCAAGGTCTTTGGAAATGTAGTTTTAGATGTCCTTGATTTAGTCAACCAATTCCTGTTGATTATAACCAAACATTGGCCTAAATAAGCTCATAAAATTGCTTAGAAGCACTGATAGTGACATTTGCACGTTAATCCTTGGCCAGGATGTCCAACATATCCTCAATCTATTGTGGCAGAATTTGTAAAATTGTATGAATTTTTTAACTTCTAATCTCCCATGTATAAATATTATAAAATTTGGCACACAAGTCATCACAAGGTCCATTGATTGAAACAAAGAGAGGAAAGCCGCAGTTTCTATGAGGCCACTCTCTACCAATTGTCTTGCCTTTATATTTCTTCTTCTTGGTCATTGCAATTCTCTTGAGGAATTCCTCCAGGCTAACATGGCCTCAATCTATATCTAAGATGGTCGTCAATTTAGAGACAAATTTTGACTGAAGAACCACACACATGAATTCATAGTTCATTTTAGCAAGAAAATACATAACCTTTAGTCTTGGCTTGTCACAAGAAAATAAGACAAATTAATACCAGAATATCTTAGGTGGTCCTTAACTTTTTAGCTTTGCAGCCTCCTCTAACCAAGAAAATCTTGTTAATTAGACAACAGGCAAGGATCTGGGGTTTTGTAACAGCTCTATAGAATTGCAAGAACAATAAAAAAAATTGCTTATTAAATGTGGCAAAGCTTCAAGATTTTCAAGCAGCTCTACAAAGTTTGAAGGACACTGAAAAATTCCACTTATCAAGAATCAAAGATTGTTGCAACTGGACAAGGCTCACAAGGATTTTATAAGGGTTTGCAGCCAAGCTAACCTAGGTGGCCAAAACGAGCCACAAAGATCCAAAAA
Source organism: Thuja plicata (assembly GCA_018584345.1). NCBI lineage: Eukaryota > Viridiplantae > Streptophyta > Pinopsida > Cupressales > Cupressaceae > Thuja > Thuja plicata. The sequence goes on from MU223304.1 coordinate 5,461,140, forward strand.
GGACGCAGTCTACCAAAATTGCAAGACTGCGAGAAATATCTACTGTTAATGGCAAGGATTCTGGGAACCCGTGCAACCAAACAGCAACTACCCTATTACAAGATAAACCCGGATTCTTGAAAGATAAACATTTAAACATTTGGTTATAAAGTTGCCAGGCATGCCAAAATATACACAAGATTTAACTACAGGATTATCATGGGTTTCACTGTCATGCCCCCGCCAAAGTAGGAGATCGGAGCCTTATTTCAGAATCAGATCACATCCTTTTTTTCAGTCAAACTTAATTATTAAGATAATAAAATAGCAGCAATTCAATTAAGCAAAGATCAAGGTTTAAATAGATACCGTTAACAACTACCAAAACAAAGGAAGGTAAAATATAATAAATAGTTTTTGGCAAGAGGCCAACTGGACTAGGAAGAAACAATAAATAATAAAGGCTGACCATGATAAAGGGACAGGATTATCATGGATTTCACTGTCATGCCCCCGCCAAAGTAGGAGATCGGAGCCTTATTTCAGAATCAGATCACACCCTTTTTTTCAGTCAAACTTAAGTTATTAAGATAATAAAATAGCAGCAATTCAATTAAGCAAAGATCAAGGTTTAAATAGATAACGTTAACAACTACCAAAACAAAGGAAGGAAAATAATAATAAATAGTTTTTGGCAAGAGGCCAACTGGACTAGGAAGAAACAATAAATAATAAAGGCTGACCATGATAAAGGGCAGCGAATAACTTCAAAAGGAAGTGTCCCTTGCCAAATGAAGGGGTGTGTCTCCTTCTCATTAAGAGCTATAAGAGGAAGAAGAAAAGCCTTGCAAGAGGGCATCAATTAAGATTAGAAAAAAGGATCTGAATTCTGAATTGAACCCAGAACAAAGCAAGAAAGTTCAAATCTGATTTACAGCGATCATACTTAGACATAGATAAAGGATTAAAGTTTAAACAGCTAAAAGAAGTGAATTACTTTGAAAAGCAGCGATGGACATTTAAGGAGCAATGATTATATTTACAAGGCAGCGATAGACGATTTAGAAGAGCAGCAATCAAAAAATTATAAGCAATTCATATGGAACAGTGAAAATGATTATGATATGGAGCAACAATTTTGGGAGCAGAGAATATAGTTTGAGGAGCAGCAATAATTAATGACTAGTGTTTCCTATTATTAAGGCAGCGATTACAGTTTACAAATAGTTATTATGTTTGAAGGCATTGTTTTTATTAATGGCAGCAGCCATAGTAAACTAAGGAAAGTTTAAAAGGAGTGATCATCTCTAAACTAAAAGTCATGTCCTCTTTTAAAAGGTTGTCTCCTTTCCAAGAGATGTCTCTCTTCATGAAGGCATGAAGATATAAAATGAAATAAGGAATGTGTGGAGATAAAAAGGAGAATAGACGGATCAAGCAGCAGGACCTATAAGAGCAGATCTGTTGATGCAAGTTTTATGACCACTTCTACATGCAGAATTGAATACTTAGTATTCCAAATGAAACACCAAATCTCCAACTCTCTCTTGAACAAGAAAAGCTCATATACTAAACAATGCATATGGATAGTGTGATCAAACGAGACAACCCCAAGGTTCCTTCTAGTTGTGGACTCTCACTCAATTGTAATGATGTGATATGCTGGTATCAAAAAGGGACTTACACTATTCGTTCAATGGATATCAACTATTTCAACTGCTTCTAACCAAACAAATTGCAAAGGGATAAGGGTTCAGAGAATCTAAACTAACTCTACAATGCAAGAGATCACTGATGATGTGGTGAAACCTTAACCAATCCTTGCCTCACCAAATCAACTACGTAAAGGACAGTGCTTGCTTCTAAGGATGCGGGAATGATATTCAAATTTTCAATACTCATTCAAATACCCTATGAAGGTGCAATCCAAATGGCATTTCCAATTGAAGTTAGATGCATGCAATAAGGCCCAGACTAACCTTGAACTATTACTTACAATCAGCAAGTACCAAAAGGTATGGACACTTGTTTCACCATAAATTCATCAACAATGATATCTTCCATTCAACTACTTCTACTTCTACTCAACATAAATGAAATCCTACTCTAAGTGAGGAAATGTAGAAACCATGCAATACTCCAAAATGGTACAAGTAATCCACCATGAAGACCAACAATGAATTATGAATAATTATGGCGGTATCATAGCGACAATTTCAACAAGCTTCTCCTCTTTTTACAAATGATTCAAGTTGGCCTTTTATAAAGGTTTCAAGTACAACGAATGGCTAGGATTGATTTGAAATCAATGACCCAGATTAAACCATCACAACCCTAATCCAACTAACAACTACAAGCATTAAATGCTGGCCAATTACAATTGGGCACCACCTTGTGGGCCAATAAGACAATTTTAATGCGTTTATGGATCAAAGAGAAAATAGGTTAGGTAGAGACATGATGTCATTCACTCACTTGAATGATTTCCATTAAAGTTGTGCCTCCTCAAATGACCTCTCACATCAAATTTGATCACCATACTTCATCAATGATTGTTTAATGTTTATTCCCTTGGTATAGGTGTCTTGATCAATCACCCTTGAGTAATTTTGAATGCCCAAAGGCTGGGCGGAAATTATAAGTAAATAAGGCACATGCATTTGCCAAGGTCGAAAATGAAGGGTGGATAAGGCAAGCTCATGTAGTGTTGGGCAGAAATCCAGCATGAATAAGGAGCATTCACTTGGGGGGGGGGTTGGTGGAAATGAAGTGTCAATAAGGCATTAACATGAAACACAGCCCAAACCTAGGGCGGAAATGTCATAGAGATAAGGCACTGGCCACTTAGTGCGAGTTGGAAATCATGACCTAATAAGGTGCATACAGACCTAACAAGGCAAATATACTAGATGTTGGGGCAAAAATCACACCCAAATAAGGCACTTGCACTTCGACTTGATCCTAAGCGTTTAAAATTTGAACTTTGCGTGTGTTTGCACTTATCACTTTGAAAGTTGATCAAATTAGCATTAATTCAAACACAATGTTGAACCTTTCCACAAAATGATTAAGTATAAATCAACATCCACACCTCATGTAACATCACAAATCTCATATTTCTCCCTTGATCATTTCGATTTCAAATTCATTCACCGCTTGATTGTTCACATTCACCTTGATCAAAATTCCATTGCTCTTGACAATACTTAGATCCATATCGAATCTAACTTAGAATTTGACAAGCCCCTTAGGGTTTGACCCAATTTACCTCTTCGCCTACATTCCACGAATTGCCCAATCTTTGCCTAATCATGATCAATCTTGACTTCATTCTCTCTCTCCAAGGCGTGATCATCACAACTAGCCTAAGGCTTCAACTTAATGATCAATCTTTAACACTCGCGCTGCCTCGAGACCTTGGCTTGTCCAAGACTTGAACATTTGAATCGCTGCCAATCTACCTTCTACACTAACACCTACTGACATCTTAAAGCGAAAAGAGGGGGTCGCCATTTGCAATGGGGCAATGGCATGAAGACATCACAACAAGATCAACCCCTAGTATACGTATATAAGCAATCATATCAATAAATCATTGTTTATAGCAGGCTATAGCATTATTGTTCAGCTATGATTTCCAATTTGTCTGTTAATTTGCTTCAACCAACCATAAGGTTAGGAAAGGAATAAAATGAGGGAGAAACTATTATGAGGTCCTCTTCTAAGTACGTCACCTCATGGTCTTGATGGATAGTCCCATGGGGCCAAGGGGATGCAAGGAGTGCCCTGCCCTTGGGCTTGGAAGGGAAGGACACTCCAAACACCCTATTGTTATGGTTGATTATTGGAATGAATTCAATGAGATCTCAATCATAGACGGTAAATAAGGTGGCACAAGTAGGGAGAGCAAATACAAGTGGCCTCACTAGGCACACCACCTCGTGAAAGATGGATAGCAAAAGGCCACATGAGCCCAAGAGGGATGGTATATCCACTCTTGGGCCTACGGTAGAAAGTCGCTTCGGGCACCCTATCGGGTTCCCTTATTTGGGCCATTATGACTAAACCTAAATAATAAATTATAGATATTGTGTGGTTAAGATAATTATATGTTCTCTAATCATGTTGTAGTTTCCTCAAACCCTTACCTTGGTTGACCATTATGTTAAGGAATTCTAATCATAAGGAAGAGGATAAGGGTGGTAATAGAAGAGGGGAACGGCTATGGGATGCCTCACTAGGTACACCCCCTCATATGGATGGCAAAGGGCCACATGAGGCCAAGAGGGATGATATTAGCTCTTGGGCCTAGAGTAGAAGATTGTTAAGGCACCCTAATATGCCCCTTATCCTAGCTCTCCTATAGCTGAATTCCATCAATAAATTAAATATATTTCTATGATTAAATTAATGTTCCTAACCCTAGTAGGAAGTATCTATGCTTTTAATGTCTCTAATAAGGAAGATGTATTTTGTGGATATGTTTCAATGATTTCCTAACATGTTACAGGATTTCAACCAGGTACATGATGTTACTAATTCTATTCTACTTCTTGCTCTACTTGGAATTTGTGATTTAGGGCAAAAGCTAGGGCATTTGCAAAAGGGGACATTACATTCGCAGCATAATGGAACCAGGATTTCAAAGTAAGGGTATGCAATTTACAAAAAATTTGATACATCACCCACTAATGCAAACTAAGTACGAATTTGTGGGTTTGTGAAGTGACTGAAAGAGATTTTGGGAGCTGGCTGTACCTCTCCTACAAACTGTACAATTTGAGATACAATTTAAATTTGAGAGTTTAGCATGTTTTTAAGGGGGTGAGAATTTAGCATGTTATTTTTATTGTTCCTGATCTCTATTTGCAGCTCCTGCAGATAGTATTGATTGAAATTGAGAGATTTGAAGGATTCAACACTCAGAGGAAGGGACATACCTCATAAGAAATAGAGTGAGAATTTTGGAGCAAAAGCACCCCATCTTGGATGCTCAAATATCTTTCCTTGGTGGCACCTTGATCCTAGAATGTTGGACAATACATTTTGGAGGTGGATTTTGAAGTATTTTGACAGTATTTTAAGTTTGTACTCTTTTGTACCTGCTGTACAAGCAACAATACGTTCAGTTTCAAACCTGCAAAGTGACTAATTTCTCATTCTGTTTAATGTCCATTGTATTCTGTAATGTTCCCTTTAACAAATGCCCTAGTTTTTGCCCGTAGACACATATTCAATAGACAGGGAACATAATCTAGTTATAGATATAACTTTACCCAAAGAATGTAAAGCAAGATAGAACCTTGTTGAGATCCTGCAATCATGTTGGGCCAACGTACAATACATAACATCATTTATTACTACTAGGGTTAGAGAGCATATATTCCCAGTCATCTTAATCACATAATATCTGTAATTTATTATTTAGGTTCAATCATAACAGCCTGAATGTGGGAATGCGATAGGGTGCCCAAAGCATCTCTCTACCCTAGGCCCAAGAGTGGATATGCCATCCCCCTTGGCCTCATGCGGGCTTCCACCATCTATCCTTCATGAGGCAGTGTACCTAGTGAAGACACTTGTATCTGTTTTCCCTACTCGAGCCACCTTATTAACCATCTATGGATGAGACCCCATTGAATTCATTGCAATAATCAACCATCGTTGAATTCAACCATAGGAGAGCTAGAATAAGGGGCATACTAGGGTGCCTTAAACAATCCTCTACCCTAGGCCCAAGAACAGATGTCATCCCTCTTGGCCTCATGCACGCCTGTGGCCCTTTGCCATCCATATGAGGGGGTGTACCTAGTGAGGAATCCCATAGTCATTCCCCTCTTCCACTTCCATCCTTATCCTCCTACTTATGATTAGAGTTCCTTAACATAATGGTCAAACAAGGTAAGAGTTTGAGGAAACTACAATAGGATGTCCGGAGGGTCCTTCCCTTCTCAACCCAAGGGTGGACCATCCTTGCACCCCCTTGGCCTCATGGGACTATCTGTCACCACCATCAAGTGGTGTGCTTAGAAGAGGACCTCATAATAGTTTCTCCTCCTTGTACTCCTTTCCTAACCTCACGGTTGGTTGCAGCAATTTGACAGAGATTGAAAATCTAGTCATTCCGCATAATAGCCAATATCAATTTATTAAGGATTGTTCATCAAATTCATCCTTATACATATATTATAGCCCACACATCAAGCATACATATTACACACATATTTATGCATACCACAACTGAGAAGTAATGCTACAGCCTGTAACAAATAAGGTTTTCTGATCTCACCACTATCTGCCTGATTGCTATTCTGGAATCTGCTGATCTCCTTTGATGCAGATGTAATTCTCCTTCATTCAGATGTAATTCTGATTTGATTGCTGCCATAATCAGTAATATACCTCTTTATTCCAGATCAGAATTCTTATGGTCTGCTCATACATACACCCCCTTCAAGAATTCTATATACTTCCCTTTTTAGATCTGCTCATAATATGTTTTATGTTTCTACTCTGCTTTTAGGATGGACAGATATATATATATATATGACCCACCACGATAGCTGATCAAAATTGAATGGGTGGGAATCTGCTACCCAACTATCATCCACCCACCCCTGCATTGGGGGAGATAGAAATAAACCCTCACCTTCGATTCTTATTCGTTCAATGAGGACCTCGCCTCCTCCCACCCTGCATAGGGGCCTTGTGAAATAAAAGCTTGTTCGAAAGCATCGCTTCCATTTCTATAGCGATAGTCCATTGGAGATCGAGCAGTAAAGCCCTTCCCCTGGCCCCTTCAAATAGTAGGGGTAGGGGTAGGGGGAGGAGGGGCCCCTACAATTCTATGGGGCGTATACATATATAATTTTTCTGCCTTGGTCTTCTCAAAAGTCAGCTAGTGAATGCCAAAATATTTTCTTCACTCATCCTCCTTTGATCACCCCTTTATACCTTAGTTACTGATTCGCAGCATCCTGGCCTGGATTCGGAAGCAGATTCGTTCTGAAGCAGATGCGGATTCTGGTGCCCTGTGGATGCACGCAGGAAACGCATCCTGGGCACCCGGATGCTTTGTGGACGCACCCAGGATGCGCTTCCGGCGCGCATCCACAGGGCACCCGTGAGCTTCCACAAGCATCTGCAGGCCCAGCGTCAAAACTGATGCTTTTTTTTTATTAAAAAACAACTTAAAGCACATTAAAACATGTGCTTAATAACATTTTTAATCTTTGTTTTTTGCTCCTAAACAAAAAAGATGTGCTTAATAACCATTAATCCTTTTTTTTAATTCTGATTTGGATTAGTGAATCTTGAATCTTGATTGATGAACATTGAATCATGAACTAAATTTTGATTTTGAAATTGTAATGATTTTCTCATTTGCATTGGAATCGTGAACATAGACGTATATGAAATGGCTTATTAGTTATTTCAATTTGAATATTTGTGAACTATCAGATATATTGATCAATGGTAAAGTATCATACTATCAAATGATTTAATTTTGTATATTATATCAGATCTGACTTACAGCGATCTTACTCAGGCATATAGAATCTGAATATTATATCCATAAATTGGTATGAAGTATCAGTTCTTATAATAAGCAGCATAGTGGGTCCTATTTATGATATCTTGCTAATGAATAATGTGTATGAATATGGTATTATTATTATGTGACCTTAAATTTCAAGAATACATGCAATAATGTGTAACTCTTTATATCTTTGTTGTAATCAATCACGGTAGGGATAACAGGTGAATACAAGGAGGGAGAAACTATTATGAAACCATGAGGGTGCAAGGAGTTCCCTGCTGTTGGGATTAGAAGGGAAGGACACTTCGAGCACCCTCCCTTACATTGGCTGACCATTATGTTAAGGAACTCTAAACATAAGGAGGATAAGGGTGGCAATGGAAGAGGGGAACAGCTATAGGATTCCTCACTAGGTACACCTCACATGGATGACAAAGGGCCACATGAGGCCAAGAGGGATGACATCCACTCTTAGGTCTAGGGTAGAGGATTGTTTAAGACACCCTAAAATGCCCCTAATCCTAGCTTTCCTATGGTTGAATTCCATGAATAAATTAAATATATTTCTATTGTTAAATTAATGTCACTACCCCTAGTAGGAAAGATCTATGTTTGTAATGTCTCTAATAAAGAAGATCTATTTTGTGGATTATATTTCAATTATTTTCTAACATGCTGCAGGATCTCAACCAGGTACGGATGTTACTAATTCTATTCTATTTCTTATTCTACTTGGAATTTGTGGTTTAGGTTTAAAACTAGGGCATTTGCAAATGGGGACATAACATATTCATGGTGTTTTGGGTTCAGTTTTGGTGTGTTTTGGAGTAGTTTTCAGTTTATGCATGTTGACTAGTGGTACTGGACATAATCTCTGCAAAATTCCAAAGTGTTATAAGAGACCTGTTATTCAGTGTTTATCGGTTACAGTGGGAGTTCGCAGCATTATATTTAAGTTTGGGATAAATTTATTTCAGTTTGGGGTGTATTTCCTTCATTTTGGAGTTATTAAAACCTACAGTGTCTGAAGCCACTATCATATTTATAATTAATTGTGCTGCTATAATTGTGAATCAGATCATTTTATTTAGAAGAAAATAAGAAAAATTTAAAGAGGACATTGCATCTACCATAATCTTTGGAGGATATCTGAAATAATGTAAGCTTAAATAATATTTGCAATAGCATGCTTAGTTTTTGATAATCCAGGAATTAAAGTTTTTGCTTCAGAGGTAATATTCTTGTTTTGAGAAAGCATTCTCAGGAGATGTTAAACAAACACTTTTGAGGGGTAAATCCAACTCAGCAGCATTAACCATCATCCTCCTAGTGAAGAAAATGGTAGTTGTGTATCTGGGTATGGAGATTCATCCACATAGAGAATTAACCAGAGTTAGTCATTGCAGTAGTGATTGTCCCAATTGATTTGTTTAGATATAAATTTCAACCTGACAAGCACTTGTGCAAAAGGCGAAAGCATACAAAACACAGGTGAACAAATAGGCAAAGAGTTGAAATTAGTTGTGACCTTATGACCAGCAATGAGCGCTTGGATGAAGGAAAGCCTTGAGATTTTTGAGAAAACACATTTTGCCAAACCTAACCTTGACAACCTTTTCTAGATTCCCCCATCCCCCACAACTTTTGCACAAGAGACTCTTACCACATCATGCTTATAATGGATTTAAAAACGTGATTATTGGTTGACCTTTTTTGCCCTGAAGATTCCAGATAAAGGCTAATATTGAATGATCTTTAGCAGATGATAATTCTCATGTCACAACAGTGAAGCTGGCTAAAATACATGTTGCGAAATAGGAAATGGACATCCAACAAAAAAGACCAAAAGCTGAATTCCAGCTATATATAGTTCTGAGTGCCTGACAAATGCATGTTCAAAATCTGGAAAGTAGAACACTTTGACAGAATGCCTCATCAAGTTGATGCACGTGCAAAATCTGGAAAGTAGAACACTTTGAGAGAATACCTCATCGAGTTGTGGTATCATGCTCTAT
>MU223304.1:5503336-5513665 GCA_018584345.1 Thuja plicata
CCTCTTCTTCACTTTCCTCTTCATTCTCAGACTCATCTCTTTTGCTCTTGTCAAGTTTCTTCTCAAGTTCTTGAAGCCTCTTGGTCAAGGCCGTGTTTTCAGCCCTTTGTTCTCTCACCATCTTTGCTAACTCACTATTTGTGACCCTTTCAGGGTTCTCTTCATCTTTAGGAGCAGACATGGCTCTGATACCACTTGATGCAGCAGTGGCAATGTGGAAGCCTTCAACAATGAGCCAATGGTGGAGTTTGAATCCTTCAACACCCCAAGGTGAGGGGCAGGTGCTAGATACCTATCACAGGTATGGTAAAAGGACTAGGAGAAGGTTATCTCAACCCTACAAGACAATACAACCTAATCACTAGGCTTGTCAAAGTCCCAAGCACCAAGAAACAAGAATTCACTAAGAGGTCTCCTTAGGAAGATAAGTACTCAAACCCCCAAAAAATGGATACAAAGACCAGGGGTGGCCTACAATCACTGTCATGGCCTATTTAGGTCCTAACTCTGAAGTTCCAATGGTTCTTTCACTCACAAGCAACCGACAACACTTAGGTGCTTCAGAAACTAGGCTTTGGCTTGTAGCCTTCACCAGAGACAAATTCAGACATAAGTAAAATGTTTCCCAAAGAAAGAGTTAAATGGATCAGGGATTATAGTACCCTTTATGGCCTTACTAAACATGCCCAAGCACTAAGGATTGGAAACAAGCAGAAGGCTTTGCTGTCATAACTTTAAGACCGGGCTAAGAGGCCTAATTGGGCCACTTTAACAAAGGAACTACCCTCTAAACTTTACACAGGGCTTCCAAACCAATTCCATTGGATGGGAAGCATGCCACAATGTTTAGATCCACGATTTGGAGTCTGGGCTCAATGTTTTAGGCAGTCAAATTACTGCTGTCCTCTAAAATCTGGGGTCACACATGAAGATGTGCCCCTAGGGCATCAATTTTCTCTCTCCACCCTGCATCTTTTCATCCCAAACAAAAGGGAAATAAAAGTAAATTGTTAGCACAAGAATTCCACCAAAGGGTTTTAAATTCCCATGGTGGAATCTTCCAGAATGAGTAAATTTGTATCAAGCCCTATTTTAGGAAGCCAATTCATAGGCTGTAGGAGTAAAACGTGAATAAATTTTGATCTACAGGGTTTCAGGACCAAGTGAAAAAGAAAGATAAGACATAGGAGAATCCAAAAATGTAAGCCTTCTTACTCCAGGAGTCCGTGCATGTCCGTACAATGTAGAAAACATTCGAAATCTGCAGGAAAAAGGTGTATTTTATTGATTGAAAATGTCAAATTACATATTATGCCTTCCACCCACCTGAAAGGGCTATTTGAAGGCTTCCCCCAACGGTTCCAACTGATTTTTAAATAATCTAACCGTTGGGGGTGTTAATTACAACATTTGGCAAAAGTTGTCAAAGTTGCTTAGCAACTTTGACAACATTTTGTGCAATATTTGCAATATTTGCAAAACTAATGACCAAAGTTGGTCCAAACTTATTCTAGTGATCCAACATGGATCTAAGACCCTAAAAACATGAAAAAAACTAAAATCCTATGATTTTAGGCCTATTGAYCATTTTTGACCATAGTAAGYCAGGGGCTCATAATTGTGCCAATCCTGGAACTAGGCCTCACAACTTGGTCTAGGTGCCTAACTAGACTAAACTAGATATGTTTTAGGAATCTTAGAGTCATTGCTTGTTGGGTCTAGGGTTGGTGCTCCTGCATCATATGTGAAGGTGGAAATGACGAAGATGAAAGGGTTTTGTCACAAGTATGCGAGACACCAGGTTCTCAATAGAAAACGTTGTTGAGCCAGTACTTAAACCTGTGGGCTTCCCAACAAGAAATGTTGTTGAGAAAGTTCTTAAAGTTTCCTACTCACATCGTCAACCAAAAGAAGGGCAGGCCAAATGACAAAGAAATCTGCTCCAGTAACCAATCCCAATTATTAACATCTGATGACTACATGGAAGTATTGATGGAGCAGGAGGTAAGGGAGAAAGAACTAGAGGAGATAAAAGAGAGGAGGAAAGAGTAGATCATGGAAAAGAAGGTTGCACACAAATTGGAAAAGGAAAAGAAGGAGAAGGAGAGAAAATAAAAGGAGATTCAACGTAAGTAAAAGGAGAGACTGGATAAGAAGGGAAGAAGGAGAGACAAAAGTGAGTGAAGACAATGAAGGAACACTAGGATGAGGAAAGAAGGCTTCACGAGCAGCATAGGGATTTAGAAAGAGACAAGATGTTAAAAAATCCATCCACTTCATCCATGTCGCTACCTGAAGGCCATCCCATAATGTGGGATATGATCAACAGCTACGTACCAAACCAATTCAACGACTTATAATTGTGCTCCCGTTGCAGGGTCATCAGGGGATGAGAACATAGATCTCATTGCAGGGTCAAGGCCATCGCCCACCTCACCACCACCCAATCTTCCTACTCTATTTCCATAAATTGCAAATGATTTTGGTTTCTAGTTTATAGTAAATTTCTATGCATTTTATTTCCAACAATGTTATTTTTTGTTAACTGATATGTCAATGCAGGGCTGTCACATGTACTACAATGATTGAGCCAAGATTTGAACAAGAAGGTTCAGTTATTTGCAATGCATTTTCTTTTCAACTCTGTCCTAACTGTAAAAGTAATATGTAAATGCAATCTGTAACATATAATATGATGATTGAGCCAACATGTGAACAATTCAGTGTTAGGGGTTTTCAATTTCGATTCCAATGTCGGGGATCAAGGGTTTAATAAGTTATTTGCTTGATAGTTTCAATGTGATTGTTAATGCATTATGACTTAATTTCACTTTACAAGTTGTCTATATTTTGGATTCAATTTCAATCCTAAGGGATATACAATTCATTTCAGTTTATTAGTTGTAGGGTTTCTAACTTAGTGTTCAAGGTTTTCAATGCAACTCGATGACAACATTAGGGGAGAGGAGCCAAAACATGCACGCCCTAACATTGGGGGTCCATGTGAGTCACCACATGTACCCACACCTTTTTTTGCACCCCTAGCTGGCCTAGTTGGTAACCAAAAATAAGAAGTTTAGCTCATTTGGAATTACTTTGCCATGTGTTCAAAGACGATTGGTCAAAGGTAAGCAAAACTTTATATTTTGGTGCGTTGACGGGGACGTGTGCGGTGTCTGAGGTGTACGTAGGATTTTTTCCTTGCAGATAGACTAGGGTGGTCGCGTGGCATTTTGCCACAAAACTACCCTATCCACCACCCTGGCCGCGAATACTTCCCGCGACCACCTTACGCTGCAACATTGCAGTTGAGTACTTTTTCAGTGTTAATCTTAAACAACGCCAACTGAATTATCTATTCTTATCAATTATCTATTCTTATCAACATGATACCTTGTGGCCAAGGTCAAGTTCAATATTTGTTCTTATCAGTTCAATATCTACTTGCACAAAGAGGCTTATATTTATAGAGCAACATGTAGCTGCATTTACTACACGTCAAGTCACATTAATTTTGCTTAAGGGGACACCTTTTAACATAAAAAATCCATTCAATATACCTTCTTTTGTGCGGATTGAGACACCTAACATTCCTTTCATTCCTACCCATTCTGGAGTATTCCATCAGTTGGGAGCTGAAAGGTGCTCGACTGAGAACCCTAAAAACAAATAATTTTGCCATTATCTACTCGGTTATGGACCACCTTCTGCCTCAACTTTGCAAGTATTTACTGGATTTTTTCATTTTTGAACTTGTTGTTTCCAATTTTTTTCTCTTTTTCTCACTTCATTTTTGAAGTGATTGCAGGAGAAACCTTCATCTGCGTGTGGGATGCTTGGGGTTTTGAGGTGAAGGAGGTAAATGATGATGAGGAGCGGTGGGAGGAGATATGGGAACTTGTTTACTGTATGGTCTTTGATGGAGGTCAATGAAATCTATGTTGGTTGATTTTGTTTGCTTGTTTCACTAACACTAACCTCCACTATTTTTTTTTCATTACTGAATGTTTGAGTGCAACATAATTGAATAGTACAAAGGTTTCAAATAGCAGTGTGCCCTCGCTCTATCTGATATTAGTTGTGTTGTGTGCATATCTATCTATGAATGTTTCAATTAAACATAATCACTGATTTGTTTCTAAGAATTGCATATATCAATGAAAGGCTGATTGTACCTCATTTATAACACTCCAATTGTTCAGGGTTGTTCATATTAGAATATAGCCCTCACAGAGCCGCTTTTACTAACAATAGTTCCTCTTATTAGACAACACATTTACATTATTAAGTTTTTTTAATTTTAATTTTATAGTGATGGAAATAATTAAATAAGATAGTTGCTGACATTTTCTAAACTGAAGCGTAATATATTCAAACAAATATACTAAAAGATATATCCAAATATTGAAGACATTAAAGTAAGAGCTTGGTGGTTGGTTCGCAGGAACTGAAGACGCACTAGCTACAACTTACTAGCGGATGGGACATGTAGAGTCTCTCAAGCATTAACTGTAGATGGGTTTTTTTTTTTTTTGGGGGGGGGGGGGGGGGGGGGGTANGGAGGGGGGCTATAATTTTAGTTTATGTGGTACTATAATTTTAGTTTATGTGGTAGGTCTTATCATTTCTCAAAAGTGATGTTATAAAGAAGGAAAATGAGATAATTTGATAGCCTATTGATTTTCACAACTATTTGTAAGGACACACATAATGAACCAAAATATTGTAAATTTAAGGACACATGGACTAGGTAGGTTCTTCATAAAACTTTTCACCCACGGGGACTAGAGTTCTATAAATTTGTCTATAAGAATGGTCTAATAGTTATAACATCAAAACTGTTGTTCAAGAATTATAACTAAGATACTTTTACGCATATCATTCACATGGTTATCCTTACATTCTTATATATTCAGTATCCAAAATTAAGCCTTAATATTGAGTATAGGACCAAATAGACCAACCAATTTTATCTCATATTATTGAATTCCGAATTCTGAATATCAATGGAAGAAAAGACAAATAATCAGTTTACAAGAAAGCAAGATAAAAAGGGAGGCAAAGGGATTAGCCTTCCTCTCCACCCACTCTAGAGGCTCCATCAGTCGGAGAAGCAACCCTAGGTCTTTTATTTCTTTGAGGATTTCCTTCATCCAACCATACTTCAAGCATATCTTCAGAATCCAAATCATCAAAGCACATCCTATCTGTAACCTCCACATCATCATCATGCCAGTAGGAGTAAAACCAGTTCCCCATAGCTGGGGTCCTTAAATGCATGAAGGTCATTAAGAACTCAAGATTTCATTTGATGACAGATTCTTTGGAGACAAACGTATGAAAATCTTCAACAATCATAATGGGGACAGTCGGGGTTAGCCTTCCATTAATAGCTGGAAGATCATAGAACCTATGCATGGTAATGGTGCAATTAGGTTTAACGTTATGGATAATTTTGTCGATGTTACCAAGATATTTCTTCTTGAAGATTCACAGACAAAGTTTTCCAATCTCCTCTTTCCTAGGGTCTACATAGATAGCCGACGCAATGAACATGGCAGGGATCTCCGTGTTAACCCTGTATCTATCTGAGTTTGATAGGAATTCTCTACCTAAGATTCTAAACATGGCTCTAAGGACAATGGGTTGGGAATTTAGAAGGATAGACTTCAGACGCTTAATAGAGATTTCCCTGTCGAAGGCTATCTGAGGAGTAGTGCAAACTAATTTGATAGGCATAGTCATGGTGCCACTAGTCTCAGACAGCCAAGGATAAGCTTTTAGAAACACCAAAGGGGAAAATAAATAGCTCTGATCTCGCTTGGAAGGTATAGAGGGTCCCCGGGAAACCAAAAGCCAGAATTCCAAACGCCATCAGGAATTGCGCCAAGACCACCCAAATTCTTGGCCCTTGGCCATCCAAAAGCCAGAATATCAAGAGCCTAGGGGAATAGAGCATCAAAGTACTGGAGGGAGATTTGGAATTTTGCCAAGGAAGGACCAAACCCCACCACTTAGTAGTTCATAGGTCGGAATAAACTGCATAGTCGACACGAAGGTTGCAAGGAGATGTGATCATTCCAGAACTACAAAGGGGTTTCAATAGGAGTGTAGACGGGAAGCAAATGCTGAGTCCCTAAATGACAATAGCAAGATGGCCACTAGAAGGAAATTCAGATCATTTAATATATGTAGGGTAAACATAAAAATGTGTTTTTATTAAAGCCCTATATTTAGACCGCTACGGAGCTTTGGAGAAGAACATATATATATTATACCTCTATGAAAGTTAGTGTTTAATTTAGAGTATTAGTATATGACTGATAAACCTGATGTCCCTAAGCGTCCTGATAGTCATAACCCTCTGAATCAAAAATTTGATATCATCTCGACTAGAGGAATATGAATAACACCTAATCTACTTTGTATTTTTCTAAGTATGATTAAAAGTACCAAACTATGACTTAAGGCAGAAAGGAGTTTTAGGATCATAATTTTCTAGGGTCCAAATTCTAACTTAAGTAATAGTGAAGTATAAGATACAGAGCCTTATTAGAATAAGAAAAAAATTGAAAACAGACCGAAGCTATCTATCACAAAGATGACAGTCTGACCAGAATTCTAATCATTAGATTATGGATTCCAAAGTAAACAATACCAGTATGGCTCTAGCATACTTGTAATAGCTAATTATTTGGGTCAAGAATATAAGTAGAGATATAACCGTAAAATTATTGTGAAGATTATGAACCATTATCATCAGACCTATGAAAACCCAGTAGTATTAGAAATCCCTGGAGCTATTACTAGAATTAAATGTGTAAAAGAAAATACCCATTATTTTGCAGATTTAACTTGAACCAACCTGTATTTTTAGCTATCTATATATATTATTGATTAGAGCGATTATAGTACTGATATTGTTCCCAGGATTTTTTTATCAAAAAGTAGGTATATGCATAACCCAAACTAAATAGCCTAGATCTATCTTAATGTCTTTCCAAGTCTTATATACAAAAAGGTAACAAGGGCTTACTAAGATGATTTCTGATGCAATGGAGCCAAGTGGTGGAACAATCAAGGTTCCCCAAGACCCTCTTCTCGGGAGATTTGCAAGATAAGGACAAGTGTCCTACTAGGCCAAGCACTCAAAAAACCTATCACAGGTGTTGCAAGGCAAATAAGAGTTATCACAACCCAAACCCCTCACTAGGAATCCCCAATCACAAGGAAGACCAAGACCAAGCCAACTAATCACTAGTTGCTTCAAGGAGTGCTCAAAGGCCGATTTTGACACAATGTTACCCAAACCACACTAAGGACCAGGGGTGACTTCCAAAAATGGATCTAGTCTATTTAGGTCCTAACTAACATGAATCCATCATTAGAATCAAACAGTGCAACATTTGAAGGGTAGTTGCTTAACAAACCCACCAATAGGCTTGTAGCCCTTAGAAAACTGAAAACTTGCCTTTACTCAAAACATTCCCACACAACCCAAGGAAATCACAATATTTTTAGATACTCTTTTGGGGTTTACATAACATACTGAGACCATGGGAACTCAAACAGAGAGGAAGGTTATGATTTTTAACCTTTTCACCTAAGGAAACTAGTGAATTAGGCCTCCATTTTCAAAGGAAGTACCTTGTTCCTTTCTGAAACCTGAAAAATCAGATTATGAACACCCTGAGGATCATAAAAAATGACAATATTCCAATTCCCAGGCCTCAGAACCTTCACTTTGGCGAGTTGTGGGGAATAGTACTCTTTTTCACTAGCATGCACATGGAAAATGCATGCCTAAGGCATCAAGTTTCTCCTTACAGCCTGCAAATTTTCAACTGAACCAAAAAGAATATCAAAGTACATTGTAAAATATTGGATTCCTGCCAGGGCCATTAATTTCCCATGGTGGAATCCAAAGGTATAGGAGTAAATAGATAAAACCCTACGTATGCAAGGCAAACTGTGATAGAAGAGAGTAAAATTGAGATAACTTGAGTTGTAGATCGAATTAGGACCTCATTCCAAGTGCATTGGAAAGCTAGTTCATTAATCTATTCAAAAATTCCACGAAATATGTACAGGTGTGTCAGAAAATGTCCGTACTAACTGCTGCAATGACTGGTTTTTCAGAAAACTTGAAGATTTTTATTGATTTCAATGGCAAAAGTACATTGTCTTTCTACCACCCGCCTAGAAGGGCTATGTAGACAATCCAAACAGTTATTAAAACCATTCCAACCATTGGGATTCAAATTAAAACCATTTTTAAAAGTTGCTAAAGTTGCTTTACAACTTTTTAGCAAGATTTCAACTTTTTAATGTATTTTTGTCTATATTGAACTAAATTGGTTTAAAACCAATCAAACCTATCATAAAACATACTAAAACATGAAAATCCATCCTAACCTAGTATTTTATGCAATTTGTCACCCTTTGACCATAGTTGACCAAGGGCTTATAATTTGCCAATCTTGGAACTAGGCCTCACAATTGGGTCAAATGCACATACTAAGAACCTTGAAGGTTTTGAGGACTTCCAAGAGTCTCTTTTATTGCATAAGGTGGAAAATTTATTAGACTTGTTGGGGTGCTCCTGCACCATACTCCCCTTGAACTTTAGAACTCAAGTTCCCACTTGAGTCAAGTTGATCAATGGTTGTGCCATGTTTAAGGATCTGATCTTCAGTCATCCATGTGGCATCAATATCAGGTAAATCTTTCCATTTGATGAGGTACTRTAGGTATGTTTTGTTTCTAGTCTTCTTAAGGACCTTAGTTTCAAGTATCCTCTCTAGTTGCACCGGTTTKCTAGGAGGTAGATTTGTGACAAAATCTRATTGGTTKTCCTTATCTTGGCTTGAGGATGTACCTRCAACATCAGGACCYGCATTACCTTTGAAAAGAGTTAGATCAGMAATATTAAATATTGGTGAAATAGACAATGTAGGGGGCAAGGATATTTCATAAGCATTCTCTCCCATTTTGTGTAGGATTGTGCATGGACCAATCTTCTTCATATGGAGCTTTGAATACYTKCCCTTTGGTAACCTTTCCTTTCTRAGATATGCCCAAACTTGATCACCAACTTGAAAGTGGASTTCTCTTCTCCTTTTGTYTGCATGCTCTTTGTATTGCTTGGTTGTTTTCTCTAGTCTTGTTTTCACTTCTTGTTGGACTTGGTTAATGAGGTTTGCCAAGTCTTCTCCTTGAGCACTAACCTTAAAATCTGATGGTAGATCTATTAGATCTAATGGGCCTCTAGGATGTAACCCATACACTGCTTGGAAAGGTGTTTTGCCAGTAGATCTATTTAGTGAATCATTAAAAGCAAATTCTGCTTGAGGGAGTACAACATCCCAAGATTGATTGTAATGCTTGGTGAGGCACCTAAGAAGGTTTCCAAGTGATCTATTTACCACTTTTGATTGGCCATCAGTTTGTGGGTGATAGGCAGAGCTATAAGTCAAAATTGTGCCCAACTTCTTGTGAAGAGTACGCCAAAAATGTCCTTGGAACTTGACATCCCATTCTGAAACAATTGTTTTTGGTAAGCCATGAATTCTTACAATTTCTTTGAAGAAAAGGTGGGCAATATGTGAGGCATAATTGGTACTTTTGCATGGTACAAAATGCACCATTTTGCTGAACCTATCTACAACAACAAACACACTATCATACCCTTGCTTACTTCTAGGCAGTCCCATTACAAAGACCATTGAAATGGATTCCCAAGGTCTGGTTGGTATTGGTAATGGTTGGTATAATCCATGATTTGAGGATACACCCTTAGCTTGCTGACATATAGTACACCCTTCCACAAATTTCTTAATATCATTTGACATTTTAGGCCAATAAAAACTCCTCTTAATCTATTCTGATGTTTTGTCAATGCCAAAATGGCCTCCCATACCACCACAATGTTTTTGTTTTATAATATTCAGTCTCATAGAACATCTTGGTATGCATAACTAAGAACCTTTAAATAAGAGACCATCTTGAACAATATATTCTGAAAATTCAGTGCAAACCTTGAATGCTTCTCCAAAGTCTGGATCTCCTTCATAGAGTAGCTTAAGGGCATCAATACCTATGCTATGTAACTGAATTTCTTCCACTAAGGTGACCCTTCTACTGAGGGTATCAGCTACTTTGTTTGCCTGTCCTTTCTTGTGCTTCAAAGTGAAAGTATATGGTTGTAGTTTCTCCATCCATTTGATGTGTTTAACACTTAACTTTTCCTGAGAATTCAAAAAGCTCAAAGCATGGTTGTCAGTATAAACAACAAATTCCTTTGGTAAAAGGTAGTGTCTCCATTTTTTA
>MU223304.1:5514181-5528518 GCA_018584345.1 Thuja plicata
CTGTTCCAAATGATTTAAATGCTCTTCTCTGCTGCTGCTGAAAATTAATATATCATCAAGATAAATGACAACAAATTTACCTATGAAGTCAATAAATATCTCATTCATGAGTCTCATGAATGTACTTGTTGCATTACTTAATCCAAATGGCATTACAAGCCACTCAAATAGACCTTCAGTTGTTTTGAATGCTGTCTTCCATTCATCCCTGGGCCTAATTCTGATTTGGTGATACCCTGATTTTAGATCCACTTTTGAAAAGTAGGAAGCATTTCCAAGTTGGTCAAGGAGGTCTTCAATTCTTGGCATAAGAAATCTGTACCTAATAGTTATCTTGTTTATGGCTCTACTATCCGTGCATAGCCTCCATGTTCCATCCTTTTTAGGTGCAAGGACAGAGGGTACTGCACAAGGGCTTAAACTTCTTTTAATAAGTCCTTTGGCCAACATTTCTTTTATTTGTTTTGCAATCTCTGCATTCTGATTTGGAGTCATCTTGTAGGGTGCCTTGTTTGGAAAAGAAGACCCAGGTATGAGGTCAATTTGATGGGTGATATCCCTAAGGGGAGGGAGGGAAGATGGCATGTCACTTGCCAACACATAACTGTACTTTTCTAACAGTCCTTTAATCTCTGTTGGTACAGTCCCTAAATCAGGGTTTCCTTCATCACTAGGCTTCATAACTAGTATGTATCCCCCTTCCTCTGATTCTTGTATCACTTTTAACATTCCTTTTTCCCCTATAACAACTCCTGCTGTCTCTTTCTCTGATTTTTGATCAGGCAGTGGCTTCAAGGTGAATGATTTCCCATCCTTAATAATTGTATATGTGTTCTTTCTACCACTATAGGTGGCATCAACATCATACTGCCATGGTCTACCAAGAGGTATATGGCAAGCATCCATGTCAACAATATCACATAAGACCTTTTCTTTGTAGTTTCCGAGAGAAAACTCTATTGTGGCTTGTTCAGTAACTAAAGTTTGCTACCCTTTGCTAAGCCATGATATGTTGTAAGGAAAAGGATGTGGTGTTTTTCCTAATCCTAATTTCATTACCATTTCTTTAGAAACTAAATTCTCTGTTGATCCAGAGTCTATGAGCAGATTAAATACCTTATCTTGGCACTTAACCCTTGTTCTGAACAAGTTCTTCCTTTGGGGGGGCTCTTGGGTTTGTGGCACGTGCAAGAAGGCCTGCCTCATCATTAGACACACACCTTCTTTAGGTTCAAGTTCAGGGCTATCTTCTTGGACCAGTTGTGTCCTTCTTTCTCCTTGATTCCCATTCCTCTTCTCTGGACACCGACCTACATGATGTCCTAGTTGATTGCAGTTAAAGCATGTGATGGGGCCATTACCTCTGCCACCTCTACCTCTGTTAAAGGCTCTACCACCTCTGTAGTTCCCTCTGAAACTAGATTCAGATTGGTCTTTGTCCTTTGGTTTTTGATCACTGTTCTTGGTGTTGTTGTACTGCCCCTTGTTCCATTTATTGCTCTTCCCTTTGTATGATTTGTTATCAACTCCTTTGCCTTTGTTCTGATCTTGTTTCCTCTTCCATTTCTCTTCCACTTTTATTGCCAATTGATAGCATTTGTTTACTGATGTAGGGGTGTGCAAACTCAACTCTTCTTGAATGGGTGCCTTCAAACCATTCATATATCTAGCAAGTTTCTCCTCCTCACCTTCAACTGTATTAGTTTTCATGCATAGCTTTAAGAATTCTTCAGTATAGGTACTTACATCTAAGTCCTTCTGTTTCAAGCTTTGTTTTCTTCTATGGAGTTGAACCCCATAATCTTTAGGCACATAGGTTTTTCTAACTAGTGCCACCATCTTGTCCCAAGAAGCAATCATGCTTTTTCCTTTCTTCACCCTCTCAGTATGGATGAAGTTCCACCAATTCAGGGCTGCACCTTTCAACTTGGACTTTTCCAATTTTATCCTTTTCCTTTCTGGAATAGCTTCACATTCAAAGAAGCTAGTCAAAGCCTCTATCCAATCTAGAGCCACATCACCATTCATCTTTCCATTGAAAGTTGGCAACTCCAACTTCCCTTCCATGGTTCTATTCTCCATGGATTTGAGAGATTTTAGGAGAGGTCTCTGATCTGCAGGAACCTCTTCTTCCACTTCAAGGTCTATAGGTTCCTCTTCTTCATCATTCTCAGATTGCCCCTCTTTTTGTAACTTGGTTTCAAGTTCTTGCAACCTTCTTGCCAAAGCAGCATTGGTTTCTCTTTGTTCTCTCACAATCTTTGAAAGTTCTACATTTGTTACCCTTGTGGGTATCTCTTCATCTCCTTCAAGAGACATGGCTCTGATACCACTTTGATGCAATGGAGCCAAGTGGTGGAACAATCAAGGTTCCCCAAGACCCTCTTCTTGGGAGATTTGCAAGATAAGGACAAGTGTCCTACTAGGCCAAGCACTCAAACAACCTATCACAGGTGTTGCAAGGAAAATAAGAGTTATCACAACCCAAACCCCTCACTAGGAATCCCCAATCACAAGGAAGACCAAGACCAAGCCAACTAATCACTAGTTGCTTCAAGGAGTGCTCAAAGGCCGATTTTGACACAATGTTCCCCAAACCACACTAAGGACCAGGGGTGACTTCCAAACATGTATCTAGTCTATTTAGGTCCTAACTAACATGAATCCATCATTAGAATCAAACAGTGCAACATTTGAAGGGTAGTTTCTTAACAAACCCACCAATAGGCTTGTAGCCCTTAGAAAACTGAAAACTTGCCTTTACTCAAAACATTCCCACACAAAAAAAGGAAATCACAATAGTTTTAGATACTCTTTTGGGGTTTACATAACATACTGAGACCATGGGAACTCAAACAGAGAGGAAGGTTTTGATTTTTAACCTTTTCACCTAAGGAAACTAGTGAATTAGGCCTCCATTTTCAAAGGAAGTACCTTGTTCCTTGCTGAAACCTGAAAAATCAGATTATGAACACCCTGAGGATCATAAAAAATTACAATATGCCAATTCCCAGGCCTCAGAACCTTCACTTTGGCGAGTTGTGGGGAATAGTACTCTTTTTCACTAGCATGCACATGGAAAATGCATGCCTAAGGCATCAAGTTTCTCCTTACAGCCTGCAACTTTTCAACTGAAACAAAAAGAATATCAAATTAAATTGTAAAATATTGGATTCCTACCAGGTCCGTTAATTTCCCATGGTGGAATCCAAAGATATAGGAGAAAATAGATAAAACCCTACGTATGCAAGGCAAACTGTGATAACAGAGAGTAAAATTGAGATAACTTGAGTTGTAGATCAAATTAGGACCTCATTCCAAGTGCATTGGAAAGCTAGTTCATTAATCTATCCAACCATGCCACAAAATATGTACAGGTGTGTAAGAAAATGTCCGTACTAACTGCTGCAATGACTGGTTTTTCAGAAAAACTTGAAGATTTTTATTGATTTCAATGGCAAAAGTACATTATTTTTCTACCACCCGCCTGGAAGGGCTATGTAGACAATCCCAACAGTTATTAAAACCATTCCAACCATTGGGATTCAAATTACAACCATTTTTAAAAGTTGCTAAAGTTGCTTTACAACTTTTTAACAAGATTTCAACTTTTTAATGTATTTTTGCCTATATTGAACTAAATTGGTTTAAAACCAATCAAACCTATCATAAAACATACTAAAACATGAAAATCCATCCTAACCTAGTATTTTATGCAATTTTTCACCCTTTGACCATAGTTGACCAAGGGCTTATAATTCGCCAATCTTGGAACTAGGCCTCACAATTGGGTCAAATGCACATACTAAGAACCCTGAAGCTTTTGAGGACTTCCAAGAGTCTCTTTTATTGCATAAGGTGGAAAATTTATTAGACTTGTTGGGGTTCTCCTGCACCAATTTCCAAAATTACTAACATATATAAAATAGCTTAATATGACCAGCCTAAAACACTAACTTCACTCCCTACACTAATCTTTCTGTAGCCAGTCACAGCTCCATTCTCCCTCATTTTTATTCACAATAATGATGGCATCGTCCTCTTCAATCTTGTCTCCCAATTGTTTTGAGCATCATTTAACTGATGGTGCGATGATACGAAAGTCCTCCATGGCCATTTTGTTCAGGACTTCAGGGATGGTGAAGCCTTCCTCTTCCTAGTACGTAAGCAGCCAGTCCTTTTTGTTATTAGTGTGAAGCACTTCCCGAAACAAGAAATCCATATTGCGTTTCATTTCAGGCCAATGTTTATCAAAACAACATTCATCCTTAATTATTAACATAGGTACACGCTTGCCTTTCAGAATCTCCTTCAACTTATCTATCTCCGTCCTCATAATAACCTCCATAAAAGGCACAGTAAGATCAGGGTTTATGCTAGAAACTATTTTTTCCAGTCCACCCAGAACTTCGGCTATGAAAATGTTTTTTACTACGTTGATAATATCATCTTTCGAGAATCCAGCATAGGAGGCCAGAGTAATGAATCCCCTGACAATTGAACCATTAGTTTGGAATGAGAATTCGTTGTCAAAATGGCAATCCCCTAAGCATTTCTCCATGGCCCGCCTTACTGCCTCAGGAAGTTGCTTTAAAATCCTATTCCAGCACTCTGGTTTAATATACCCATGAAAGGCCATGGCGCAGGTATCACCCAACACAAATATTAGCAGCCTTGACTCCATATTCCAACAAGCTCATTTTCTCTACCTATTAAACCAGTACCGCTATGAAGAATGGGAGTGATAATAGGTTTTTAATATAGAAAATTTGATCCAAATTCCTTAGCTTTTATCATTAATTACTTACCCTGATTACACTCTTGAGCTTTTCAAAAAATAATTTTAATTAAGCTTGTACGTTTGAAGGGACATGTTCCCAATAAGTATTACTCTTGTATAAATGCCTCTTTAAATCTTTGCTAATACTAACTCTTCGCTAGATAAGATATAACTTAGCCTGGCCCCTTAAATTGATCATATATCGCAGTTTATTCTTCTTGGTTAAGGATAAAGTACCCCTCGGGATGGGTCTTAAAAGGACTAGGAGAAATAACTAAGCTTAGATAAATCTTGGGAAAATTCTCCAACCTAAGTAAATTATTCCTCGAGTACTCCAAGATATGATTACAATGACAAAGCTAGTTAAAGGCTGACATAATCATCAATAAGATACGTGGTCCTTTTAAGCCATCAAACAAGGCCCAAATAGGAAAATTGGGCAGCTCATCTAAACTTTGGGGCCTTATTTCTAAATGATGAAATCATTTAATATTAATAATGATTTAAAGCCCCTGGATCATACTTAACCAAGCATCGATCTCAAGTGGGGTTAAGAATACTCTTGACTATATTTATTCTAAGGGTTTAAAGCTTGAGTCTCAATACTTTTATACATACAAATAGACATACATAGATACATAAGTACATATATACATACATAAATACAAACTCTCATTTGTATGTACATACATATATACATACTTACATATCTACAGATATCCATTTTTACATATAATCCTACGTTCCTACCTAACAACCCCCTCTGTGTATCTACCTTCTATATTATATTATAGACAAACAAGTTTACCATTAGTTATAAATTATTTTATACAAAAACTATTATCGCTAAGCTAGTGTGAGTAATCTGAGACTCCAATTTGCTGAGAGCTTATCTTCCTTGGGATTATCCTACCCAATGATTTATAATGCCAAATTAGCCACCTCTTGTTATTAATATAGAACCCCGATAACTTTATCCTAATGTAACCTTGTCCTTTGGTATAATTTAATGGATTGCAAAATCCGTAGTACATACATATAGTTTTTAATCAATTCACCATTCTACTTTCTTACTTGTATCAGTATCAACTCATGCCAAACTTATCGATCTAATTATGTGGTGTGGATGATCCCAGAAGTATTAAATAGGTATTTGTTATAATGACAACCTAATTATTGCTAGTGTAGTGGCTGAATTTTAGTGTATAGAATTTGTCCTTGCTGCGTGTGTAAATTAATAATTATATATCTTTGTGTATATCTGTATAGCCTAATAGGTACTTGATTCTTCCCGTCATCCTTAGGGAGATATAAATTTATTTCAATCTTCCTAATGTCCATCTAGGTCATTAAGATATGTCCTAATATATCTAATATATGAGTAAGGGTGTCTTGTAAGACTTGCTTGTGTGTGTAGGTATTAACAATTGAATTGATTAAGAAAGGTCCATTGTTGATCTTTGGGATATATACCTATGCTTCCACTCCTCATATAACATAAAAGAGGGGTATAGCTTATGTGACCCGGAATGTAAGGACATACATATCTACCTATACTCGCACCTATGTGTAAATGTTCATACTTCTGGATAATCCTCCTATCCATGTCCCTTTATACATAGATGGAAAAGTACAAATATGCAAACACACCTGCATTTTGTATTAATAGAGCCTTACAAATAGTCTAGCTCGGTTGAGGTAGGGAACTGATAGAAAAATATTTCTTGTAAATTTAAGGGACCATTTAGAACATATTTCTTTATTATCAGTAGCTTTGATTCTAAAGTGAAATCTAAAGTAAGATTACTGACACAACCCAGTCCAACCCAAGGAATTACTTAATTTTGAACCTGATTTATGCTACAGGCACCTCAGGTGGGAAAGACATGCCATCCACACCCATATTAACTAGTTCATCTGCCCTTTGATTGCCTTCTCTGTAAATATGATTGATTGTGATTTTAGAGAAATTCTTACTTACACTGATGGCTTCAGTAAGAAGCGTATTTAATTTCAGTTAGGGGTAGAGCCTAACCTAAGGGCATTAACAACAATGGCCGAGTCCCGTTCAATTTCTAAATTTACTATACCTAGATCCTTACATATATAAAGTCCTTTAATGAGTGCGAGAAGTTCCACCTTATTATTAGTCTCAATACCAATAGGGGAGGCAAAAGAAGCAATTTCTCTGCCATCACTCTTATGAACACAACCACCAATGCCCACAATACTAGGATTGCCCCTTGATGCCCCATCAAAGTTAAATTTGAACCAATCAAAACCTGGTGGTGTCTAGACACACCCAGCCCTCCTAATCTTAGATAGATTTTCTCCAGGGCCATAGAAAGGTGGGAGGACGAGGCCTACCCATTTTCCCCTAATTTCCTCATCCCAGCGAGACATCTTTGCCTCTCTTTTCGGCTGATTCCTACTTTTATTATTAGTAAATTCAATTATGCTTGCTTCCATTTTATTAATTAGTTATTTTACATCTAATTTCTCATCTCTAAATATTCTTCTATTTCTCTCCCATAATTCCCAAATAATAATTGATGGGGCAGTAATCCATAAAATAGTATAAATGCTTCCTTTTTTTAATTTCGGCCAGGCCTGTAGCAACTCAAGAATGATATTGGGGAAAGTAGTTTGCCAGCCTAGGTTATAACATAACCACTTCCAACATTGATTTGAGAACTTGCAGGTTAATAGGATATGGTTAAGGTCTTCTTCCCCATGTTCACATAAGGGACACCTACCGGGACCTTCATATCCCATTTTCTTGAATCTCTCTATTGTAAGTAGCTTTTGATTCATTGCAATCCAAGTACAGATATCAGCCTTAGGAAGACAGTATTTGTTCTAGCACAGGTTTGTTGGTATATGTGTCTTTGGCCTAATTTGTTTACTTCTAATAGCAATATATCCATCCTTCAAATTATATTCTCCATTATTGGCCCCATCCCATACCAAGGTGTCCCTTCCTCCATTAAGAAACAACCGTCTCTTGTTTAATGTCTCAGAAAGAAGAACTTCATCCTTAGGTAAATTAAAGGCTGAAAAGTCTTTCCATTCCCAACTTGTACCATTAGTTGATTTTTTAATGTAATCTTTAATAAAGCAGCCCATAGAGGATTCTAGTCTATTCCTGGATCTAATTAGTTGCAGTTTATCCAAAGATTCAAACCCTCCCCAAGAATCTACCCAAAATAGAGCATCTTCCCCAGTTCCTAGGTTCCAGGTAAGCTTACTAGAGATAATCTATCGAGAATCTAACATAAAATTCCAGATTCTAGATCCTCTAGGTGGATTTTTCTCCCTAAATATATTTATTGGGTTATTATCAATTAAGTATTTAGATATTAAAATTTGTGCCCACTTAGCTTGTGGATTCTTATTATGATGCCGGACTAATTTCGCTCCTAATGCCTTTCCTTGATCCCCTATGTTTTTAATACCCCCTCCACCTTCATCTTTTGGACAACAAAATTTATCCCATGCAATCAATGGATATTTCTTTACGTCCTTCGATCCTTGCCAAAAGAAATTTCTTAGGTGCTTATTTAATTCAAAATTTTTTTTTTAGGGAGATTAATACATGCTAATTGGTAGATTGGCATGGAGGCCAGGACTGATTTTACCATTGTGGCTCGGCCGACAGAAGATAGCCATTTACCTTTCCAAGAGCTCATTTTTATTTTTATTTTTTCTATTGTAGGGTTCCAGAGGGAGGCTGTTCTTGTTCCCTTATCTAATGATAAACCAAGGTATTTGCAGGGGAGATTTCCAAGATTGAATTTTAGACTTCTACAGATTTGCTGAGCTATCTTATGGGGTGTATTAAAGAAAAATACTTCGGATTTGCAATCATTGATTTCTTGCCCTGAGGCAGCTGTGTAGGAATCAAGGATAGATTTAATCGTTTTAGCCTCGCCAACTTCGCTGGCTCCATAAAGCATAGTATCATCAACAAATTGTTGATGTGTAGTTGGTTCCATACTACTAGATATCATGATACCTTTGATGTTGCCTTCAATTTTCTGTGAGTGAATATCCCTCCCCAAGGCATCAGCCCTCCCCAAGGCATTAGCCATAATGACAATTTTCTTTTGATAATCTTAAGTTTGCTAGCTACTATATACATTTTTGACCCAGAGACCTGAGCTTCCCCCCACCAATATGTAATGAGATCGAGGACATTCTCATCTTGTAGCCACATCTGTTCAAATTTAAAAGGGAAATTCTTTAGCCTAGAGTCAACAATGATTTGTAACTGGACAGGGTAATGGTCTAAACCATAAATAGGGAGAACTTGGGCATTAAAGGTTGCATTAAACTCAGTCAGGCTCCCGTGGAAAAATAATCTGTCAAGCTTCTCTGCAATATTACAAAATTTTTTCCTCCTGTTATTCCATGTGAAGGCATTATCCTCCGTATGTATTTCCATTAGCGAGTTTCTAGAGACCCAATCATTAAAATCATTAGCAGCCTGAGGTAAAATAGTACTACCCCCTCTCTTCTCTGAAAGCTTTGTGATGGTGTTAAAATCTCCCCCAATCAAACATAGTTGGTTAGGGTGGGCACCAAGGAAGTTTTCAATCTCTGTCCAGACTAGGAGTTTATCCTTTGATTGTGTAGGCCCATACACATCAATAAGGTAGAAAACCAGGTTATTTCTAAAATTCCTTACTTGACCTGCCATCCAATTTTGGTGTTTTTCCAAGATAAGGAAGGATATGGATCTAGGATCCTAGATAATAGCTAGAACCCCAGAAGCCCCTGTAGCCTGTGACTCTTCTAGGTTTCTAAATCCAAGTTCCTTACTAAAAGTGACTGCTTCCTCCCTACACATCTTTGTCTCCTGAATTAATACTAACTCTGCCTTAGTGCTAGTTATACAACGGTGAAGAATCCACTACTTGTTAGGGGCATTTGAACCCCTAACATTCCATGATAGGACAATCATATCCCCTTGGGAAGGCCCTGCCCCTTCCCAATATTAAAAAGAGTCATAATTTTTACTTGACCGGAAGCTTCTCCATCTCTAATCCTAAGTTCCCCATGAGACTTCCTACCCCTCTTTTTTGGGATCCGACCACAATCTGGTATCACCCGATTGTTCTGTGTGCAGGCAATTCCAAAGGATGCCAGATCTTTAGTTTCTAGATCATCTATTTCAACCAACATCTTAGCCATAGGTGCCGAATCCTCTACACATTGCAAATCCTCAATGCCTTTGATAAGAAGTGACCTCTGTAGTAACATTTCCTCTTTATCACATGTATCAACCATACAACTATCAAAGAGTTCATCAGGAAGGAAGTCATCAACAGAATCACAGAGGATTTTTACCTCATTTTTTGTTTGGCTGAGCTTAACAGAGGGTGACCCCAGATCATCAGAGATCGACAAAAGATTGATCTGTGGCGTGTCCAGTATGGCACCCCTTGGGAGCCCAATATAGGCCCCTTGGAAACAGAATGTGAAAGTGCCGCACCAATCTATCCAACCACCAGAGGAGAACCCAAATTAGCTACCTCAGGTAGTAGCATCAGACCATTCTAAGAAAGATTATCTTGTCATGTAACCACCCCAGCTGACAACCTCAGCTCTTGGGAGGAAATAATTCCATGCCTCCAGAAATGCTTAGCACAAGCAGGAGGGCCTTTACTCGACAGGGGAGAGTCAAATCCAAGGGGAGCATTGTCCCTTAACTCAATTAGATCATCTTCTTCCAAAAATTGTGTAATTCTTGTAAAGTTAAAGGGGAATCAGGTGCTAAACATTCCTTAATTAATAGTTCATGCTGACGAGCAAGTTCTTCTTCGTCACAGATTTCCTCTACGAATTTCTCCATAAGATCCTTTACTAAATCCTCACACACATATTCTAGGATAATCTTATCTTCCTCATTTCTTCTAGCAAAGTCCATACTGATTTCACAGGCTTCGAGGGAGGAATCCACACTAATTAGCGGGGCAGAGGAAGAAGAGACAAAGGGAGGATTACAATGCTCTAAGATAATTTCTCTATTCTAATCTCTATTGGATACTAGATATTGGTTAACTACAGGTTCCTTGTTGGTGATGAGATGGATTAAATCTTTATCCAAAGATAGGTCCTTAATGCTAGGAGACGAAAGGGGTTCTATGTTCCTATCCTTGCCCAAAATCGCAAAACCCCCAATGTTGGGGAGAAAATTGATATCAATAGTGACATTATTATCAGATCTCTTGCAACCATTACTAATTGGAGGAGGAGAAGAAACCATCCCATTGAATACCCCTTTGACCAAATTAGACATAGACAATTTATCCAGAGTTTGATCTTGTTCTTTAAAATTGAAATCTACAATTTTAGGGTTTATAATGATCGATTTGGAATTATACGAAATTTCCACAGGCTCATTTAGATTATTGTTGATTTTCATACTTACAATAATAATTTTTCTACATGAGCATCCTCAAAGTCTATAAAACCACTAAAATTTCCTAGCCCATTGCCTATTTCGCGAAGGGAATCATCATCCGATAGTTCTATTGGTAAGTTTTTTAGCAAAACAATCTTATCCACCATTAGGTCCATATTATTCGGATTAAACAATGGTGACCAATCCAGGGTAAAAAACCCTACATTTCTAAATTTAGGGCATCCTTCCGGTAGAAGTTTCATTTTTAGTTTTTTATTAGAACAATCTACATGCATAAATTTTTCTTGGAGGATAGAGATACATACCTTATTGTCCAATTGTTTTGTCAACCATTCCACAATTATTTCAGCCGATGCCCCTATTCCATTCCACCTGCAAAACAAACCATACTCTGCACACATTTTCTGAATTCTACCTACCATTCCATTTTTTATAAAAATCTTTTTTCTATGATTAGGGTTAGATACACCAGTTTTAACCTTATTGCTATTTTGAGGAAGTAAATTTGCGCGATCTTTCATTTCTTCTTCTAGATCTCTGGCACGCCTATGAGGGGGAGAGTAAATTTTACCTGAACCAGGACACGCGCGATTTATGCCCAGACTAAAATTCTTGGTCGGAACAGGATTGCCAGAGGGCACACTCTGCACAAAATTATTATGAACGACCACTTTGGGATATTGTCCATGGAGTAAGGCACTTTTCTCCTACCGCCAACTTCTTTGAGGTGAGCTAGGTTTAAGAGAAACAGGCACAAATGGTAGCTTCTCCCGAGAAAAAGCCCTAGAAGAAACTCTAGGGGAAGAAGGAACCAGCGCCGAGAACCAGTTCAAAGTTTTGATAGCAAAAGGCTTAACTAACAAATTCTTCAACCGATAAAGAGGTCTAGAGACCGTTTTCCATTCATTTTTGCCAGGAGACATAGGAAAAACAAGAGAGCTCCCAAAGGTACCAGCAAAAAAACAAGAGGCAACCGCATACTTTGTTTTAGAGAAGAGAAGGATTTGTCGATTGAGGGATTCAACTGAAAAAGGCCTGACAAGAGGCCGCGAGCATATGCGAAAAGGCAGAGACATATTTATAATTCGATTCTATCTTGCTAATATTATAAAATGCCCCCCGCAACAATTAATCTCACCTCTAACTCTCAAAGTTTTTAAATTATTTATTTATTTAGTCTAAATAAATTAAAATAAATTTTTAAATCTAAACAATATATATTAGTATCATGCCTTAACTAGATCAATTTATTTAAATGTAATTCGATGTAGCTAGAATGAAAAATATGAAGATAAATTAACCATTAACAATAGCACATTTGAGGTTTAAACCATTGTGAAAGCTACAAGTTACTTTAAATTGATACAAGTACAAATCAAAATTCATTAGAATTTAAAATTGGTACTTGGGAATCCAAAAATGAAAAAATAAAAACAAAAACCAGCTCAAGTAATTTTCATATCAGACAAGATATCAAATATTCTTACTTATATTGGATGACTAGAATTTCTTTGTATATGAGAAAACTATGATGTGTGCTTCAAGACGTGATTTTATTTGTGTTGTCTCTATTGGTAATAAACATGTTCTATAAGTACTTAGGTTTATGCTTTGAATCATGGCATCAGAAATATAGTTTGTTCTATTGTAACCTTGCTACTACTTAATGTAGACTATTTTTTTAGTTCAAAATTAATTTAATATTTGGAGTGATGTCCCAAAACTTGACAAAAATATTTTGGATTGATTCAAATTATTGTTGTAGGGGACAAGCTCTCCTAATGAACACACACCTTACATTAATTTATTGTGTTACAATGATGTGAAAGAGAAATTTTAAATATAAAATCACAATAATGATAGCTCATTTATTAAACACTAACACATATAGACTTTTGAACTCTAGTTTAAATCCTAAAAAAAATCACTATAACAATCTAACACACACTAAAGATCATAAATACAACACTATTCAACTAATACTCTTTTAAATTCTAAGATAGTAAAGATAAATCTAGGCGCATTAATAGTTCCAAAAGAGAATTTCGGGGTCATAGTTTTGATATCACTCTTGTAAGACGAGATCAAAAAATAAAACATTGAGTAATATACTCTATACATAAAAGTAAAGGGGACAGATACATAACAAAACAAAGTAAGTCTTATTGCATTATGTCACATATAAGCACATGATAAAATAGCAAACCAATGCAACCACTTACAAAATACTAGCACTTGTAAACTGATGAACCCTAACTTAAATCGTACAAAAAAACAAACATTGTAACAATCTAACAAATAATAAAGTATCATCTAAAGCATGAAGACCATAAAATAAAACACTATTCAACTAATATTTTCTTAAATACTAAGACAATAGAGGTAAATTTAGGCCCGCAAGCCTAATTATTTGTTGAAGTTCTAAGCATGGAGACAAAGTTCGTCATGTTTCTTTCACTAACTTGGAAATTATTGTTACTCAACATGCTACTTATCTTTGTGGCGTTAAATTTGATTTGTGCTCCTTCTTCTGTCATTAACACTCTAATTGCTTTACTAACATCCTCCTTAGTAAAAGCACCATCATCTTCATTTCTTCTCACTTCCACTCCCACCTTAAGCTCTTGTGCAAGCTTTGCATTTAACCCTTGGTCATATTGCATTGGAAGAGTTATGAGTGGCACCCCAAACCTTAACCCTTCCATCATAGAATTCCACCCGCAATGGGTTAAAAATGCACCCGTAGAAGGATGATTCAAAATGTGTAACTGTGGAGCCCACCTTGTCGCCACCAATCCCTTTTCCTGTAAAATATGTTAAACAATTAGAAGGGATAGTCAGATAAAAATTACCTCTATTTGATTATGATAAATATGTCTTATTCTGATATTGATAAAAAGAAGTAAATTAATAAATCATTGCATTTGATCCATAAGAAATTAAGATTATAAATCATCTCACGAATGAATGGACCCAATGAACCATGTAAACAAAACTTTTAGACCCTATACTGTTAAAATGTAATTTTTTAGAAAGACGATGCCTAATATACCCCGATCTGATCTTGGAATCCTTGCAGCAACTCGTTTCCGGCAGGCAGAATCCAGAGGAATGATACGCTGCTCTCCAG
>MU223304.1:5528807-5544366 GCA_018584345.1 Thuja plicata
CCTGGGCTGTCGGGTTTCCCGGTAAGATGTCGAGCTGGGCTTCCGCAAAGCTGAAGCCGGCCATTCCTATTATGACGAACAATATAGTGGGAATGGGACTGGCCACACGAGGAGCCCAGTGCTGCGCAAAATCGTGGATCACAAAGTCTGGTGACAGCTGTCGCAGCAGCTGTTCGAAGGGCTTCTGCAAAAGATTCATGGCGGCAGCTAGTAAAGGAAGTAAGACTGCCGATTCTCCTCTCTTTGCAGCATCTGCGGACGACTCCACGCCAGCTGGCAGCCCTTCCACGTAGGGCATCGCCAGTTGTACCAGATCTATCCCTGGGGAATCCAACACTTGCGGCTTAATTCGCTTAATGTTCAGCGGTGTTGAGACGAAGAAGATTTTGAGACCGTGAGTGGTCAGGCTTTTGGCGAGCTCAAGGAAGGGGGCTATGTGACCGTGGGCGAACCAAGGGAACATTACCACACGAAGCTCTCTCTGCTTGTCCTCCGCCATTGTTGATGCACCTCTAAGTGTCCAGAGCTTATCCTGTATAAATAATAATAGGAGGTGGACATTTGTTCTTGAGCTTATGGTATATAGCAATGTATTTCAACAAGTGTGTAGTATATGTCTTTGCAGTATTGTAATAGTAGTATTTCAACAAGTCGGCAGCATTTGTCTTTGCAGTATTGTAATAGTAGTATTTGTTATGGTATATAACAGTGTATTTCAACAAGTGTGCAGCATTTGTCTTTGCAATATTGCAATAGTAGTATTTGTTCTTAGTCAGTTTTGAAGAGTATTAAATAGTAGTTTGACTAAAATTATTATCAGCTTTTAGTATTATATTTTTAATATGTTTTTTTAATGAATAGATTCTTCTAATATTTAAAGAAAATTATTGTCTAATTATTGACAGCAACTTAAAATAGTAATTTGAAATAAAAATTATTATCAGCTTTTAGTATATATATTTTTAATATTATTGACTAATTGATAGATGAGTAATGACAACAACTTAAAAGTAAAATAGTAGTTTGAATTAAAAATTATTGCCGGCCTTTAGTATATATATATTTTTTGTATTATTGTTTGTTTGATAGATGAATAATTTGAATTTAAAATTATTACAAATATTTAGTATATGTATTTTTAATATTATTGTCTGTTCCATAGTGATGAATAGGTCCTTCCATTAATATTTAAATAAAATTATTATTTATTTAAGCATATATTTTTAGTATTATTGTCTAATTGATAGATGAGTAATGAAAGAAACTTAAAAGTAAAATAGTTGTTTGAACTAAAAATTATTACAGATCTTTAGTATATATATTTTTAATATTATTGTCTCTTTGATAGATGAGTAATGACAACAACATATTTTAAGTGTGTATATATATGTGTGTGTGTTTCCATTAATATCTAAATAAAATTATTGTCTATTTAAGTATATATTTTGTTAATATTATCTAATTGATAAATGAGTAATGACAACAAATTAAAAGTAAAATAGCAGTTTGAATTAAAAATATTTAGTATATATATTTTTAATATTATTTGATAGACAAGGAATGAAAGCAACTTAAAAGTTAAATAGTAGTATGAACTAAAAAATATTACCGACCTTTAGTAAATATTATTTTTAATATTATTATCTATTTGATAGATGAGTAATGACAATGTGTGTGTGTGTGTGTGTGTGTGTGTGTGTGTGTGTGTGTGTGTGTTGATAAACGAATAATGACAACAACTTAAAAGTAATTCTCTCTCACACACATAGATAGAATTTTTTTTATTTATATTTAAATTAATAATGACACTTTAATATTTAGATGTTAGAGATTAATTATGTTGAGAGATGTTCTCTAATAGTGACTCATAAAAATTAAAATATAACAAATATATTTTAAAATAACTAAAACTAAAAAATTATAAATATAACATATCTCTAAAATAATTCTAAACAAAATATCTTAGTCAATAGTGCATATGGCATATTCAAGATTTTTACAATTGACCATGGTGCATTTGAAATTGAAAAAAACATGATGCTAGAAATGCAATATCTATACAAATCAAACATCTCTCCACTATAGAATCTTATAAAAAACATAACAAATAAAACTAGGGAATGACATGTTTAGGGACTATTCATATATTGTAAGGCCTTTCCATGGAAAAACTTGATTTTGATCCTAAATCCTTTTACTAACATGGGCTTGCTTACATTGCTCTATCTAATGTTAAAAACATTGGATTTTTGTAAATGTGAAATAAATTGCAACATAGAAACTTCAAAGCGACATTATAGTACTTCCTCGTTATATTGCAATGTTTTTTTAAACATATGTTCTTTAAACACAACTATTTTTATCAAGCAAATAACATAATTATCATGATCACGTTAGAGAAAATATGTTGTATTTTTAAGAAATTAGAAAAATACATTTGATTGGATAGCATTGCTAGATATTATATTGAGCATGTTGTTTTGCAATAAATATTCAATCAATAGGGATGATGGTATTAAAGAAAAATAGGGATGATGGTATTCACTATGATGCATGTGTTGAAGCCCCAAAATGCATGTCAATTTTGTGGTTGTCCCGCCATTGAAAGTGGGTTTTGGTCTAGGGTTTTTAATCTAAATGTTTTTAACCATTTTGCCCTTGGAACGTTCCTGTGTTTGTTTTTTTAGTAAAAGTTGACCTGTCAAGTTGGTTCTTGTCATGGATAGTGCGTTCTCCTCGTTGTAAATGTCGTTGTCCTGGTCTAGTCGGTTCTCAATCTCAAGGTTATGGTCTTTTATTGTTTATTCCTTGGTTTCTCAAATCCTTTGGTCATATTGATTCTGGCGCTTAAAATCATAGGGGCTACCCTTTCTTTAAGTTGTTTTTATATGCACATGTTCTTAATATTTCCGCTAAAAGCTTGTCATAGCTCCGCTGGAGTTATATCTTGTTGGCATTAAGTGTTTCGCGGTTGCGGGTTGACAGTAACAGTCTTACTTGCGAGGCTCATCGCACCGTCACAACGGTTAAGG
The DNA here is from genome assembly GCA_018584345.1 of Thuja plicata. Lineage (NCBI taxonomy): Eukaryota > Viridiplantae > Streptophyta > Pinopsida > Cupressales > Cupressaceae > Thuja > Thuja plicata. The sequence goes on from MU223304.1 coordinate 5,531,840, forward strand.
TTGTCAACCATTGGCGGTTGCGAGCAAGCTCCCTGCGGTCATAACAAATGCTTCACAAGATTTATGAAAAGTGATAAAGACAAAAAGTCAGTCATGGCTTCACAAGATTTTTGGCATTGACAAGAATTAGCATGCAAAAGTGCGATTAAATATCATTTGGACCGGTGAATTAAATAAGTGGAAATTATATCTGCCATCCTTGCAGTGATTATATGATGTATTCAGTCTTACTTGTAAGGCTGCGAGCAGACTGTTTGAGGTAACAACAAATGTACTCGCACCCCTGCAATTGTTAGGGATTGAAGTGATTTTAAGTTGCAATGCTGTGAGTGGGTTAGTCTAAGTTAATAACATTCGTGATGTTCAACCATACTACAATGGAGAACAATCTGGATGGGCTTAGGAAGTTAAATGCCAAAGCAGATGTTATCCATGGTTTGTCAAAGGGTGCCTCTGATTCCCCTATCAATAGTATCAAGTCAAAGAAGCAGATAATTGATTCTTGGCTGGCCTCTGGTTCTCTTCCTGCTCTGGCCATAAGACTCCACATCAAGGACAAAGGCATTAAGTCTATTGATAGTGTTGTCAATGGGGTTTGCAACATAAATGATAATCTAATATAAAAGAATGAAAATATTATGAAAAATCTGTATGGTTCTCCTATTTTTATTGTTGGTGTTTTACTATTGTCCTATGTCAAGTTCGCTGTTGGTTTCATTTTTCTGCACTGGTTTTCTATGAAAGAGTTTAAGGTCCCTTCAAAACTTGTTTTCCTTTAATAAAAAGACAAATGACTTAAAAAAGAAAAGAGTCATTTGTAACATTCAATTTGATTTGTGCTACTTCTTCTATCATTAATACTCCAACATCTTTACTAATATCCTCCTTAGTAAAAGAGTCATCCTATTCATTTCTTCTCATAATTTTCACTCCCAACCTAAGTTACTGTGCAAGCATTGCATCTGACCATGAATTATAAGTGGCACCCAAAACTTTAACCCTTACGTTGAATTCTACTCACAATTGGCTTAAAAGGTAGTTGTAAAAGGATGATTCAAAATATGTAGCTATTGAACCCACTTTGTCACCACCAATCTATTTTCCAAAAAAAAATATGAGCATTTAGAAATGGTTCTGACACAACATAGCTCAGAGAGGAAAATTATAATTGATCATTCAGATAATGAGATTAACCTATTCCCCCATTAGATCTTTGAATCCTTGCAACAAGTCGGTTACAATAGGCAGAACTTAGAGGAGCTACACATTGCTCTGCTTGCCAAAAGAGCCACTACAAGAAAATGTGACCAATTTGTAGTGACTAGACTTTACACATGAGTAATCCAACGTGGATCACTACCCACTTCTTGAGGCTCTAGAGATACTCCAAACACATATCGTACGCGATTTACCAATTCTGCCACATGTATTGGAGAATTTAAATGTTCTATTGAGTAATCAAATATTTGGACAATTTAAATGTTCTCTTTCATCATCATTGAGTTTTCATATATGCAGACATTCAAATGTTCTCTTTCATCAATATTGAGTAGTCAAGGATGTGGATAGTTTAAGCTTCAAAACTGCCTCTATCAACTAATAAACACTATTATTACACCACTTTAAAACTAATACTGAACAATTTACACTTCCCCGTGGATGGCATTTGTTTGCAGTGGCTCGATAGGCAACCGGTAGTGGTGTTGGCTTTTGGCAGCGAGTACGTTCTCACCCACCAAGAGCTCAACTCAATTTCAATGGGTGTGCTGGAGAGCAGCGTATCATTCCTCTGGGTTCTGCCTACAGGCAACGAGTTGCTGCAAGGATTCCAAGATCAGATGGGTATATTAAAGGCAACATCTCTCTAAAAATTACTGAATCTTTAATTGTTTTGTTTAGATGGTTCATAGGTTTTCTTTAATTGTTTGTTTTGTTTAGATGGCTCATAGCTTTTATTTATTAGTATGGTTTGAGATGGTATATTATTTTAATTTTTGGATCAAATTTAGTGATTTATTAGTTTACCTATTTTATCAAAATTAGATTGAGAAGGATTCATATTTCCAATTTTCTAAAGGATTCATGAATGTAATGCTTCATCTTGGTAATGATTAAGGATTTTCTCATGTATGAATTGGTGTTTTCATGGCATTTGACATGTTTTAACTATACTTAAGTACAATCACACATAGATTATATTGAAGCAGGGACTTTGTTAAAGATACATATTAATTCTAGATAAATATTTAAGTATAATTGTTCAGAGTAATTAGTTAACACATGAGTATAAACGAGTTTTAGGTAGTGCTAACTGGCATATGCTTATAAATGTCATTGATATTATATTTGAACATTTGTACTAAAAAATGTAGCTATGACTACCAATCTAACTTCTTTACTAATAATTTGGGTTCTTAGACAAACCACTTTGTCGATGCTTATGCAACCTACATTGGCCTAAAAATGGCGGAAATGGCGGCTTCTAAGGAATTTACAAAGGTTTGGCTTCAATACGATTCATTAAATATCATCAATGGCCTTAGAAGGGCACAATCCCCACGCTAGACCATAAAGACTTTGATCATTGATAGCTTAAGCTTGCTAAACTCCTTTCAAATGTTCAATATACCTCATGTTTATCATGAAGGTAACTCAATAGTAGATGGGTTTGCTAACATAGGTGTTTCACAACCTAATGTGAGAAGATGGGGAATTGATGATATCAATCCTCAAGCTATTAATATTCTTATTCAAAATGATTGCAAAGGATGCTAATTTGGAGGTATTATGGGGAATGATGGATTTGAATTCCAAACTTGTGCAAATGGGCATGGTCATAATTACAGTGCTCATAATGGCGTGTCAATACACCGCTGGCTTTATTAACCTTGTTTATTATAGATGGATTATCATCTTGGTGGTTTCAAATCTCTTCTTTCCTTTGGGCAAGATGGGTGGAGATAAGAACATAGTTGACCCAACTGTTTATAGAAATGACAACAAAAGTTTAAGGTTTGGAACGATCTATCTACTAGAGGCCTCACCCCGTACATTGAAAAATTGTATGGTTCTCATCCCCAGGCTACCTCTGCATTTGTGGACGGCTGTTGTCTGGTAAATTGGTAGTTAGATGGTTAGTCCGTCCGAGGGAGTAACATGGATGCGACGGTTCCCCTCGCATCCCCTCGGACATTATATGTATGCATTTCTCTCTTCAGTAAGGGGAGAGATTATGATATATGAAATACCTTTGTACTTGATGGTGAATCAATACAATATTGTTATACTTTCTTATTAAATACTTTACTATGTATGTCTCTGTTGAATCAGTTTACCCCTAAGGGCAAACATTTGGCGCCGCTGCCTAGACGTACTCAGGAAGGAAAAATAAAATAAATTGATGTGTTGATTATTGCCCTGTGGAGAAGTGAGCAAAGAATTCATGCCCAATCAATTGAATAAAAATAGAAAGAAGGAACTCGAGGAGGAACAAGCCAATAGAAAAGCCGTACTCGCACAACAACAAGCTGAGTGAAGGGAGAGATACAAAAGACGCGTTGAAGGACTACCGAAGGGAGTAAGTGAAGGCGAGGGTCTGGAGGTATCTGACTAGGAGGCTGGGACCAGTGATGAGGACTGCCTAGAGGAAACAAGGAGCTTGTTCGGGTCATTAACCTTAACTCCCCAGATGAAAGCAAGACAAGTCCGAAGGAAGAAAAAAGAGGAAGCCGCATGGAGGGAGGCTCAGGATACTGTTGCCGCCGCGAGTATCGAAGTGACCGAGGGGCTCGGGTATCACAGTAGTTCAAGGACATCAAGCGGTGTGGTACCAAACAATTCTGGGGTCCCGATGTCGACAGTACCATCCCAACCTGTAACACAACCGGTGCTACAAACACAGTCAGCGCCTAGAAAAGTAAACATGGCGACCAACAAGGAGAAGTTGCCAAAATTCCACGGAGATGGAAAGGAAGATCTAGTACGACATTGTCGTACGTGTGAGACAATCTGGTCTGCGAATGGAGTCACTGACTAGGCAGAATGGGTGAAACAGTTTCCCGCCACACTCACAGAGGTAGCCATCGACTGGTACTCTGATGTGGACAAAATAACGGTGACCACTTGGGACAAACTCAAGAAAGAATTCCAGAAGGAGTTTCGACTCCTGAGGGATGACAATGAAATTGTTTTAGAGATATACGGTACCAAACAAGGTAAGAAGTAGACTGTGCGGGCCTACAGTCGTCGACTGAAGGAATTAGTTGGAAAAATGGAGAGCCAGCCAGCGGATGGCCTAAAGAAAAGATGGTTTGTGGAGGGCCTAAAATCAAACCTATGGAGGAAAATGAAGATAGGGCCTCCACCTCATACAAAGATGCCTATAATCGAGCGATGGACTTGGAGAGCGAACAAAAGACCTCCAAGAAGAAAAAAAGCAAGTCTTCTTTCGACGAAGATGACACTACGGACGATGACAGTAGCAGTGATCGTGAGTCAAAGAAAAAAGTCATGGCACTCCAAAAGGACATAGAGAGAATGATGAAGGAATTCAAGACCATGAAAGGGGGTACCAACAAGGTGGAAGATCACATGTGGTGTAGGGATTGCAAGGAGAGCGGCCATATGAAGGGGTTGTGTCCCAAAACTACATTTTGTGACATTTGCCAAATCATGGGCCATTCCACCAAGGATTTCCCATACAACATGAAAGTAAGGAATCAACACGTGTTATTTACCCAAGAGCAACCATCTACATTAGGCGGGTATGGAGGCAACCAATGCGGTGGCGGAACGGACAATAAAAACAACGCCAACACAAGGAATCAAATACAATATGACGCCAAGGGTCGGCTGATGATGCAGTGCTGAGCTTGCAATTAGTGGGGCTACTTTGCAAGGGACTGTGACAAGGGAGATAACCTGCAGAAGCTATGCCGCTGGTGTGGTCCTGGCAACCACGAGGATGCCAATTGCCCAAAATCTAACATTAATTGGCTAGACATAGATGGAAGCCCGAGTACGGTATTGACCGTCACCCGAGGGAAAGAAAACCAAGCCACATATCCAGACCCTTGGATAGAAAAAAAATGGGCACAAGAGGAGAAAGAAGAAATAGAGAAGGTGATGAAGGTACAAAAAGAAACATGGGAGATGACCACCACCTCAGGCTGGAGGGAGGCAAAACAAAACATTCCAAGACAACTATTACATTTAGAGGTACCGGTGAAACTCCAGGACCTCCTTCACACCATGCCTCACTTGGGAACGACACTGTTGGGGAACTTGGCCACGCAGCCAAATACCACACGTACATACATCCTTGGAGGGTCTGCAATTGACCCAATGATACTTGTTGTAAACAATGAGAGGTACCCGATAGTCATCGAGATGGGCATCCTTGGCACGATCCTGACAGATACTATAGTGGACGGAGGGTCAGGAGTGAATGTCCTTCCGGTGGAGACATGGAAGAAATTGGGAAAACCAACATTGTGGCCCCCAACCTTCAACTTATTGGGCGTCGATCAACAGGGTATCAAACCCCTTGGAATGCTGATGGCACAATGGGTGACCATTGGCTCGCAACCATTTGTATTAGACTTTGTGGTGATACCTTTGAAAAAGAAGGGTTACAATGCCATTCTGGGTCGAGGGTGGCTGGTCATTGTGAAGGTAAACCAGAATTGGAAGAAAAATATCCTCTCGATGGAGAATGGGGGGAGGAAGTTCACGATCGACCTTCGCACCCAGATGGTGAGCGAAGAGATAGCCTCTTCTTCAGACTCTGAATGTGACAGTGAGAACCGTCGAAGGGATGAAGGAAGGAGTTGTATGGAACCTAATGATGAAGGTGTCTTAGAATTTGAAGAGTGTTTGAGAGATGACGGTGACTCGGTCTCTTTCACTGGCAAATAGAGGACTACAAACTTTTCTGACTAGCATGCAATGTACTAAGTATTGAGGAAGAATTGGAAATAATTCCCTCGAAGTACAATGAATACAAAGAAGGGGAGGAGAACGCAAGCGAAGAGCATAAGATGTCGTCAGTCAAACCTATGAATCTGGGCAAGGAGGGACCTAAGATCATTCTTGTCGGCAACGATCGAATCCTGAGTGGAAGGCCGCAGCCCTCAAATTCTTTATTCTCCTTCTTCTGATTTATAGGTGAGAGACTATGGTTCCTCTTGAATTTATGGCTCCCAACCTTTGGATTGCCATTGAAAACAAACCTAAGGACAAAGTTCAGGAAGTCGGCTACGATGAGGCCATCCAAGTGTGGACTCTAGATGGATGGGAGATACACGAGGCCATTAGCAGTTCCAAATCGAAACCTCAACCGAAAAGGATGGACAACGCACCTGAAGGGATGGACAGAACACTCAAAGAGATGGAAGGGACCTGAGAAACCTGAGAGGCCGGACAAACGACCAGAGAGGCACTCAGAAAATAATTAGATTAGGCGTTTAAAAAAATATAAAAAAACAAATTAAATTAAAAAAAAAAGTCAAACTTGACCGTAGGGGGTCCTACAGTCAAACCACCTACGATCAAACCACCTATGGTGGTGTTCTTGACCATAGGGGTGTGGTGTTTTTGACCGTAGGGGTCCTATGGTCCAACCACCTACGGTGGTGTTCTTGACCGTAGGGGGTCCTACGGTGGTGTTTTTGACTGTAGGACTGGTGTTTTGATCGTAGGGGGCCTACGATGAAACTACCTACGGTGGTGTTCTTGGCTGTAGGGGGTCCTACGGTGAAACCACATATGATGGTGTTTTTGACCGTAGGGGTCCTATGGTGGTGTTCTTAACCGTATGGGGTTCTGTGGCGAAACCACATACGGTGGTGTTTTTGACTGTAGGGGTCCTACAGTGGTGTTCTTAACCGTACGAGGTCCTACGGTGAACTGCCTATGGTGGTGTTCCTGACCCATGGGCCTTCATGACGTGGCCAAGACTTCACATGCAAGAACTCTTTAAAACACAGGCTCCAACCTAACCGTAGGAGATGCAAAGATTCACCGCAGGGAGAAGGGAAACATTCACCATAGGAGACACAACAAGATTCACCACAGGGAGAAGGGAAGACATTCACCATAAGCATGCCTTGAACATCATGTGGGCATTACTAGAAAGAGATTGGATTCAAAGGTGGTGCTTTTGGTATTGATCTAAGACCTTGTGAGTTCAAAAGGTGGTGGAGTCGAAGGGGAGCTTGGTAGTGTGTACCCATTCTTGGGGTTGTTGAAGGAGAAGGAAATATGAAAAGGGAAACATAAACAATGAATTGCTACCACCGTAGGGGAAGCCATACTAGGAAAACAATACACCACAAAAGGACCGAAAAGAATATAATCAATTAAAAGGAGGATATACCATAGGGAAAGTGTATACACAGCAAGAACTCATACCGCATAATAATTTAAAAAAAACAAAAAAACAAAAAGAGAAAGAATCTGGTAATCCCGTACGACTGAGATCCAATAAGACGAAGGGTACGATATTTAAAAGGAAAACTATTATTGATGGCAAGGAGTGATAGCAGCGAGGAGCAAGCCTTTGGAGAGGGATACTACATTTTGAGGCGCTCCGAGTAGGTTTTGGTTGGACGTGCGGCTGCCTTGGTGGATGCATAGAGCGCTCGGGAGGAGCTGACCACTTCGTTGGAGGCAGTAGAGAAACACTTGGCTCAGTGTACCAAGGTGTTGGAAGCGGAGATGGCGGTGCAGGTGGCTATCGAGGTCAGATTGGCTAGGGATTGAAAAGCTTGTTGGAGCAGGCACAGGTTATGTAATGGGCATTATCTTCATTTCGTATGTTATCGTCTGGAGATGACTTTCTTTTTGGGGGGGATGATTTTGTCTTGTAAATTGGTATTTAGATGGTTAGTCTGTCCGAGGGAGTTACATGGATGCGACGGTTCCCCTCGCATCCCCTCAGACATTATATGTATGCATTTCTCTCTTCAGTAAGGGGAGAGATTACGATATATGAAATACCTTTGTACTTGATGGTGAATGAATATAATATTGTTATACTTTCTTATTAAATACTTTATTGTGTATGTCTTTGTTGAATCAGTTTACCCCTGAGGGCAAACAATGGCTGGGATGAGGGTATTCTCAAGGTGTTTGGTATTGATTTGGTAGTTTAAGAAGAGTTTTTGGCCGAGGTTTCTTATACTATAATGGAAGAAAGAAATTTTTTAGGGATAGAAAAAGTGTGAATGAAGCTGTGGCAATTTTTTTTGAGAAAGGTGAGAGGGAAAAAATGACAAGGACTATTGATGGTGGTGTTGGCGTAATAGAATTGATACATGTAACTGTCTATCAATTACAATAAGTTATAACTATACACCTACCAAATTGAATATATCTCTTGTATAAAGCAATGTGAATTCATTGAATAATACAATGAAACATTCTATTCTCCTCTCCAACATATGGTATCGGAGCTTCAAAATGTTTGGACGTGGTGGTGAGAATGATAGGAATGTGTTGAAGGATGGGCCCTGTTAGATGCCCATGATTCTGAAGGCTTATGGAGGAGTAAAATTCATCAAAATGTGATGGTGGAATGGGCATTAAACAAGCTTCAGATAGAGCACTCAAAAATCTTTTTCGGATGATAGCAATCAGATTTTGAAAGCTGTGATGGTGGAATGGGCATTAAACAAGCTTCAGATAGAGCACTCAAAAATCTTTTTCGGATGATAGCAATCAGATTTTGAAAGCTGATTCTTCCTAACGCATCTCGGCCAAAATCCTCAAGGAAATTAATGAGGTACTTCATTTCCAAATGTGCACGTAATGGTGAATGTGTGGGTCATACCAAGAGATCCAAAAGCGTGGGAGAAGCCCCTGGAGTTTGATTTCTTTGTAGGTAATTCCGTAAAAAAAATAAGAGATTTTCAAAAAGAAAAATTCGGTGCAGGGTAAAGAATGTGTCTTTGCTTGACTCATTTTGAGCTTGCAAGATTTATTTATGCATTTTATTGGTCACTGCTCTCTGGTGAAGAACCCCAAGATATGAACATCGATAGAGAAATGTGAGGTCTCATTTCACAAGAAATTGTCTCTCACTCTCTTTGCCACTTCTCATAAGGCTCCATATATTCTATAAGGTCCGTTTTAAGGGAATGACACATTATTCATGATGCTAAGCCCATCTGCATGCTTCTCATATAATCCCAGGGCTCTCTGACAATCAAACAACCAGCGCTGAATAACTGGTGAAGGGAATCCGGGCGGCGAGGTAGTCAGATCCTGGGCTGTTGGGTTTCTCGGTAAGCTGTCAAGCTGGGCTTCCTTAAAGTTGAAGCCGACCATTCCCATTGTGAGGAACAATATAGTGGGAATGGGATTGGCCACATGAGGAACCCAGTGCTGCGCAAAATCATGGATCACAAATTCTGGTGACAGCTGTCGCAACAGCTCTTCGAAGGGCTTCTGCAAAAGATTCATGGCGGCAGCTAGTAAAGGAAGTAAGACTACCGATTCTCCTCTATTTGCAGCATCTGCGGATGACTCCACGCTAGCTGGCAGCCCTTCCACGTAGGGCATTACCAGTTGTACCAGGTCTATCCCCAGGGAGTCCAACACTTGCGGCTTAATTCGCTTAATGTTCAGCGGTGTTGAGAGGAAGAAGATTTTGAGACCGTGAGTGGTCAGGCTTTTGGCGAGCTCAAGGAAGGGGGCTATGTGACCGTGGGCGAACCAAGGGAACATTACCACACGAAGCTCTCTCTGCTTCTCGTCCGCCATTGTTGATGCACCTCTAAGTGTCCAGAGCTTATCCTGTTTAAATAATAATAGGAGGTGGACATTTGTTCTTGAGATTATGGTATATAACAATGTATTTCAGCAAGTGTGCAGTATATGTCTTTGCAGTATTGTAATAGTAGTATTTGTTATGGTATATAACAGTGTATTTCAACAAGTGTGCAGCATCTGTCTTTGCAATATTGTAATAGTAGTATTTGTTCCTAGTCAATTTTGAAGAGTATTAAATAGTAGTTTGACTAGAATTATTGTCATTTTTAGTATTACATTTTTAATATTTTTTTTGATGAATAGATCCTTTTTTAATATTTAAAGAAAAGTATTGTCTAATTATTGACCGCAATTTAAAATAGTAATTTGAAATAAAAATTATTATCAGCTTTTAGTATATATATTTTAATATTATTGTCTATTTAATAAATGAGTAATGACAACACCCTATTTAAAGTATTTTTTTTCCTTGATGATATGTCCTTCTATTGATATTTAAATAAAATTATTGTCTATATAAGTATATATATTTTTAATATTATTGACTAATTGATAGATAAGTAATGACAACAACTTAAAAGTAAAATAGTAGTTTGAATTAAAAATTATTACCGGCCTTTAGTATATATATTTTTAGTATTATTGTATGTTTGATAGATGACTAATTTGAATTAAAAATTATTACAAATACTTAGTATATATATATATTTAATATTATTATCTATTTGATAGATGAGTTTATATATATATATATATATAGGTCCTTTCATTAATATTTAAATAAAATTGTTGTTTATTTAAGTAAGTATTTTGAGTATTATTGTATATTTGATGGATGAGTAATGAAATAAACTTATTTTAAATATATGTATTTTTGATGAATATGTCTTTCTATTAATATCTAAATAAAATTATTGTTTATTTAAGTATATATTTTGTTAATATTATTATCCAATTGTTAAATGAGAAATGACAACAACTTAAAAGTAAAATAGCTAATTTGAACTAAAAATTATTACCGACCTTAGTATATATATTTTTAATTTATTGTCTATTTGATAGATGAGTAATGACAACAACTTATTTTAAGTATATATATTTTTAATAATATTGTCTAATGAACAAATGATATATAATTTGAGATAAACAATTTTTCTTAGATAAATAAATTTTTATTAGCACTACACATTGATACAATTTAAGATAAACACTTTTTTTCTTTTGATGAATATTAGTTTATGGACATCCTAAATCCTTTTACTAGCATGGGCTTGCTTACATTGCTCTATCTCATGTTAAAAGCATTAGATTATTGTAAATGTGAAATAAATTGCAACATAGAAGCTTCAAAGCGTCACCATAAGTGTTGTTGAGACAATGCAATTGCATACTTTATCATACCAAAGAGACATTATAGTACTTCCTCATTATATTCCAATGATTTTTTGAACATATGTTCTTTAAACACAACTATTTTTATTACAAGCAAATAACATAATTATCAAGATCACATTAGAGAAAATGTGTTGTATTTTTAAGAAATTAGGAAAAATACATTTGATTGGATAGCATTGATTGATATTATATTGAGCATGTTGTTTCGCAATAAATATTCAATCAATGGTGAATTGTTATAAGAAAAAAAAGTAAGATGATGTATTAAAGAAAAATAGGAATGATGGTATTCACTATGATGCATGTTTTTGTGGTTGTCCCACCTTTGAAAGTGGGTTTTAGTCCTAGAGTTTTTTGAATTTAATTTTTTTAAACCATTTTTCCCTTGGAATATTCTTGTGTTTTTTTAAAAAGTTGACCTGTCAAGTTGTTTTCCTGGTTCTTGTCATGAGTGGGTTTTCCTAGTTACGCCGTAGGTGTTTCCATCTTGGAAAGCCCCGAACTATTTTCTGGAATCGAAGGTTGGTAGTCTTTGAGAGGCCAATGAATACCATTCAAATCATCACCACTATTCATTTTGCCTTAATTTTGTGAGGCCTCACCCTGACCCACCATAGCATTACTGTTCATTCACACTTTGATATTTTATGTTTTGATACATTGATACACTTTTTGATTATCCCAATAGAGATTCGAGATATTATGTTTATGATGATGATTACAATGTATGGATTGCATTCTGATATGGATTAGACCTAGAACATGTGGTTGATTTTGATTATACATGTTTAGATAGGTGAATTGATGAGAAGATCGGATCATGATTAGACTTGATTATTTCATGGATGTTATGTCATGATGATTATGGAATTATTATGTTTTAAACATTTCTGTATGAAAATTGTAATTAGGAATTTAATTCTGCTTATTGATTAATGTTGCTAAGTATGAATTGAATATGTATATTTCATGTTATTTTATTATCTTGGACTACTGGTGCTCGAGTTTAGTGTGCAGGAAAGAGAACCATGGAATGAGTTGGAGAATCAGTAACCAACCATATGTGCAAACTGTAAAGCCAAGGTTGAACCTAAAGAAGAGGTTCAAACCTCGTTGTTAAGTGATTTTATTTGCGACCGTAAAATTATATGTATGTATTAGGTGTTTTCATTATGTAATTAGTGACATGTCAATGTTGTATTATGTCATTTTATAGTGTCACTTAACACTCATTATTGTTAAGATTGCTAAACTGCAATCTTCCCAAGAACACCTGCATGCATAGCTATTACATAAACAGAAGCAAAAGACAGAAGATAGAAGGATCAGCTATGGCGGCCAAAATGAGAGAGAAGAGATAT
>MU223304.1:5571502-5585954 GCA_018584345.1 Thuja plicata
AACTTCTTTTACGGTCCCACCGGGCGTGCCAGAAATGTTATACACTGAATTTGCACCTCTGATCTCAAGCTCTCTTGGTCTTGATAATCTAGTATAACAAGGGAGTCATCTCAAGGTTGTGGGACCTTATGCTAACTGAGATGAGACCTCCAGATTCTAGGCTGGTTCCTCTTAGATAATCACCTTAGCTTGCTCTTAAACAGAAAAGTAAACTTGAGGGGAAAAGGGGTAGAAGGATTGCATGGGAGAGGAAATAACTGAAAGCAAACTACCTACTAGGTGATACACCAAAATTAGAGTTTGGATCTCAGTATAGAGGAATAAAAAAATGGAGGAATCAGGTCTAATAAGTCACAACTCACTAGATATGCTTGCATAAGTATTTCATAGGAGGGTCTGAACAAAAGACTCGACCTATGACCTGAAAACAAACATCCTTTTCTGCAACTAGGTGTAGGAATGAGACAAGACTGCTAGGGGTTGTAGTATACCCACAAAATATCTAAAATCAGATCAGATACAGTAACACACAAAAGCACATAAAGTGAGAGGGACTAGGAACCCCAATTTTCATTAACAACATTCATAAACTTCAATCCAATAAGAGATAATCGAGATAGTGAAGACATGGATAGAACAAATATCACAAGTACCTTAAGAATATCTTGATCATCAATGGGAGATTACAAAGAGTAGAAGAACTAGAGGGTATAACAAATACCACAGATGGCTTTCTGAGAAAAGATAAATTCCTTGCAAAAGTGGGCTTCTCTCCTTTACAAAAATGAACCTCTCCCTCTAAATGAGTCTTTAACTCATACTTATGCTTTTTAGCCAACTTTATTTTGGAGAGTAATAACTTCTGGATCGGATATTTTTCTATCCAGCCACTACTTAGCCTTAAAAGTCATCCAAAAATATCAACATAAATGCCCCTTCTCAGAAATAGTCTTATCCCTCTAGAAGAGTCACAAAGTCTCTGAATTACAATAACTGTTCTGCGGCCCCCCAAAATTCATCCGCTGACCTCTTCAAAAATCTGATCTTTCATTTGTAAAATATCTGATTTCTATCATCTGAGAGAATATCTAATCTTTTTGCCTTTGCGAAAATCTGATCTTTTTCTTTGTTTACATTTTTTAAATTCTGGGAAAATCGCAGACTTTGTACATATTTCACTCAGAAAATGGCTAAAATTGGCAAACAACACCTCCTCCTTTTTTTAATTGCTCACTCACAGTCTCTCATGCTCTGTTTATGTCTTCTGTGCGAGTGAGTGACGCATGTCTCTCCTTATCCTCAGTCGCAATCTCGTGAGCTGATCTCTGGTAACACTTTCTTTTTGGCGACTAAGTGCCAATTCCTTTTCTTCATGCATGTTCTGCTCGGTCGCATAGCCGTTCAGCTCCTTATTCTGTTTTCATTTTGTGAATGAGTGGGCGATAACATCCTTTTCTAACTTGGTTTCCAACTCGCGGGTCACTTTCCTTTTACCCTTTCTGACCGGCGACTGAGTGACAATTCCTTTTCTTCATGCTATCGCACGCTCGTAGGTTCTTTTTCCTTTGGCCGAAAATCACAGCGACTGAGCGATGAGTTTATCTTTTCCTTTGGTCGCCAACTCACGCGCTATCTTCCCTTTATCCTTATTGCTTGGTGACCGAGTGATGACCCCTTTCTTTCTGCTCGTCGCAAGATCGCGGACTCCTTTTTCATACTTCAAATCTGATCAGTGACTACGCGATGACCTTCCTTGTAGCTCATCGCCAACTTGCAGCCTTGAAACCTGATAAGGAACAGAAAAAGTGACTGCGTGATACACCTCCTGCGCTGCACCCGCTCAATCGCATAGCTTGAATGACTCAACATAGATAGCTTGCGATTGCACGATGACTATTCAAAATGGTTCGTCACGCACTCACGGGCGGATTGGACCTATATATGCAAAAATAGATCGCGATTGTGCGACGACTGCGATTGGCAGTTTATCGTGCACTCGCGCAACTTAAAGATATGACATATAACCGATGCGACTGTGCGACAAGAAAAAAAGCACAATTTTGAAAAGGGCCTTGGCCATTTTTTGGGCGGCAAACACATAATTTGAAAGATAAAGCCCGGGAAATAAAGGGGTAGATGGTCACACAGGGCAGACCAGGCCAAACTGCATCAAATGGAAAATTTGGACAACAGTTATAAGTATCTTCCTCATAGTATGAGATCATGGGACCTATAAGACAACTCTTCATAACATTCTTTTTGTCTCTACTAAGCACGCAAGCATAATTATAACCGCGCAAGAATAAACCAAATAGACACGACGCTTCACTAAGTCGGCCTCACCAATTTAACTCTAACTTTGCAATCTTCTTGAAACATGTTTGGCACCTTTGAATTAATATCATCAACTCATAAATAAACATGAATATACACATGCATATACAGAAGATAGGTGCAAATCAAGAAACATGAAATATATGTCATCCCTAAACCGTTACACTTTCAGAACTGCAACTGCCAATAACAGAATTACATAACTTTACTGAAACATCATATCTGGGTCTGTGTGTATGAACATAACATAATAAACATTTCAAAAATATGTATCTATCCATGCAAGTCTCCATATCAACATTCTAATAAGTACATACAGAATTACTACTGTGTATTATATGTTGTCATCAATGACAAACATACAATCAATCAACTGCTTAGAATCGAATCTCCAACAATAGGGGTATGGGTTAGGAATGTTTTTAACACATCTAGAACCCCCTAGTGGCCTTGGTGACCCATTTTATGACCCATTTTCCACATGCTATGAAAATGGAGTAAGTCTTGACCTTTTTCCCAAACTCACACTCCTTTCCAATCTGGCATTTATGATAGGGGACAAAGAAAAGCCAAAGGACTTTAGGGTAAAGTTTGAATTTAATGTTGGTGGGTGGGTAGAAGTTGGAGGAATTTTTAGAGGCCCTTGGTAGAGTTAGTGGATGTTCACCCACTCTCTACTTTTAGAGACATTAGGGTTTGGATTGAGGAAGCATAAGGGATTGGGATCTTCTCAAAATTTATTTTTCATAACACATTGTGAAGGTTGGTCTCCATTGCCATGAAAGTGCTTTGTTTTTTTGCAAGTAGATTTGTATATTTTCTTTTCATTCTCTTTCATATGTCAAATGTATTTGTATTGTTGTAATGTAAGGGAAAGGGATTTTGGGTTTGAATTCTTGGTTATGGTTTTATCTTTGTTTTGAATATGAGAGTGTTGTGAAGGGTGTGATGGCATTACTCACCTTTAGATAGGGAAGAAGTGGCCATGTATGGGGGAAGGGGTTAGTTGGATTCCATGATAGTGTAGAGTCTCTTCTCATGGAGATAAGAGGGAAAAAAATGCAAGGTGTATGGGCCCTTGCATGCCATTGTATTTGATCCTAATTTTGGGGGAGATAAGGAGAAGATTGGATGGAAAGATATATGTGGTTTTAGCATTGAAGATGTGTAGTTGTATTTTGAAAGATTACCATAATGTAAATCAAGAATATTTAGTTTCATGCCTATTGTATTCTATTCTTTAGAATAATGAAGTTAATCTTTCATTGTTGAATGATATCCAATATTGAGAAGAAAGGCAATGTAATAGTTGTTCATAGCATATAAAATCTTGTGGATTAATGAATCTTGTAATCTCTATAATGTATTTGATTGTAAGTTTTCAAGTTAAAAACACTTCATTCTTCCTTTGGAAATCTATATTCTATTTCAATAGGTTCAACACTCTATCTTAAAAGCTTCATTCCAACCTCAATTCTTGAGAAGGGAAGATAAACTTGATAACAATAGTAAATCAAACAGGTTAATATATTGATGTAAAAATTAACTAATACTAATATTCAATTTATAGATCACTTAGTATATTGCACTAATAAAATAATTCAAATTCATTCAATTAACTACTCCAATAATAAAACCAAGAAATAAATATGATAGAAGCTAAAACCAAATAATATCCATGACACTTCCCAGATTTTTAGAACTAAAATTCTCTTTGGAATTTGTATGGGAAGGGAAATAATTCTCATTTCCATAGAGAATATTCTCTTCCCAAGATGCTCTTCCTAATTAGAGGTAGTATTCTAACTCCCTAACATAACCTTGTTGTTAATTACTAGTTTCTAGATTAATAAAAGGCTTCCTAACATAACTTGTTTAACACTTCCCTTCCCATAAATGGGCGCAGGTATGTAGTGGCAGAGGTCATATTAAATAAATAAAAAAAAATGATATTAATGTAGGGATGGGAAACAAGTCTTACTTTTGATTTGCATCCTCGTGGGTCCCACCCACATACTCCTTCCTTACTTTTTACCACCATGCGTAGGATGTGGGGCTGACATGGCATTAATTCTTTTCCCAAAGACAAGTCTCTTCTCCTCCATACGTTCTTGGGGTCTGACATGCGGATCAATGCATATCCCTATGACAAGAAAGCTTCCCACTCCATGCATGATTTCCTTGCCTCCATTTGTTTGACCTGACATAAAATTTACAACATGACTATGACATGTCTCCCACCTTCCCTTACGTAGGTTCCTTCTTGCTGCATTGGAATGGGGAAACCTTGAGGTGGTCCCCACCTCAACCTTGGAGCATGCGCATGCCTTTTTCAAAAAGGCTCTCCTTGCATAAACTTACGCAAGCCTTAGGATAGGTTGGAATTTCCATGACCCCACCCACTTGGCAAGTGGGCCTTGGGGATAGGGGGTTATGTGAAAGATTGGTAGGTAAATAAGTTTAGATTAGTAGGGTTAGTTAGATTAGTTGATTAGGATTGGTAATTAATATATTTATTAACATGTTCAGATTTAATTAGTATTGAATCAAATTTTTAAAAATAATAGTCTATTTTATCCAATGGTTAATTATTTAAAATAGATCATTAATAATAGTTAGTTTAGGTTTTTTTTTTAAATTTTGAATTTGTGAATTAGCTAATAGGGTTTTGGCCTAATGAATAGATTTGCTTAATTTAATTTAATTTAATGTGTAAGAGGGCTTTAGTACATCTTGTAATGGTAGTATGACTAATCCACCTTTTATGTTTAGATAACATTTCATGCTAGTTCACATTGTCAAGTTTATTGTCGAATATAATTTGATTATTAATACGGTTAACTCATGAACTAATAATGTAGACAAATTATTGATTATGTTAAATAAATCACATACGAAAGATATAACCTAGTTACATATACCTTTTAGGTTATTATTATTGGAATGAAATTGGTTAGATAATTAAAGCCCTCGTTTGCTAGGGAATTGTAGGATAAACATTGTCGTGTAGGTTTTGATAGAATTGGATTAATCTTGAATAGAAATTCCAAAGTGAAAATTGTACCCACTAGGGTTCCGCTATCTGAACAAACTAAACTCTAGGTTGTGACCGGCTTAACCATAGTCGACTTATCCTTATTCTTTGAATGTTACTCTCACCTCTGAGCTTTTAAAAAAAATTAAAAAAAATTTGTTGCATTTTGTTGGTTAATTTTTCGGGCATGACATTTGGTATCAGAGCCATGTTTTGACACTAGGCACCTAACCCATTATGTTTCAACTCATTCAAACTTAAATTATTGTGTAGGATGCCTGTCGTCACACGAGCTGGCCGACGAGGTAGAGGTTGTAGAGCTACACATGTTGGGAAGAACAGGAGGATCCACCACCTCCACCACCTCCAGCACCTCAAAACCCTAACCAGGATATTTTGGATGTTCTCCAAAATCTGATTAGGGTGATTCAGCAGAGAGTACCACCCATAGTTCAACAACAGATTCCTGAAAGGGAAGCACATATTTTAGAAAATGATGGAGCAGTTAGCATAGAGAGGAGTAGGATTCCCCCACCTAGGCCTGTTGAGGGTCATGGTGATCATTAGGGTGAGTCAGTTCATCAGTTGTAATACCATGCAAGCATGAGATACGTGCTAGAGAGAGAACCCCTAGAGATGTTGGAGATGAGATTCAAGAGTTATTGTGGCTCCAACCACCCTTGTTTTTGGGATCCACTAATGGGTCAGTAGCAGAGGCCTGGTTATAGAGTTTACAATGATGTTTTGCATTGCACCCTTATGGGAGTAATGTAAAGGCATGACTTGTAGTCCATCTCCTGCGAGAGAAGGCCTCCACTTGGTGGGAGAAGGAGGTGTCCATAAGTGGAGTGAGTATTGACACACTCGCTTGGGAGTCTTTTGTAGCCTGATTTTGAGAGAGGTATTTCTTTGAGAATTTCAGACAGAGACAGATAGAGGAGTTCCATGATCTCTAGCAGAGAGGCCTCATAGTGGCCCAGTATTAGAGTCAATTTCTTGAGCTCCTTCCATATGTTGATTACATGAAGGACGAGAAACTACATATCCACCATTTCATCAAGGGACTTAATATGTCTCTTCAGGGCATAGTACGCCTAGCCTTTCCTACCACATTTAGAGAGACAGTTGAGACGACACTTGTAGCTGAGGATATCCATACTAGACAAGAGTCTCAGGATCAGTCTCAGCATTGAAATCCCTCATTCTAGCAGTTAGGATAGTAGATACCCCCTTGGAAGGGGAAACAGAACCATTCAGTGGGATCCTTTAAGGGTCAACAGTCTCAACAGCATAGATCCCAGTAGGATTCTAGACAGAGGCATTCACAGGGTTATCAGGGCTCTAAGCCCAAACAATGGTAGTCTTAGGGTCCTAGATAGGATCAGAGGACACAGACCCCTCAGGCATAGCCAGCTAGGACTCAACAGTCCTTGAGGGGTGGTTACAGTGGTTCCAGTAGGACTAGAAGACCACAACAGTCTAGATCACATGGGGTTCAAATTCAGGCCCGAGGGCCACGTTACACTTGCGGTGGTATGGGTTATATAGTGAGAGAAGTCCCACTGGGACAGTTAGCCGGTGGTCAGAGAGGGGCTACCTCAGAGCCTACAATTGGAGATATGGGTAGATCCCATAGAGTTTTTTCTATGGTTGATAACTGCCAGGCCGAGCACCAGGCCATGGTCATAAAGGCCACAGGTATGATTCAGGGTATCAGTGTTTCTATCTTGTTTTATTCAGGAGCCACAGACTCCTTTATATCTCCCTATGTAGTGGATCATTGTAGGCTAGTGGCAGTTAGATAGGATGTTGGTTGGGAGGTCGAGTTTGTAGGATTTGATGGATAAATCCATAGCTGCTAAGAAACTTGCATGCAAAATAACCTGTCACTGGAAGAAGCAAGAAGGAGGAGAAAGCAAGAACAACTCAGAATAAACTCCAAAATGGTAGAGCCCAAATATTCAGAAAAATGATTGATTGAATTGTTATCCAAACAGATTACAATGTCAACCTATAAAGGTGAACAAACCCTAAAACCTAAGAAAGCTAGGTTTAGCATTAATAATTAATATGAATATTAATTATAATGCACCTAAAGAGATAGCTTAAGAAATAAAGAGTAATGATAACTTAATTAATTAAATCAACATGATTTAATTAATAAGTCAAAAGTATAATTACTTTAACACCCCCCCTTAAGTGAAGCTCAGTAGGTAAGCTAACCTAGCATAGCTAAGAAAGAAAAAAAGAGGGTCCCGACAACAAGGCCTGATCAGGTACCCAATACAAAGAAATCTCTATAAACCAGAGAAGAAGGAGAAAACCCATAGGGAAAAACCCCTCTCCAAAAAGAGATGAGCTATTGCAAAGAATCACTGGAAGAACACTGAAAGAGCAACAATGGAATCCTGAATCTGGCAAGCAAGGAAAGATACTTCTGTTTACTAGAGACGATTATGTGAGTCATCTACTCAGTTGGAAACATGATAAAGAAATAATAGACCTGATGTCTAGGAAAACTGGAAAGCTCAGAAACTGGAACAACCCTGGAATCTTTGAAGCAACCGATGAAAGGATCAAAGTGCAGGCCATGAGACTACACCCTAATCAGATTATTAAGCAATAAACCCCCATGATGGAACTTTATTGAAGTTAATTTATTTCAATACACAAAGATTGTAACAGAAGAACATGTAGAAATAAAGACAACAAAGTAAACCTAATGCATGCAAAAAGAAAATAGGGCATGCATAGATGAATGTTCACATCTGCCTCCATGAGTGAAAAAAAACATAACTTCTGTCTTTGAAAAAAAAAAAGCTAGTGAAATAGAGAAACCAAAAGTTGAAACCCCTTCCAAAATTTCCTCCTGAGAAAGAGCTTTCCGACGATATAAAGAAGTTGAAAAAAGGCTTCCGTTTGCTCCAGATAGAGCAGAAACACTGACAGTAGGTTAGAAAGGCTCCAAAAATAAAAATTTTAGCCCCTAGGGCTTAAAAATTCTGGGCCCCTGGGCATATGGTGCACATAGGGGGCTGAGGGCGTAGCCCTCGATCACCAATGTGATTGCCGCCAAGGTCTAGAAGGAGCCCGTGGGGCTGAGAGCCCGCAAGGTGGTGCTGCTGGTGGGTGGAGCAGGTGGTGGTGTTGGTCGGCGGTGGAGGGCGGCGCTGCAGCGGTGGGCGACGGTGGTGGGCGGCCATAGATAGTGGTGAAGGGCCGGCGGGGGCCGAACATGGGCCAAGCCAGGGTGGTGCACTGGCTGCGCGGTGGTAGCACCAGAAATAAGCCCTAAAATGGGTGTTTTTTAAATTTTTTTCTCAGTTTCCATTCCCGTACGGCCCTAGAAGCCAAATTTTTTTGCCTCAGAGGTACAGAGGGCCAAATAGGTTGTGCCTTATATCAAAACTAGGGTTTTTGGGCCTTTTAGATGTGACCATGAGGTTTGTTTTTTCCCAAAGTGTACCATAAATGAATTCACCCCTAGTTTGAAGACAAAAAACCCTGAAAAGCTGAAACTTTTCCCCTTCGAACACAACCTCAAGATCACTAGGACAGGCAACAACAGAAAGGCTTTGATACCAAGTAGGATTTGATGGATAAATCCATAGTTTCCAAGAAACTTGCATGCAAAATAACCTGTCACTGGAAGAAGCAAGAAGAAGGAGGAGAAAAGAAGAACAACTCAGAATAAACTCTGAAATGTTAGAGCCCAAATATTCAGAAAAATGATTGATTAAATTATTATCCAAAGAGATTACAATGTTCAACCTATAAAGGTGAACAAACCCTAAAACCTAAGAAAGCTAGGTTGAGCATTAATAATTAATATGAATATTAATTATAATGCACCTAAAGAGATAGCTTAAGAAATAAAGAGTAATGATAACTTAATTAATTAAATCAAAATGATTTAATTAATAAGCCAAAAGTAAAATTACTCTAACAGAGTTAGCTTCAGGAGCTAGAGTGTCTGTTAGTTCCTTAGTTCATAGTTCTCAAATTCAGATTGGAGACTTAATCATGATGACTGTTCTTCGCATTACCCCTCTAGGTTCTTATGATATAGTCCTTGGCATGGATTGGCTATATGCCCACAGCGCCAAGATGGATTGTCGTCAGAAGAGGGTTGAGTGTGTTGATGATCATAGTACTTCTATGGTGATATTTGGGGTACAAAGACCTGTATCCCTTCGCATGATTTCTGCTATGTAGCTTACGCGGTGCATGCGAAAGGGATGTTATTTGCCATCACCATTAGTGATAGAGAGGAGGATTTAGAGGGGTAGCCTTTGCTCGAGGATTATCCTATTATTTAGGAGTTTGCAGATATATTTCCTACCGAGCTACCTAGTATGCCTCCACCTAGGGCAGTTAATTTTCACATAGACCTTGTACCAGGAGCCGAACCCATATCTAGAGAACCTTACAAGATGACCACACATAAGCTCAATGAGCTCAAGATTCAGTTAGAAGATCTCTTGGAGAAAAGGCATATCTGACCTAGTGTATCACCTTGGGGTGCACCAGTGATTTTTGTGAAGAAGAAGGATGGATCACTTAGATTGTGCATTGACTATCGGTAGTTGAATAAAGTAACAATTAAGAATCGATACCCACTCCCCATGATCGATGATTTGTTTGATCAGTTGCAGGGTGCCCGAGTGTTCTCAAAGATAGATATGAAGTTGGGGTACCATCAGTTATAGATTGTGGAAAGTGATATCCACAAGACTACTTTTCGCATGAGGTATGGTCACTATGAGTTCACAGTAGTGCCATTTGGTCTCATGAATGCTCCAGCTATGTTCATGAGCCTCATGAACAGAGTATTTTGTACATTCTTGGATAAATTTGTGGTAGTGTTCCTTGATGACATTCTGATATATTCTCGCAATGAGGAGGAGCATGAGGAGCATCTGAGATAGGTTCTGCAGCGTTTGAGAGAGAATTAGTTATATGGCAGCTTGTTAAAGTGTCCCTTCTTTAGACCTGGGGTGCATTATCTTGGTCATGTTATATCTGGTGATAGGATCTCTATAGACCCATCGAAGATTAAAGACATTATGGATTGGCCAACACCTAGCAGTGTCATGGAGGTCAAAAGTTTTATGGGCTTACTAGGATATTACAAACGCTTTGTGGCAGGATTTTCTAGAATAGCTCATCCCATCACTTCCCTTCAGAGAAAGGGGAAGAAGTATGAATGGAAAGAGAAGTGTGAGAGAGCTTTCCAAGAGCTCAAGAGAGCCCTCACTAGCGCACCGATTTTAGCAGTGCTAGATCCTTCGGTAGATTTTGTTGTATGTAGGGATGCTTCATTAGATGGTTTAGGAGCAGTCCTTATGTAGGAGGGTTGTCCTATAGCTTTCGAGTCTAGGAAGCTAAAAAATCATGAGCTTAATTATCCTACTCATGACCTAAAACTTGCAGCGGTGGTTCATGCCTTAGTGAGATGGTGACACTTCCTTCTAGGTCACCGATTTGAGCTTCATTCAGATCACCAGAGCCTACATTATATCTTTATACAACCCAATATTAATACTAGGTAGAGGAGATGGATGGAGTTTTTGTGTGAGTATGATTTTTATGTTCATTACATCAAAGGGAAGGAGAATGTAGTTGCAGATGCCTTGAGTAGGAGGCGGCACGAGCTCTCATCTATGAATTCTAGTATAGAATTGAGGGAGCGCATTTTGCATCACTTGCCAGAGGATGGATTATATGTGGAGGTTTGATAGTTTATCCATTCTCAGAGACCCCTTGAGGGGTGATTTTTAGGGTATTCTATAGAGTCTGATGGATTTCTACATCATAGGGGATGCATCTATGTACCTTCTACGGGTGACTTGCAAGATTTTATTGTGCTTGAGGCTCACAGAGCACCTTATGCAGCTCATCTGAGAGTTAAGAAGTTTCATGCTGATCTAAGATAGTTGTATCATTGGCCGGGCATGAGATTGCAGATTGCCAGCAAAGTTGCTAGATGTCTAGAGTGCCAGAGAGTGAAGGCAGAGCACAATCATCCAGGTGGGCTCCTGCAGCCACATAAGATTGCCGAGTGGAAGTGGGATACTATGTCTATGGACTTCATTGTTGTTTCCATATGTATTCTTTCCACCATGATGCCATCTTGGTGATAGTCGACACGTTGACCAAGGTTTCCCACTTCTCACCCATGCATACTACATTCACAGCATGAGATGTAGCTCAGGTCTTTTTGCAAGATATTGTCAGACTTCATGGAATTCCCTATAAGATCATCTCTGATAGAGACTCCTTGTTCACATCAATTTTTTGGAGAGAGTTACAGGCAGCGTTGGGCACTAGACTAAATTTTAGTATGACCTATCACCCTCAAATAGATGGACAGACAGAGAGGGTTAACAGGTGTTAGAGGATATGTTATGTATGTATGTGATGAACCATCAGGTCAAGTGGGAGGAATACATACATCTAGTTGAGTTCGCCTATAATAATGGGCATCATTCTTCTATAGGTATGCCACCATATCAGGCCTTGTACGGTAGACCATCCAGGACATCACTGAGTTGGGATAGGATCGAGGATAGAGTATCTATTGGACCTCAGTTGGTCAAGGATATGGAGCAGCAGGTAGTCTTGATTAGAAAGCGTCTTAGAGAGGCTCAGGATCAACAGAAGAAGTATGCAGATGCAAAGCGGGTTGATCGTGAGTATATGGTTGGAGATAGGGTCTTCTTGAGAGTGCACCCGCATAAGAGTCCAATCCATTTTGGAAAGGGATCTAAGTCAGTGCCTCACTTTGTTGGACCTTTCAATATATTGGAGAGGATAGGACTAGTTTCCTACCGTCTAGCCTTGCCACCCATCCTGTCATGCATCCACGATGTGTTTCATGTATTTGTGGTACGGAAATATATTTATGATGAGTCTCACATTATAGATTGGGATGCCTTGCAGGTGGAGTCAGACAGATAGTTAGCCTTGGAGCCCATCCACATTTTAGCCAGATGGACCTTGGCACTTCGAGCAAGAGAGCTGGACCAAGTTAAGGTCCAGTGGCATTGTTATGATGAGGTCACAGCTTGATGGGAGGATGCAGCACAGATGAGATCACAGTACCCATACCTTTTTGATGAACTCCAGGAGGAAGTTCATGCCTAGGGGGGAGGATGTGAGGCCTCACCCCGACCCATCATAGCATTACTATTTGTTCACACTTTGATACTTTATGTTTTAATACATTGATACACTTTTTGATTATCCCAACAGAGACTCAAGATATTATGTTTATGATGATGATTATATCGTATGGATTACATTCTGATATGGATTAGACCTAGAACATGTGGTTGATTTTGATTATACATGTTTAGATAGGTGAATTGATGAGAAGATAGGATCATGATTAGACTTGATTATTTTATGGATGTTATGTCATGATGATTATGGAATTATTATGTTTTAAACATTTCTATATGAAAATTGTAATTAGGAATTTAATTCTGCTTATTGATTAATGTTGCTAAGTATGAATTGAATATGTATATTGCATGTGGTTTTATTACCTTGGACTACTGATGCTCAAGTTTAGTGTACAGGAAAGAGAACCATGGAATCAGTTGGAGAATCAGTAACCAACCATATGTGCAAACTGTAAAGCCAAGGTTGAACCTAAAGAAGAGGTTCAAACCTTATTGTTAAGTGATTTTATTTATGATCGTAAAATTGTATGTATGTATTAGGTGTTTTCATTATGTAATTAGTGACATGTCAATGTTTTATTATGTCATTTTATAGTGTCACTTGACACTTGTTATGTGTTTATGTAATGACATGTCTACTAAGGTTGGCAATGTAAACCTAAGCCTAACTGATTCATTAGGAACCTAATTAAACCCCTTGTTGGAGATACTTGCAAAGTTCCACCAATTTGATCATTTAGATTTAATTCTTTTCTAGCCACTTCTAGAGGCCAAAAAGAGGTCCTAAGGGTCAAATTTAGCAAAATCCTAGTACCTTAGTGATAGGGGTATGTGTTAGAAATGTTTTTAACACATCTAGAACCCCCTAGTGGCCTTGGTGACCCATTTTATGATCCATTTTTCACATGCTACGAAAATGGAGTAAGTCTTGACCTTTTTCCCAAACCCACACTCCTTTCCAATCTGGCATTTATGATAGTTGACAAGGAAAAGCCAAAGGACTTTAGGGTCAAGTCTAAATTTAATGTTGGTGGGTGGGTAGAAATTGGAGGTCTTTTTAGAGGCCCTTGGTAGAGTTAGTGGGTGTTCACTCACTCTCTACTTTAAGATACATTAGGGTTTGGATTGAGGAAGCATAAGGGATTGGGCTCTTGTCAAAATTCATTTGCCATAACACATTGTGAAGGTTGGTCTCTATTGCCATGAAAGTGCTTTGTTTTATTGCAAGTAGATTTGTATGCTTCTTTTCATTCTCTTGCATATGTGAAATGTGTTTGTATTGTTGTAATGTAAGGGAAAGGGATTTTGGGTTTGAATTCTTGCTTATGGTTTTATCTTTGTTTTGAATATGAGAGTGTTGTGAAGGGTGTGATGGAAATACTCACCCTTGGATAGGGAGGAAGTGGTCATGTATGGGGGAAGGGGTTAGTTGGATTCCATGATAGTGTAGAGTCTCTTCTCATGGAGAGAAGAGGGAAAATAAATGCAAGGTGTATGGGCCCTTGCATGCCATTGCATTTGATCCTAATTTTGGAGGAGATAAGGAGAAGATTGAATGGAAAGATGTATGTGGTTTTAACCTTGAAGAGGCATGTTATTTGTTTGTATTATTTTGGCATTCTCCTACATGGAAATCCACCTTCACCCCTTGTTATGGGTTCATGGTGAAACCATTTGTGCAAACCTTGGGAGGGTGTTCTTTGTTGTTGTATTCATGTATATGGATGTGTAATTGTCACCCATTGGTTATCGATTCTCCTAGCTCGGGGGTGTAACACCCCAAAATTGGCACCTAACAACCTAATCAATTTTGGTGCATTTTCTCATCTTCGAAGTCCTATTGTATTAGGCAAATTCTTCTCCTAATTGACTTTAATTGACTGAGTTTCAAATGAAG
>MU223304.1:5602765-5624533 GCA_018584345.1 Thuja plicata
CTTTCCTAGACTAGAAGCATTTCAATTTATTAGATTAATTGCATTCTCACTCTTAGCTTAATTGCAAATTCATACTTACACTAGTTGCATTTCATCTTCAATTTCATAGCTTAATCATGTCTTAATTCATAGAATAACAACAATTTCTCATGAATTAGATGCATATTTCTTATAATTAATGGCTTTTCTTCATCTACTTGCACTATAAAATCCTCCGTATTAGCGATGGTCAGGTTGTTGGCTCTCATTCTGAGGGTAAACTGCAGCAATCACACCTATTTAGGAGGCAACAGGTCGCTTCAATCACCTTCGTAGAGCAAACAATTCATGTTTGTCTTTGCGAATTCATTGATTGTGTATGGACTATGTTGCGTTTGTGTTGAATCAAGAGGTCCACATTCAACATAAGACAGGGGGTGGTCTCATTGAGACCTAGGATGGGAGGTGAGCTTCCCATGGTTCTCCTCATGTAATTGCAAGTTTTGAAGTCAAGATGATTGTGGAAAAGCTTGGGAGAAATTTCTATTTTGGTGTAGTTGTGTGAGAGAAACTTTAATGTTGCATGGTTACTCCTTTTGTATTGAGATTCATCTCTTATTGAGTGGTTTAATGTTCATATTGAAAGCTTTATTAGGTAATATGTGAAGAGCTCTTATTCATTATGAAATAGCTTCATTTAAGGAAGAAATATTGTATGCTATCCATTGATTGTATGGATCTTCCATATTGAAGATGTGTAGTTGTATTTTGAAAGATTACCATAATGTAAATGAAGAATCTTTAGTTTCATGCCTATTGTATTCTATTCTTTAGAATAATGAGGTTAATCTTTCATGTTAGAATGATATCCAATATTGAGAAGAAAGGCAATGTAATAGTTGTTTATAGCATATAAAATTTTGTGGATTTATGAATCTTCTAATCTCTATAATGTATTTGATTGTAAGTTTTTAAGTTAAAAATACTCCATTCTTCCTTTATAAATCTATATTCTATTTCAATAGGTTCAACACTCTACCTTAAAATATTCATTGCAACCTCAATTCTTGAGAAGGGAAGATAAACTTGATAACAATAGTAAATCAAACAAGTTAGTATAATAATGTAAAATCAACTTATACTAATATTCAATTTATAGCTCACTTAGTGTATTGCACTAATAAAATAATTCAAATGCATACAATTAAGTACTCCAATAATAAAACTAAGAAATCAATGTGATAGAAGCTAAAACCAAATAATATCCATGACACTTCCCAAATTTTTAGAGAAAAAATGCTCTCTGGAATTTGTATGAGAAGGGAAATAATTCTCTTTGCCATAGAGAATATTCCCTTTCCAAGATGCTCTTCCTAATTAGAATTAGTATTCTAACTCCCTAACATAACCTTGTTAATTACTAATTTCTAGATTAATAAAAGACTTCCTAACATAACTTGTTTAACACTTCCCTTCCCATAAATGGGCGCAGGTATGTAGTGGCAGAGGTCACATTAAATAAACAAAAAAAATGATATTAATGTAGGGATGGGAAGAAAGTCTTACTTTTGATTTGCATCCTCGTGGGTCCCACCCACATACTCCCTCCTTAATTTTTACCATCATGCGTAGGATGTGGGGCTGACATGGTGTTAATTCTTTTCCCAAAGATAAGTCTCTTCTCCTCCATGCGTACTTGGGGTCTGACATGGGGATCAATGCATATCCCTATGACAAGAAAGCCTTCCCACTCCATGCGTGATTTCCTTGCCTCCATTTGTTTGACCTGACATAAAATTTACAACATGACTATGACATGTCTCCCACCTTCCCTTACGTAGGTTCCTTCTTGCTGCATTGGAATGGGGAAACCTTGAGGTGGTTCCCACCTCAACCTTGGAGCATGCGCATGCCATTTTAAAAAAGGCTCTCCTTGCATAAACTTACGCAAGCCTTAGGATAGGTTGGGATTTCCATCACCCCACCCACTTGGCAAGTGGGCCTTGGGGATAGGGGGTGATGTGAAAGATTGGTAGGTAAATAGGTTTAGATTAGTTGGGTTAGTTAGATTAGTTGATTAGGATTAGTAATTAATAGATTTATTAACATGTTCAGATTTAATTAGTATTGAATCAAGTTTTTAAAAATAATAGTTTATTTTATCCAATGGTTAATTATTTAAAATGGATCATTAATATTAGTTAGTTTAGGTTTTTTTTAAAAATTGTCAATTTGTGAATTAGCTAATAGGGTTTTGGCCTAATGAATAGATTTGATTAATTTAATTTAATTTAATGTATAAGAGGGCTTTAGTACATCTTGTAATGGTAGTATAAATAATCCACCTTTTATGTTTAGATAACGTTTTGTGCTAGTTCACATTGTCAAGTTTATTGTCGAATATAATTTGATCATTAATATGGTTAACTTATGAACTAATAATGTAGACAAATTATCGATTATGTCAAATAAATCACATACGAAAGATATAACCTAGTTAGATATACCTTTTAGGTTATTATTATTGGAATGAAATTGGTTAGATAATTAAAGCCCTCATTTGCTAGGGAATTGTAGGATAAACATTGTCGAGTAGGTTTTGATAGAATTGGATTCATCTTGAACAGAAATTCCAGAGTGGAAATTGTACCCACTAGGGTTCCACTATCTGAACAAACTTAAACCTAGGTTGTGATTAGCTTAACTATAGTCAACTTATCGTTATTCTTTGAATGTTACTCTCTCTCACCTCTGAGATTTAAAAAAATAAAATTGTTGTGTTTTTTTGGTTAATTTTTCGGGCATGACAAATTTATATTAGTTGAAACAACTGAGTCCATCGAGCCAACCACGTGGTTGATGCTACATGTGTTTTCTTCAGGAATCTACGTTCAACAATTTCACCAAGCCAAAATATGAAATTGCGCATAGGGATCTTATTAACGCATAGTGCTAAGTTCTGCAACTTAAGGAAGAGAAAAAATTTAAAATGAAAGGATTGATATGCTTGATGATGAGATTTTTGTTGTAACAATACCAAATTAGGGTAGATTTTAAGGAGAAATCAGTTTATGTTTCTATGAAGATTTTCGACATAGACGAGATCATATTCTCGTGCACGCAAAAAATTCTACAATCATCGACATGCTGGGTTGAAACTAAATGATCAAAAAGAGGCAAAAAAACTTGAATCATCAATGATACAAGCTCATTGAGAAAGGATGCACAACCATCCTAAATCCCCACTGCTAGATTTCTGCTGTGTTTGATTCGCCAATTTTCTTATTTTTGCTAAAGGAACAGGAGATTGGGTAGCCTGTCATTTCGTCTAATGTAGCCCCTGCTCTATTCCTTGGAATAATAGCTCAGGAACCGCTCCATGCTGCTCTTTCTCCACAGATGTTGAGCATACCAATCCCCTATAAAATAAGCCTATGCATCCACCTCCACATCATTTTTACCATCAATACAAAGGATTTTAATGGGGCACTTGGTGTAGTGGCCAAAGAATCCCCAAATGTTGATGAGAGACATGAACACGAAGACATTAACGTAGCCCATGGAGAGCCCAATCTATCTCATGTTGTTAATCAGAACCATTTTTGTCCCAACACTACAAAGAAACACCACAAACAGTAACCTGAAGTCAAATTTCTCCATCACCTCAAATATTGTATGATCTTCACCATTAATCGGCTTGTGTGCAATCTGATTCATGTTTGGAAGCAGTGACAAAGATTCAATCACAACAGATACATAACCGCAAGCCCCAGTAGCTCCTTCCTCAAACATGTTCAACAAGGTCTTTGCAATTTGCTTTTCACTCGATTTGCCCAACAATGATATTCAAACTCGTGTGAGTGGAAATTCATCGCTAAATCAAAAGTTTGTCAGGCACGATCAAAGGTGGAGCAACAATGTTGCACTCTCTTACATGTACATTTGATCGTGCAACAACTTTTCACTCTCTTATGTGTACATCTATTGCCCGCATTGTTGCTGATGCAAAAAATGAGACCTATGAAAATGACACAAGATCAAGCGGGGCAACTGAACGCATGCACGATGGCCACGAATGGCCTCAGAAGCAGCCATTGATTTGATTAATTGGGATTTTTTATGAGATGAAGGGTTCCATGGTGAATAGTTAGCACTTTGGACTTTGAATCAGGCGACTTGGGTTCGACTCCGGGTGGGGCCTTGAAAAAATGTATCTTATGTAGCTACAAGAACTTCTGATTACATATCTTATTTATAATTAATTTAAATTACAATACAATATTTTGCAAAAATATATTATTTAAAATTAATTTAATCAAGATATCAAAAAATCTAAAAGATTAATCTTATATACTAAATTTTTAAATTTATTTTAAAATAAAGTATGTTTAATATTAAGAAAATAAACATAGACTCATTTAAAAGGCAAAAATTATTTATTATTATTGTATTTGTTTGTTTTCATAAGAGGGCCAAAATAAATTCATACATGCATGCGTTCATACATAGTACATATGTTTGTATGTATCTCTATGTATATGTGTATATATAAGTATTACTATATGTGTGTGTCTTATGCATAGTTTTAAACTAAGGGAATGAATAATTGAATTTTACCTATGATTTCCAATTGAAACGCTAAATTCACACAACCTTAGAAGATCCATAAGAAACAACGTTAAGAAGATTGTACTTGAGGTTTAGAACCTAGCAAGTGTATCAGAAGCCAGGCTAAAGAGGAATGTAGTGGAGGTTGAGGAGTATAAGTTTCTCAGGAAATAGTGGAAGGCAACCAAACCCTCAATGACTTGTCCTTAGCCTGATAATAGGCCCTTGTTATTCCTTTGGGGTTTCCCTGTTTCCCCAACAATTAATATGTTTGAAATTTTCCCTTCATCTAACTTCTATATGTGTTCTAGTTAGTGTTTGTTTTAGAGCTTATATACTTTCAAAAGATGTTGCTTTGTGCATGAGGAGCTCATGAGCTTTCTTTCTCTTCCCCACATCTACATATTTATTTTTCTACAGTACCCAGATCATTTATCATTTGTTACAGCTTCCAATCTCCATTTTTATCCAAATCACAGTCCTTTTTCCAATTTTGAGGATGCACCTCTGCCCCACCTAAGAAAAATTAGAGCTTTCTTTTCAACGACAGAGTTATCATTGCAGGTTTGCAGGAGAATTCAAGGGAAGCTGAAGAAAAATCCACTTCAAAGGAAGCTATAGAATTGGAGGAATTTGTTGAGGAATGGGGGAGGAAGAAAATTGGTTGGCTTCCTCGTAGAACATTCCCATTCTCTATGATATTTTTTTCTTGCATTCTCCAACAATGCTTTTTCGCTTATTAGGGAGGGTTTTTATAGTTGCATTAAGTGACACACCATACACACGATTTCCTCAATATTATGTTGACTCAATTCATTGATCCTCTGCTCCCTATAAAATGGAAGCAAGTCAATAATGTCTCTAAATGCATAGTAAATCATAGGGAATCTAGCTTTTATTAATTAAATTTGATTGAAATTGGCATATCTTCTACCATGTGATTCTTTTTGAATAATTAAGTTACATTAGAAGATGGCTCCTAAAGTGGTTCCTACTAATGCGGCATTTATTGAGCCATTCCTTTCCCCTTCCAGAGGATCATGAATGAGGGGTTCGTTCATGAATCATTCCATCCATCTAAAGAGGATAAGTGTGATGCGTACTGTAGGCATGGCAACATGTAGAAGAGTGAGGGAGAGGGTACAAGGGAATTATAGTGCAACGTGTAATTTGGATATAACTATATTTCTAGTGGGTGAAGAAAAAGTAACAACATGACATACCATGTCACCCTTGAAAATAGATAAACATGAAAACAATGAATGTCAGTGGGAAATAGTGTTAGAGAAAACAACTAAAGTCGGGTGGGAAATAGTGACAGTAAAAAGTAGTGTAAAAGCGATGGATGGACGTAAATTTTTTATCTATCTATCTATCCCACGACAGGTTTCCAATGTTCATCTACACTTCTTATACATTAGTAGTCCACACTTCTTATGCATTGGTAACCGTTCATTTCAAAACAATATAACAAAGCAAAGCTCAATCCATGAAATTTAAATATATAACAAATGAAACACATAAATTCTATCTTTTTAAATACAAAATAAAGTTTCTTGATAATCTATGGTTTCTTAAGTTAATATAAATTGGTAAGGACTTTCATTCAAAAAATACAAAACAAATTTTCTTGATAGTCTCGGTTGGCTTCATCAATATTACTAATATTTTTATCCAAAAAAATAGACATTCTAAATTCCAATTTAGAAAGCTTTTCTTGCAAACCAAATGGTTGTACAAGAAAGTGAATTATCTACATTTAAATTCCTGGTAAATGAAGTAACTCGAGTAATCAAATAAAATAAATAAAGCATTTTTTGTTAATTATTATCTATTACTTCACCTTCGACCCAATTAACACTGACCTAAATATATACATTTAAAAAGTTCATCCAAATTTACTTATCTTTGATAATATTTTTTCCCATAGAAAATCTTCTTTAATAGTGAATGCATGCATTTATTTTGTCTAAGTGGTATTTTCTCTTGACACAAGACAGGTTTTAATAGATATTAAAATGATTTCATATTAAAACAATATCAAATCAATATCTAAAACATATTTCTCATCAATGATATTAAAATGATTTGATATCGAAACAATATATAATTAATAGGTAAAACAAATTTCTCATCAATACCTCTTTTTTTGTGTTAAAAAAGATGTTTTATTTGATTTATAAAATTATTTCTAGAAAATAAAAAAATCATTCACCCTTATATACTATAAGAAATTTGTGTAGAGAAATGGAGAGTTTTTTAGTTTTAAATAAAAACAAAAGAGAAAGGCAACAATATAGTAAATGGACAATAACCTAATTGTGATAAGGTCTATATGTTATGACTATCACTATTTTTTTGTTTACTAAAAAATAAAGTTTTGTTGAATGTGGAAAAATTAAAAAATCAAAGTAGAATTAATTAATTTCTAGATATTCCAACAAGAGTGTGTTGTTTAGAGAGAAAATTTCTTTAAGGATGAAGAAAGGAATAAATAATGAAGGTTAATATTCATGTCAAGATCACTACAAATATAAGTAGCCTATATATTTCAAATGTATAAAATGTATTATTTTAGCTTGATTGGTTTGCAACTTCATACACTACTTTAGATTAAAATCTCATTTGAAAAAGGAAATCAATCAATTGTTTAATTATTTGTCGATTTAAATATAGATATTGTTAGTCAACATGGTAAACTAATTTCAGAATGTGTGAAAACCTTGGGGCAGAATTGTTGCAGTTGTAGCATGACTGACACTGTGCTTACATCGATTGTAGCCTTTTGTGCTTTCATAGATTTCTTGCCATTATTTCTAATTCGAAGATGACATCTCTTTCTCTAAATATCTTTACTAGGTGGGAAAGAAGTGTGTGGAAATTTGGCACGCTAAACTCACAAAATCCATGGCGCATTAAGATAAATCTAAAGGAGTAATTGATACGCACCTCTTTTTTCTCACGTTAGTCAACTAGAGAACATTTAGTACTATTGTACATTGCCTGACCCACTTGTTCCTTTCTCCTTTTCATCTCACATCACACCAAATTTTACTATAGATAATATCATCAAGATTCTTAAGCAATTGTTCTTTTTCATGAATGAGTGTGTACGATTAATTGACTATGATAGAATTTAAAGTTACGTATAATTGGTTGTTAGGCTTATCACACTTTTTATGAGAAAATGAATTTTTATAGATTGTGTATTGCATGGGCATCCCTAATATCCATACATTGGTGGTACCTGATAGAGAGATGAGAAGATAGAGATACATATAGAGGGAGAGATGGGAGAAGAAATATAAAGATGTAAAGATTAAAAGGTATAGGAAGGGGGTGATGGAGAGAGATGGTTGGATAGAGATATAGATGAATATAAAGTGGGAGGATGGGGAAAAATAGATAGAGAGTTAGAGATAGATCAAGAGGTAAAGATAGAAAGAGATCTAGGGAGATACAAAAGGAGACATAAAGAAGGAGAGATAGAGAGGAAGACATATAAAGATATATAGATGGTAAGATATATTGATACAAAGATAAGGAGATCTATAAAGGATGAGAAGGAGTGTCAAACAAAGAGAAAAATACTTAAATGACCTTTCCATAACTCTATGGCTTTCCCATTGCACACTAAGGTGCGATTGCTAGTTGTAAATGTCATTGTCCTTTTACTGGTCTAGTCGGTCCTCAATCTCAAGGTTATGGTATTTTATTTTTTATTCCTTGGTTTCTCAAATCCTTTGGTCATATTGATTGTGGCACTTAAAATCTTGTCATAGCTCTGATAAAAGCTTGTCATAGCTCTGCTATAGTTAGATCTTGTTGGCATTGACTAGAGTTAGCATGCAAAAGTGTGATAGAATACCATTTGGTCTACTCGGGTTGAGGACTGGTGAATTAAATAAGTGGAAATTACATCTGCCATCCTTGCAGTGATTTTATGATGTATTCAGTCTTACTTGCAAGGCTGTGATTGGACTATTTGAGGTAACAACAAATGTACTCACACCCCTACAATAGTTAGGGATTGAAGTGATTTTAAGTTGCAATACTGTGAGTGGGTTAGTCTAAGTTAATAATATATGCACTCATAGCTCTACACTAGTTAGGGATTGAAGTGAATTTAAGTTGTAAGTCTAAGTTAATAACATATGCACTCATAGCTCTACAACCAAATGTGTGGGACCCAGGTTGAACCTACTATGTGGTGATGCATTTACACATATCACAAAATTGTAAGACTAAAGAAAAAGATGGGTTAAATATCACATCCTCACAAGGTTAAGGAGTGAATAAGTCAGAAATGTGTTGAGGATAATTTATCTCACTTCCTTGCATCCTCAAGGTGCAGTTAGATGGGTTACCTATGTAAAGGGATAACTCAAGATGGTTAGTCGCAGCCCCACAACACTTTCTAAAGGTAGTTCAAATGGCTAGCAGTGATGTGAGGAAGGGACACGTATTCTGAGTTACTTCCAAAGAGGAATGTGGAAGGGTCCCATGATCAGATATTGACATGCATATTTGTATGGGGTTTAATAAATGGGTGTATACAATGTGGATGACTACTATTGATATGTACTAGTTGAGATTTTCCACTTTTCATGCTGATTAGCTTGAAAGGGATCAAAGAGTGAGATTTAAAGTTCAATAAGTGGAAACATGTTTAGTTGAATTGATGGCTGAATCTTGTGAAATAAATTTTGAAGTGATGACCTTATTAATTGTAAGATTGTGATGAAAAATACAAGATCACAATTCCCACTTTGCACATTCGAAATCAAGGTTGTCTAAGTGTGAGCTCAAGGTGTAAAATACTTCAGTGGGGTTTTTTCATCAATTGTGTAAATCCTAAAAATGTTTGAAAATGAGTCAAGAGGGTATGTTTGAGTCTGGGTCAGCGAAGAAAACTCAATCCGGGGCATATTGGTAGGATTTTATTAATTTTTTGTCTGGGACACCAAATGCTTAGTCAACAAATAAGCATGAATGGATTGATGACTTTCATATGTTTCGAAACCCTAGTACTCCATTAGGATGGGCTCTATTTCTGGTTTTTCTCAATAATAGGAATAAAAACCCTCCAATTTCAAATCCCTTTGAGTTGAATTCAGCCAAGTTAATAGTACTTGATGTCTTTCTCTAGATGTAGAATTCCTTAGGGAATTGGCTCTCATAGATTGTCCATCTACTAGGGTTAATAGGAGGGAAAACCAAAAATCCCGTGTGAATATTGACAAGAGAAGTTTGACAGAGGCCTTTGGAATTACTAGTGCTACATGCACAAAAGTTAATTTTAAAAAGGAGGAGAATTTATGAGGCCCACAAATGGGTCCTAAAGAGAAGAGTGATATCAAGGTATATGCCTAGAGGTCTTGATATAAAATTGATTCCAATTCGTGATAATATGCAAGAACCCTTTGATCTTAAAGATTTTCAACACTACTTTGTGTATACAGTGCATGAGTTTTGTAAAGTTTTAGGTTTTGATGTAGAGAACAAGGTCCCAGTTGACTTAATTTTTATGGGAATGGCTATTCAAAATCCAAATATTAACATAAATTATGACTTTGTAGGGTATTTAGTGAATTCTTTGCATGAAGGCTTAATTTTCATTCAACATAACCCTTCTAAGATTAATTTCAAGCACTATCCTATCTTCTGTCACCTCATTATGTACTTAAATATTGATAAATATAAACAAAAGACACATCTATGAGTGCGTTGACCAAATTAGAGAAAAGATGCCAGTCCAATCTTGGACAAGGGTTTCAGACATGAGTCACGCAACCCCTAGTTTTATCCATTTTGAAAACTGGATAGTTGCACCAATTATGAATCTTTTTGGTAAGGAGAGGAATAGAATGGGAATTTAGATAAGGATTTTGTTGAGGCCAACTAAAAAAGTGCCAAATTGGTCATTTGATCACAATTGGGGTGACTACAAATTTTTTGATGACTTTACTATGTTTATAATTTATGGTTGTCTACAACCACCCCATGTGTTACCAATCTTTGTATCAGACAAAATTGGTATCATTGATTTTTTTTGGAAGTTGAAGGAAAGAAGAGGGGTACTCTTGTGCCCAAATTAATCAAGTTCTTCAAATTTTCCATTGGTAAGAAATTTTTTGAGGAACTTAACACTTTCTTGAAGAAATATTAATTTTCCTACTCTTCTTCTTCTTCTTCTTCTTCTTCTTATTCTTTTGCTAAGAAACCTCCTCTTAAAAGGGGTAAAATGAAACCCCATACTGAGGAATATATTTACGGAGATTGTGGTGATAATGATGACCATGAAGTTTATTAGTCTACAAGGAAGCTTAGATAAAAGCTTAGCGAAGGGTGTGGTGATGACCTTGAATTATACAAGGATCAACCATTGGGGAATTTGATTGATGATAAGGAAGTAGTTTCTCGACAATTCCTAGAAGATGATGATTTTATACATATTAATGAATGCAAAAGTTTCTTGGTAAAATTAAAAGGAAGAAAAATGAAAAAGGTGATGGATCAAGAAGGATGGGCTTCTAGCTCAAATCAACAACAAAAGGTTTCATCATCTACTATATACTAGTTTGATCCAGATTCAGTTTAGTTAATTGTTTAAGAAGTGAGGAAATTAGTCATGAATAGTGGAATATTGTTACTTCTAGGATGGGGCCTCCAATCCACTTTTATTATTGATCAGATAAGGAATCTAAATGATCATGTTTTCTCTTTAGAGTATGATTTTGGTGAATTCTTGAAGGGATCTAGTTTTGATCCTAAATCAAAGAATTTTTCTATTTGGGCATTAGCCCCATCCACCCATAAACCCCATTTGATAAATATGAAAGAAGAAATAAAAGGGAATCCAATCATTAAAACTAATGAAAATACTTCTGTAGTGGAAATTTCTAATATGTTCACTCTTGTGGCACTGATGAATCAGGCAATGGTAGAAGATAGACATGGGTTATTTTTAAGTCTTCAAAGGTTCTCAACAATGATTTGATATTTTGAATATGCTTATTCAAATGCCACACTTTTGATGCCCCTTTGATTACGACATTAACTATGATTAATGAATCCCCTTCCAAATGAAGCTTAGAAATATTAAGAGATTTTTCAACCTTGATTGCAATGAAAGCTACCTGCACCTCTTCCTCATTGTTTGTCCCTTCAACCAAGCTCTTTGCTCGAATCAACAGTATATTACCTGACCAATCTTGTACTGAAAACCCAACACTGGAGGGACCTAGGTTTCCTTTCGAGGCCCTATCAAAATCAATTTTTATCCATCGTTTATCAAGAAGAACCCAACCTACTCTTGTGGCCTCTTGAGTGTTTGGCTTAACCCACATTCTCCCATTAACATGCCATATTATAATTATATTATTATATATAATATATTTTATTAAAAAAATTATTAATCAATTATACTTATTAAATCTCACCTCTAAATCTCAAATTTAAGTTGAGACTTGGTTGCAGCCTCAGAACCAAATGTGCTGGACCCAGTTTGAACCTACGATATGGAGATGAATTTACACATATAACATAATTGTAAGAATAAAGAAAAATATGGGTTATTATCACATCCTCGCAAGGTTAAGGAGTGAATAAGTTGGAAATTTGCAAGATTGAAAGATTCAAACATGTGTCAAGGATAATATATCTCACTTCCTTGCATCCTCAAGGTGCAGTTATATGGGTTACCCATTGTGAGCCTGTGATGGTATAAAGGGATAACTCAAGATGGTTAGTCGCAACCCCGCAAAAATTTCTGAAGGTATTTCAAATGTCTAGTAGTGACGTGAGGAAGGGACACATGTCATGAGTTACTTCCAAACAAGAAAGTGGAAGGGTCCCATGATCAGATACTGCCATGCATATGTTTATGGGGTTTAATGAATGGGTTTATACTATGTGGATCTTATGTGGATGACTAATGTTGATATGTACTATTTTATATTGTCAACTTGTCATGCTCATTAGCTTGAAAGGGATCAAAGGTTGAGATGTAAAGTTCAATAATTGGAAACATGGCTAGTTGAATTGATGACTGAATCTTGCGAAATAAATTTTGAAGTGATGACCCTATTAAATATTAATTGTAAGCTTGTGATGATAAATACAAGATCAGAGTTCCCACTCCTCACATTCATAATCAAGGTTGTCTAAGTGTGATCTCAAGGTGTATGAGAAGAATTGTAGACTATATGTGTCTGGTGAATATGGAAGAGTTTTAGAAAGCTATAAGTTCTTCTTCTTTGTTATTGAAAAATAATTTAGTGGGGTTTTCTTCAATTGTGTGAATCTCAAAACTATTTAAAAATGAGTCAAGAGGGTATGTTTGATTCTGGGTCAGCTAAGAAAACCCAATCTAGGGCATATTGGTATAATTTTACTATTTTGTTGTCTGACATCAAATACTTAGTCAGAAAATAAGTATGAGTGTAGTGATGAATATCATATGTTTCAGAAGTCTAGTACTCCTTCATTATGATGAGCTCTATTTCTAGTTTTTCTCAACAATAGGAATAAAAACCCTCCAATTTTGAATCCCTTTGTGTTGAATTTATAAAAGTTAATAATACTTGATGTCTTTATCTAGACATAGAATTCCTTAGACAATTGGGTTGCAAATATTTTCCATCTACTAGGGTTATTAGGAGGGAAGACTAAAAATACCTTGTGAGTACTATTGACAAGAGAAGTTTGATAGAGGCATTTGGAATTATTGGTTCTACATGCACAAAAATTAACTTTAAAAGGGAGGATAATTTATGAGGCCCACAAATGAGTCCTAAAGGGAAGAGTGATATAAAGGTATATGCCTAGAGGGATTGATAGAAAATTAATTCCAATTCCTGATAATATGCAAGAACCCTTTGATCTTAAATATTTTCAACACTACTTTGTATATACACTGCATGGGTTTTGAAAAGTTTTAGGTTTTGATGTAGAGAACAAGGTCCCAGTTGGCTTAATGTTTATGGAAATGGATATTTAGAATCCAAAGATTAACATAAATTATGACTTTGTATGGTATTTAGTGAATTCTTTGCATGAGAGCTTAGTTGTCATTCGACTAAACCCTTCTAAGATTAATCTCAAGCACTATTGTATCTCGTGTAACCTCATCCTGTACTTGAATATTGATAATATAAACAAAAGACTCATCTTTGAGTGGGTTGACCAATTTGGAGAAAAGATGCCAGTCCAATATTGGACAAGAGTTTGGGACATGAGTCATTCGACCCCTAGTTTTATCTATTTTGAAAATAGGATATTTGCACCAATTATGAATCTTTTGGGTAAGGAGAGGAATTGAATGAGAATTTAGATAAGGAGTTTGTTGAGGCCAACTACAGAAGTGCCAAATTGGCCATTTGATCATAATTATGGTGACTATAAATTATTTGATGATTTTACTTTGTTTAGAGTTTATGGTTGTCTACAACCACCCCATGTATTACCAATCTCTATATCAGACAAAATTGTCATCATTGAGTTTTTTGGAAGTTGAATGAAAGAAGAGGGGTACTCTTGTGCGCAAATTAATCAAGTGATGTAACACACCTAGGCTTTCTCTCTACCCTCTTCTCCTCTAGGGTCTCCTTAGACAAATTCAATGACATAGTAGGGTTATATAATCAACCCTACTCTCCTTAGGTATCTTGACACAAGATCCTAACCTTTCACCTAGTGTACATCAATAGTACTGATCTAACATGCTCCATTCTGCAACAAAAACTAACTAGGTCTCTCCTATTCTCAATCTCCAAAAATTGTCTCAACTCCTCTTAGGACTTATCTCCATGGAAGGATAGGTCATCAAGAACTCCATTGGTTCCATTTTAACCCCTGCATACACCATTCACAAGCATATATCAATCCAGTGCTTCCAAGTGCACCTTTCTCAACCCAAATAGGGCTACAAGCCAATTAGGCCTTTTTCTATCCTTTTTGAAGATAAATTGAAATTTTCCCACACAAGTCTCCAAAAGGGTTTAGGATTCAAACACCATTTATCAAGTACTTTGAGATTTTCAAGGTCTCGAATCCTCAAGTTGTTCGTACAACCCTTCCTACAATCATGCCTAAAAATTAGGGTTTTAGGGCTTATTGACAGTATAAACAAAAAAAGTGTTCTTTCAACACACCAAACAACTCCTCCAACCTTGTCCTTCAAATTGGGGGTCTTTCACACATTAATCTATCCCTCCATGAGCTTTGGTTGAAGCCACCAATGCATTCAACCCTCCTTGCATTGCTTGCAATGTTTCTCAGTCCCTAGCCATGCACAGCAGGATTGCCTAGGGCATCATTGCAAAAATAGAAAAAATACTCTCTTGGGCCCCTCATTATATAAAAATAATGTAAATGGAGTCTCCTCACTCATGCTAAGAGCTCGTATAGAACCTACAGTGGAAAGTTGAGTTAAGACCCCATTTTTCCAATCTGCCTGGTTCAGACCAGTGATAGGGCAAAACACAAAATTTTTCCAAGCCAACACAAACACTTAAAATTAACAAAATAAATCCACAAAGAATCTTAAAATATCCTACCCTACATTAATCAATAATTTTAGACTGAAATCTAATCCATTTAACTACTGAAATCAAGAAAGTACACTAAAATTGCTCTGAAAATGCACACACAGAAAATATTGTATATTCAAAATGTTCACCAACCTTGCTTACAGGTCAAGGAAGGCCTCTTATACTTGTCCCCATCCCTAATCCAATGGTTTCAGATAGTTACGATATCCATTTCATTGAAAATTCTCTTCTTGCACAATTGTTGTTAATGTTGTCAATGACAACATTGACAATTTTGACAACTTTCCACAATTTTAGGAAATCCACTCTAAACTTTGTTCTAAGACCATGAACACATCATAATAGACTTAGGTAGACCATTCTTACCTCTCTTAGGTCCTAAAACACTCTCTTTCTAAATTTGACCCCTATGTGCTTGATTTACACCATTGCCACAACATTAGCAATTAGGGTCCAAATTGGCACTTATTTCCAAAAGACTAAACAAACTTGAAAAGACCTTCCCTAAAGACCTAAAACACACCTTAGGACACCTCTAGTCCTATTATTCAACTAGTGGTTTGGCTAGAACCACTACAAGCCAAAAGAACTCTAGAAACCCTAGGTTACAAAAGAGCCTTACCTAGGTGCTCCTCTACCATACTCCCCCACAAAGGGAAAGTCAAGTCACCCCTATAGACAATAACGAGTCAAGAATTTCCAATTTCTTGAATTAAAATTTTTCAATCCATGAAGCCTCTGATTCAGGTCTATCTTTGCACTTGATAAGGTGCTCCATATACACCTTGTGTCTAGTTGTCT
Source organism: Thuja plicata (assembly GCA_018584345.1). Classification (NCBI taxonomy): domain Eukaryota; kingdom Viridiplantae; phylum Streptophyta; class Pinopsida; order Cupressales; family Cupressaceae; genus Thuja; species Thuja plicata. The sequence goes on from MU223304.1 coordinate 5,618,707, forward strand.
TTTGCACTCTTGAATCCAAAAGTCCTTCAGCTATCAATTGTTGTTTGGTAGACACCAAATAAGGGTCTACATCACTCTGAAATCCTTGATTATGTTGACTGATCTCAGTAAATGGAACTTTAAACTTATCTAGGTCCTGCACATTGAAAGTAGAAGAGATATTCAAATCAGAAGGTAAGTCTATCTTGTAGGCATTAGCCCCATATTTAGCTAGGACTTTGCATGGTCCTACTCTTTTCATATGAAACTTACTAGGGAATCCCTTATACATCCTTGACTTGTTCAAATGAACCATAACATAGTCTCCTACTTGAAATTGGAAATCTTTCCTCTTCTCATCCACTTTGCCCTTCAACTTTTGCTGACTGTCATGTATAGTCTTGTTGACCTACTCTTGGATCTCCTTCATGGTGTGGGTGAAGTATTCAACATTCCCACTATTTTAATCACTTCCTCCAAGATCCCTAAGCTCACAAACTCCCCTAGGATGCATCCCATAAACTAATTCAAATGGGCTTCTCCCTGTCATCCTATTCTTACTGTCATTATAGGCATACTCTACCTGAGGTATGACTACATCCCATGTCTAACCATATTATTTGGTTAGGCACCTCAATAGGTTACCCAACACCCTGTTGACCACCTCTGTTTGACCATCAGTTTGAGGATGGTATGCTGATCCAAAAGATAAGTTTGTGCCCAATCTATTCCATAATGTTTTCCAAAAATGGCTCGTGAACTTAACATACCTATCAAATAAAATGCTTAAGAGTAGTCCATGAATCCTTACAACTTCTTTAAATGACAAATAAGCTATGTGACTAGCATCACTAGTAGTCTTGCATGGAATGAAATGCCTCATATTGTTAAATCTGTCAACTACTACATATATACTATCATAGCCTTGCTTAGTCGTTGGTAGACCCACTATGAAGTCCATGCTCACACACTCCCAAGGTCTATTCGAGATAGGTAAGGGTTGATACAAGCCTGCATTGCTGCTACCTCCCTTTGCCTTCATGCATACTACACACTATTCTACATATTTAGTGACATCTTTTGTCAACTTAGGCCAATGATAAAACCTTTGTACTAACTCCAAGGTCTTGTTTACACCAAAGTGTCCACTCATAGATCCATTATGTTTTTCTTGTATGAGATTCATCCTCGTAGAACCCCTTGGCACACATAACTAATTTCCTCTAAATAACAGTCCATTCTGTAATGTGAACTCAGAGAATTTTCTATGGAAGTGGTTCTGAAAATCATGGCACACTTGATATGCTTCACCAAAATCTTCATCTGCTTGATAGAGGTCCTTAAAACTCTCTATGCCTATACTGTTCAACTAAACTTCTTGGACTGTCAAGAGTCTCCTACTAAGTGCATCAACAACTTTATTCAACTAACCCTTCTTATGCTTGATGGTAAATGTAAAGGCTTGGAGGTATTCCATCCATTTTAGATGCCTATTACTCAACTTCTCTTGTGTATTGATGTAGCTAAGGGCCTGATTGTCAGTAAACACTACAAATTCCTTAGGTAAGAGATAGTGTCTCCACTTTCTTAATGACTGCACTAGAGCATATATTTCTAGGTCATAAGAAGAGTATTTATTATTAGCTTCATTCAGGTTCTCACTAAAGAAGGCCACTGGTCTGCCCTCTTGACTTAACACACCTCCTACTGCTATGCCACTTGCATCACATTCAATAGTGAATAACTTATGAAAACTAGGCAATGTTAGGACAGGTTGTGTGGCTACTTGCCTTTTCAACATCTCAAATGACTTTCTAGTTTCTAAGCTCCATCTAAAATTAGCCTTACTTCCACCCTTAATGGTTTCCAACAATGGTGCACATATACCACTAAAATTCCTAATGAATTTCCTATACAATTGAGCTAGGGCATGGAAAATCCTTACCTCAGTTGCTGATGTAGGTGGTGGCCAATTAATTATAGCTGACACCTTGTCTTGGTCCATCTTAAAGGACCCCTTGGATACCACAAACCCCAAGTAGACAAGATCTTGCTTGAGAAACTCACACTTCTCCAAATTAATGGCTAGTTTCTCTTCATGCAACTTCTTCAACACTGATTCAACATGCTTGATGTGGTCTTCCTTTCTTTTTCTATAGATCAATATTTCATCAAGATAGACCACCAGAACCTTACCTGTGAAGTCCTTAAGCACTTCATTCATGAGCCTCATGAATGTGATAGGAGAATTGGTGAGGCCAAATGGCATCACAAGCCACTCATACAACCCATCAATTGTTTTGAATGTTCTCTTCAACTCATCTCCCTCCTTAACCCTTATCTGATGGTAACCACTTTTTAAATCCAAATTGGTAAAGTACATTGCCCCTCCAAGACAATCCATAAGATCCTCTATATTGGGTATTGGAAATCTATATTTTATGGTGATTCTGTTAATTACCCTTGAATCAGTACATAGGCTCCATTTTCCACCTTTCTTTGATGCTAACACCACAGGGACTGCACATGGGCTGATACTCTTTTTAATCAAGCCTTGGTCCAATAGTTCTTGGACTTGTCTAGCTACCTCTAAATTCTAATCAGGGGTTAGCTTATAATTTGCTTTGTTGGGTAATGAGGCACCAGGTATGAAGTCAATTTGATGACTAATCATTCTCTTAGGAGGCAAAGTTGCAGGAGTCCCATCGCTCACTATATCACTATATTTTTCAAGTAGAGTTTGAATCTCCTTGGGTACTATCTCCTTAACTGTCTTCTCTTCCTCCTTGGGCTTTAACAAAATGGCATAACCTGCACTTGCCTCTTCCTTAATGTCTCTTACAAACTCCTTTCCATTGCAAAATAACATCGTAGGAGTCTTAGAATGTGGCTCTTCATCCTCCAATAAAGACTGTATTTTAAATGTCTTGCCATTCTTTTTAAAGGATATGGAATTCTCCTTTCCATGATACACTACCTCTCTATCATATTTCCAGGGTCTTCCAAATAATAAGTGTCAAGCATCCGTTGGTAGGATGTCACAAAGTAATTTATCCTTGTAGCCTGCTATGGAGAACTCTACCCATGTTTGCTCATTCACTAACACACTCTATCCCTTATTAAGCCAAGTCACCTTGTAATGGTTCACATGGGGTATCTTGGTTAATTCCAACTTAGTAACAACCTCCTCTAATATTATATTATCAGTAGATCCAGAGTCTAATATCACCTTGCAGAATTTTCCAAGGATCTTACATCTGATCCTAAACAATGCCCTCCTTTGCTAAGGCTCATCCTTCATTGGCTGCCTGATTAACACCCTTCTAAACATTAGATTTTCACCCATCTCAGAGTCTATATGATCAACATCAGGTGCCTTGACACTAGAAGTGTCTTCTTGAACATAATCTACCCTCTTGTCACTATTAAATGCAGTAGGCTTATCAGGACACCTGTATGCTAGATGACCAGTCTGTCCACAATTCTAGCACTTCATATTTGCAAAATAGGAGTTGCTTCTACCTCCTCTCCCTCTATTGGAACCATTATGATTACCTCTACCTCTGCCATAACCACCTCTTGGTGTGGATTCAGTGGTGTGCTCTGTCAATCTATTTCACCTTGACTTCTTTGTTCACTACCCCTGCCTTGGTAACCTCCCCTCTATCCTCTTTGGTCTCTCCCTCTGCCTCTACCCTTCAGATTAGAGTCACTCTTCTTCCCATTCTTCTCTTCAACGTTGAGAGCTAGTTTTTGACATCTCTGAATAGTAGTGGGGGTCCACAAGCTAATCTCTTCTTGGATGTTCCACTTCAGACCACCTAAATACCTAGCCACTCTGATTGGCTCTTCTTCTTGTTTCTCTGACCTAAGACAGAGTCTCTGAAATTACTCTGTATAGGAGGCTACATCCATATCTTTCTTCTTCAATCCTTGTCCCCTTCTTTGGAGTTGGATCTCATAGTCTTTTGGTAAAAAGTTCTCTTTCATCTTAGTTACCATTGCTAGCCAATTTTCTATAGGTTGCTTCCCAAGTCTGACTCTTTCATCCTGCAGATACTTCCACCATGTTAGGGCTGATCCCCTAAGCCTTTACTTAGCCACCTTAACCTTTTGTGCATCTTTTATGCCTTCACACTCAAAGTGATTCCCCATCCCTTCAATCCGATCCAACACTATTTCAATGTCCATTTTCCCACTGAACATTGGAATGCCTTCTAAGGATTTGCCACCCAATGCCTTGATGGCTTTCAAGAATGGTTCCTACTCCATCATAGGGTTAGGTTCAAGGATAATATCATCCTCTTCAACTTTCTGCTTCCCTCTATCACTTGTTTCAACTTCCCTACCTTGGTCTCTTGCATCCACTAATTGTAGTTTTAGCTTCATCTCTGCTAGGGCCTCTTCAAGGATTCTATTCCTCTCCTTTTTCTCATCCATGTCCCTAGACAACTCTACATTTGTTACCATGTCTGTAGAACCATAATATTCCACCTCTGACATATACAGTCCCAAATCTTTTGGGGCTCTAATACCACTTTGATGTAACACACCTAGGCTTTCTCTCTACCCTCTTCTCCTCTAGGGTCTACTTAGACCAATTAAATGGCCTAGTAGGGTTCTATACTCAACCCTACTCTCCTTAGGTATCTTGACACAAGATCCTAACCTTTCACCTAGTGTACATCAACAGTACTAATCGAACATGCTCCATTCTACAACACAAACTAACTAGGTCTCTCCTAGTCTCAATCTCCAAAAAATGTCTCAACTCCTCTTAGGACTTAGCTCCATGGAAGGATAGGTCATAAAGACCTCCATTGGTTCTATTTTAACCCCTGCATACACCATTCACAAGCATATATCCATCGAGTGCTTCCAAGTGCACCTTTCTCAACCCAAATAAGGCTACAAGCCAATTAGGCCTTTTTCTAGCATTTTTGAAGATAACTTGAAATTTTCCCACACAAGTCTCCAAAAGGGTTTAGGATTCAAACACCATTTATCAAGTACTTTGAGATTTTCAAGGTCTCCAATCCTCAAGTTGTCCATACAACCCTTCCTACAATCATGCCTAAAAATCAGGGTTTTAGGGCTCATTGACAGTCTGAACAAAAAAAGTGTTCTTTCAACACACCAAACAACTCCTCCAACCTTCTCCTTTGAATTGGGGGTCTTTCACACATTACTCTATCCCTCCATGAGATTTTGTTGAAGCCACCAGTGCACTCAACCCTCCTTGCATTACTTGCAATGTTTCTCAGTCCCTAGCCATGCACACCAGGCTCGCCTAGGGCATCATTGAAAAAATAGAAAAATATTCTCTTGGGCCCCTCCTTCTGTACAAATAATGTACACGGAGTCTCCTCACCCATGCTAAGAGCCCGTACAGAACCTATGGTGGCAATTTGAGTTAAGACCCCATTTTTCCAATCTGACTGGTTCAGACCAGCAACATGGCAAAACACAAAGAATTTTTCCAAGCCAAAACAAACTCTTCAAGTTAAAAAAATAACTCTAGATAGAATCTTAAAATAGCCTACCCTACATTAATCAATAATTGCAGACTGAAATCTAATCCATCTAACTACTGAAATCAAGAAAATACAATAAAATTGCTCTGAAAATGCACACATAGAAAATATTGTATATTCAAAATGTTCACCAACCTTGCTTAAAATTCAAGGAAGGCCTCTTATACTTGTCCCCATCCCTAATCTAATGGTTTTAGATAGTTACAATAACCATTTCATCGAAAATGCTCTTCTTGCACAATTGTTGTCAATGTTGTCAATGACAACATTGACAATTTTGACAACTTTCCACAATTTTAGGAAATCCACTCTAA
>MU223304.1:5624806-5650100 GCA_018584345.1 Thuja plicata
AACACACACCTTAGGACACCTCTAGTCCTATTATTCAACTATTGGTTTGGCTAGAACCACTACAAGCCAAAAGAACTCTAGAAACCCTAGGTTACCAAAGAGCCTTACCTAGGTGCTCCTGCACCATCAAGGTATTGGACTTTTCCATTGGTAAGAAAGTGTTTGAGGAACTCAACACTTTCTTGAAGAAATATAAAATGGATAATTCTCTTGCCATATTTTGTGATGTAGAAGGTTTCATTAAAAAAGCATTTGCAAAGATGATAAGTTTGGTAGAGATCCCTCCCCGTGAACAAATTGATGAAAAAGAGGTAGAAACAAATTTTTATTTCAAGACATATTTTTAGGATTGCAGGGAGAAATGGGAAAAATTGATGATGTATGAAACTGGAGTGATTGAGTTGAATAACATTTCGCTTGGGTTCTACCTAAATTTTCCTGCTCTTAAGCGGATAGAAGAAATGATGAATAATTATGATTCCTTAATGGCTCAAATATAATTTCCACAGGTTGTTGCACAAAAACAAAGGCAAAAGACAATTGTGTCCTCCTCCTCCTCCTCCTCAAAATTAGTCATGAATAGTGGAATGTTGTTACTTCTAGGATAGAACCTCCAATCCACTTTTATTATTGATCACATAATGAATCTGAATGATCATGTTTACTCTTTAGAGTATGATTTTGGTGAATTCTTTAAGGGATCTAGTTTTGATCCTAAATCAAAGACTCTTTCTATTTGGGCATTAGCCCCAGCCACCCATAAAACTCATTTAATAAATATCAGAGAAGAATGAAAAGGGAATGAAATCATTAAAACTAATAAAAATACTTTTGTAGTGGAAATTTCTTGTATGTTCACTCATGTGGCACTGATGAATCGGGAAATGTTAGAATATAGAAATAAAAAGAATAAAGAAATGTATATTGATCTCGTTGCTATATACAAGAAATGTAATGAGGTTCTAATAGAGAATGCGGGGTTAAGAGAGACATTACAAATGTATGTCTTAAGATTTTGCTTCCTTTCACCCACAGAGCCTACTGATGATCAACCAGTTGCAAGTGAGGCAATTGTGCCTCAGAATGTTCAGAAAAAGCTAGATGAATATGCTAGTAGGATAGAGGATTTGCAAGAGGTAGTGTAGAAAAAGAGTGTTAATGTTCTCATGCAGGTTCTTGAGCACGAGGTTGATAATTTAAGTCCAAAGTTGATGTTTTTTATGATTCATACTTCTCTTTAATTTAATCTAAAAATATGTGTGACGAATTTGTTTCTTACTTAAAACCATAGTTTAATTAGTGGTTTGCTAGATCAGTTCATATGATCTAATTGAATGTTGTAGCAGAGTATAGGGATGGTGTAATTGCATACTTTATCATACCATCACCATATTGCTTCGTGTTGATTACAAATCCTTGAAACAACAAGTGGAAGCATGGTGGTAAACCCAAGAGTCCCATGAAAAAAACCTCAAAAATCTTAATTTTGAAGTTTCTAGTATTATTCAAACAGTCAACCGAATTGATACCCTGTCTCAACATATCAGCCAAACAAATTTTCATCTTGAAAAGATAGTGCTTAGAGAATCTACTGATATCAAAACACACGTGGAAGAAATTAGTGCCCAAATATCTAATCTCTCAATTCAGCCAATTAAAATATTTAATTTCGATACTAGCTCTTTTAGTTATCTAAAAGCTCAGTATGAGGGGAAGGGCTCAATCCCAATCCACCTGAGCCAACCATAGAAAAGGTGTGGGATACTTCCACTAGAAAAATGAGAGATGCCACACCTAAGGAAAAAATAGGGTAGAATCCATATGGCACATGGAGATGGAAATGGTAGCGGATCTGGCGGATCTAGTGATCCCTATAGAAATCGGCAAAATTATAAGGCTGAAACACCACCACTTGTCAATTTTGACAAATTTAATGAGACAAAAAATATGAGAAGTATAGATGCAATAAGGGAATGGGTCACCAATTATGTGTCTACCAGTATAGGAGTCAATGAGGAAAATGTCATCAGACAAGCTCTGAATTCAATCACTGGAACAACTAAGCGAGTATGGGATCGCTTAGATGTTACTTATAAAAATGAACTGATTAACAATGGAATCAATTAGGTATGTTCCCAGTTGATTATATAATGTTTTTAGGCTGCACAAATTAATTATCTTGAGAGAATGGCTTACTGAAGATTTGTAACCAATAAATATTGTGACCTGACAAAATTTGATGAATATTGTGCTGAACAATTCCAAAACTTCTGTCAATCAGGTCAAGAACAAAATCATGAATTTATGTATATGACCTTCATCAAAAATTTTGAGGGTCTAGGAGAATATTACCATAGAATAGTATGTGAAAATATTGTTGCCAAACAATTAACACTTAGGAAAATAACTTGTCCTCAGTTGATCCAGTTTCTCACTGATATCAATGAAAAAGTTTGTAGTGAAGTAAGACAACGGAAGAAGTTAAAAATAATTAAACCTTTAATTTCCACAGCTATGTGTAAGACTATCACTCTGAACTTTGGATACGGAAAATATCTGCATAAGCAAAACAAAAGATATACAGTGTATTGATTGTTTTTAAGAAAGTTTTTTAAGAAGAAAGGTTACTTCCGTTAGAAGGGTAAATTCAAAGGAAAATCCCGATGAAAACCTACTTTCTATATTTGCAAAGGTGATTATTTTGTCAATAAATGCCCAGATAGACATAAAGAAAAACATAAAGGGAAGGCACAAATGGTAAAGGAAGCGGGATTAGATAATCTTGATTAATTTGTAATTTATATTCATGAATATACATCAGACTCTAAAGATATTATTCTATCATAAACATATGAAGAAGTGTTAGAATCTGAACATTTTGAAGATACAAGAGAACAATAACAACCACAATTAAATCTGATTCTAATGATTCATAGGTTTCATTATTTTTTAGAATGATTAGAAGGGGAGGATTTTCCCAAGGAAATTTTTTTGGTCAACAATATCTAGATAGGATTCTTTGATAATTTTTTATTTAGAGAAAAAGAAAAAGGAAATGAATCTTGGTTGAGAAACCTAGAAAAAGAATAAACTGAGACTTGCTAATCTAGAAGGAAAAAAAACATTATATTATAATGCAATCTCATAAATCACTTCCTCCACACTCAGGGCCTAGTATATTCAATGTCCAAAATCCTATAGCACAACAACCTAAAAGTGAGGCCCCTGCACTAGGAAGCATGCATAGAAGGATCTGGAGATGACATCAGCTAGACGTCCTTGGAAAATTCATTACTCAAGCTCAAGAAGGAAAATAAGATCTTGAAGATGAAGAAAATGAGAATCTAAATTAAGAATTGGAATAAAATACTTCCAAGATGAATCATAATTCTTCCTTACAGAAAAATCTAGTCATTACTTTTGCAGAAGAAAGTCTCTTTGTTGAGCCTTTCTACTCTAAAGAGTTTTTACGACATCCCAAATTAAAGGGTGCTTTCAATGCCTTAAATGGGATTGCCCAAACATAAATAACAAAAAAAAGCATAATGTTAATACCATTACATATAATATAGTAGTAGTGGACCCAAGAGATCTTTACTACATGAGAAGCATGGAAATTGATGCTTTAATATGTATTAAGAAATGGTTCTTTTTTGTTTGAATTTTTAGTAGAAATGAACATGAAGGAATCAGTAAATAGGTTAGAATATGTGGAAATGAATTCAAATGTGGCATGCAAGAGGGTTCACAAGGTAGTATTGAATGGAGTTGTAATGTTAATAGGTGTCCCCTTAGCCGAATGTAAATGCAACTGCATGTTGAAGCATATGGTGGATGCGAGAAAATGACAGTCATGGTGGTGGTAGTAATGGAAATGGTAGAGAATGAGTTGGTTTAAAAGTGTACTCATATGTTACAACTTTGTTGTGATGGTGTGACATCTTTAATTTGTGCGCTCTTGTCAATTTGATTTTCCAATTAGAATCTTTACTCACAAGAATTCATCCATTTACTAAGAGGGACAATGTCTAATGGTGTAGGGTGGTTAGCTCTACTTATTTTGGGTTGAGGGTCTATTTTTTTAGGCGCATCTGATTAAAGGCCAACTTCACAAACAAGTTTGGTTAAAGGAACATTGAAAACACCATAACATAAAAAGAGAAAGGAATATGACTAATATTACCAAACCAGTTTGTCACATTCAAATCATCAGGAAAAATATTACATGCAGAAACCCTTAACACTATTATGGAACCCTTTAACTGATAAATTAAAATGGAAATGCTCAATGGCAAGTAAATTCCAAATGGGCTCATCTTTTTATTTTGGGTTGCCACCTCGGCTAGCTAGGGTGGCAAAAAAAAATAAAAGTCTACAATCTATAAACACACATATTGAAACCATTAAACATATAAAATACCTAACCCTTAATTCCCAGCATTAGAATTAAAATTGAAAACATCTACTACAGTAAAATTGAGAACCTAAAATTGATAACTTGAAATGAATTCAGAAAGCATTAACAATCACTTGGAAACCATTAAGAAAATAAGTTATTTAACCCTTGATCCCCAACATTGGAATTAAAATTGAAAACCCTAAACACTAAATCTGAAATCTTCTAACCAATAAATTCAAATGCATTCTATATCCCTTAGGAGTAAAATTTATTTCAAACAACAGATAACTTATTAAACCCTTAATTCCCAACATGGAATTGAAATTGAAAAAATCTACTACACTTCAAAATTGAGAACCAAAAACTGATAAAAGGAAATGAAGTCGAAATGCATTAACAATAACATGGAAACCATCAAGAAGATAACATATTAAACCCTTGATCCCCAACATTGGAATTGAAATTGAAAATCCTAAATACTAAATCTAAAATCCTCCAACCAATAAATTGAAATGCATTCTATATCCCTTAGGAGTAAAATTTATTTTAAACAATAGATAAATTATTAAACCCTTAGTTCCCAACATTGGAATTGAAATTGAGAACATCTACTACACTTTACAATTGAGAACCTAAAACTGATAAAAGGAAATGAAGTCGAAAAGAATTAACAATCACATGGAAACCATCAAGTAGATAACTTATTAAACCCTTGATCCCCAACATTGGAATTGAAATTGAAAATCCTAAACACTAAATCTAAAACCCTCCAACCAATAAATTGAAATGCATTCTATATCCCTTAGGAGTTAAATTGATTTGAAAAAATAGATATCTTATTAAATCCTTAATTCCCAACATTGGAATTGAAATTGGAAATATCTAATACACTAAAATTGACAACCTAAAACTGATAAAAGGAAATCAATTAAATCGATTAGATTTCCACAATCCATTGAATTTGAGCTTTGATTTCTGGTTATTGATTGTGTATGTTTTTAAGCATCGACATTTTGGATCACACTCCGTGATCCATCATCAGGATGTAAGAGCAATAAGGAAGTGTAAAAATAAGTTGCAAACTTGGCAGCACTCAGAAGATAAAAGGAAGGTTGGGGTGGGAAAGAAGGCACAAAAACCGAGGGGAAAGAAAAGACTACTTGAGAACACAAAAAAACAAAGAATTATTATTATTATTGTTATTATTATTATTATTTGGTAATTATTTGATTTTTTGTGTTCTCAAGTAGTCTTTTCTTTCCCCTCGGTTTTTGTGCCTTCTTTCCCACCCCAACCTTCCTTTCATCTTCTGAGTGCTGCCAAGTTTGCAACTTATTTTTACACATCCTTATTGCTCTTACATCTTGATGATGGATCATGGAGTGTGATCCGAAACGTTGATGCTTAAAAACATACACAATCAATAACAAGAAATCAAAGCTCAAAAAGGAAATCAAGTTGAAAATGGTTAACAATCACATGGAAACCATCAAGAAGATAACTTATTAAACCCTTGATCCCCAACATTGGAAACACAATTAAAAATCCTAAACACTAAATTTGAAATACACCAACCACTAAATTGAAATGCATTCTATATCCCTTAGGAGTCAAATTGATTTAAAATAAAAGATATCTTATTAAACCCTTAATTACCAACATTCGAATTGAAATTGAAAAAATCTACTACACTAAAATTGACAATGTAAAAATGATAAAAGGATTTATGTAATCGTAAAGTGTTAAAAATCACATGGAAACCATCAAGCAAAAAACTTATTAAACCCTTGATTCCCTAAATGAAATGAAGTCAAGAAGCATTAACAATCACATGAAAACCATCAAGCAAATAACTTATTAAATCCTTGATCCCCAACATTGGAATTAAAAATGAAAACCCTTATTAATAGATTTGAAACCCTGCAACCAATAATTTGAAATGAATTCTATATCACTATGGAGGGAAATTGATTTCAAAAAACATATATCTTATTAAACCCTTAATTCCCAACATTGGAATTGAAATTGCAAACATCTACTACACTAAAAATGACAGATCTTAAAACTGATAAAAGGAAATTGAAATTAACAGTAAATTGAAACCCTACAACCAATAAATTGAAATTGAAATTGAAAACCCTTAACACTTATCAAATATTTTATCCCTAAAAGTGGAATAGAAATTGCAAACCCTTCATAATAAATTAGAGAACCTAAAACTGATAAAATGAAATGATTTCAGAAAGCATTATCAATGACATTGAAACCATTAAGAAAATAACTTATTAAATCATTAATCCCCATCATTGGAAGTGAAACTGAAAACCCTTAACACTACATTTGAAACCCTACAACAAAATAATTGAAATTATTTGTATATCCCTTAGGAGAGAAATTGATTAAAAAAATACAACTTCTCAGAGCCTTGATCCCTAAAAGTGGAAACAAAATTGCAAACCCTTCACAATAGATTTGAGAACCTAAGATTGATAAAATGAAATGAAGTTAGAAATCATTAAACAATCACATTGAAACTATTAACCAGATAAATTGTTAAATCCTTAATACCTAAAATTGGAAGTGAAATTGAAAACCCTTAGAAGTAAATTTGAAAGCCTACAAAAAATAAATAGAAATGAATTGTATATCCCTTAGGAGTGAAATAGATTAAAAAAAATTGTTACAAATTATAAAAGCCTCAATTCCTAATAGTGGAAATGAAATTGAAAACCCTCCACACTAAAATTAAGAACATAAAACTGATAAATAAAATGAATTCGGGAAGCATTAACAATCACATTGAAACCATGAAGCATATAACTTATTAAACTATTAATCCCCAATATTGGAATTGAAATTAAAAACCCTTAACACTAAATTTGAAACCGTAGAAGGCTAATAGAAGCCAAAAAATACACAACTTATTGCAAAATATGAAAACTTGCAAAACACCAAAAATGAAAACATGCAAAACACCCAAAATGAAAACATGCAAAACACCAAAAATGAAAACTTGCAAAATCTAATTTGCCAAAAAAATATTGAAACTAGTAAGAGTCAAAATTCCATTTCCATACACAAAAAATGACATAGAAATAATTTGAAAGCCATTACTTAAAATAGGAACACTAGAAATGGAACCCTATAATAGAAAAAATGAAAAATAACTGCAACTAATTAACAATCATCATCAAACCATGTTGTAGATAGCTTATTGAATCCTTAAACCCCAACACTAGTGCAACCCATATACATTCATTGTCAACCTGTAAAGACAAAAAAATCTTAAACCCTTAAACCCCAACGAGTTTTTAGTGAAAACCAATAATACTTGTAAAGCATGAATAGTAAAACACAAATATGCATAGTAGGTGGAAGAATGTGAAAAAGGATGCTTGAAAACCATAAAAATTTAATTTTTCTTCACTGTGAACATGGCAGTAAGACTATAACATTCAAGAGTATAATTCCCTTTAGGTTAATAGTGTTAGTGAACACAATAAATCACATTCATAAATACCAACAACACACAATAGTCATTTGTAACTTAAAACATCCAAAAAAATAAAACAGTGGATCTTAGTGCTAGCAAAACAAGTAAAGAAAACAAAACAACATAGATTTCATTGGGCCCAATGGTGAGAGGTGGGCTTAGTTAGGAGTGATATTGGTGCAGGAGCACCTGATCCAAGAAGTCTAAGATCATGTAATGATCTATTTTGTTTGTATAAGGTCGGTTAATCCATGTAACTTGGCCATTAGAGCCACCAAAATGTAATAAGAGGCACTAAAAATGACAAAATGATGTAATGGGTTTAGAAGCATAGGTTTTGTTTAAGTCGGCACAAGGTATGATAGGTTGACATAAGGAAGTTACAGGTTGGAACAAGGGAGGCAACGCTAGTTACAGGTTGGCACAAGGAAGGTAGTTATCGGTAACCGACAATAGTTGGTCGGTCTCCGAGAGGTAATTATAACTGTGCAACTATCTGGATTTCTTATTAAAACCTGAGCATGGTCAAACAAATGAGGTGAGGAAGAAAAAAAGGAATTCGAAGGTGGATTGTTGGAGGAAGTGCTAAAGTTGAATCAGTCACACCTCTGACTGTCACCATGGTTCTGCAGAAATGGTGAACAATTACGTGTTTGGATACAACCAAGTTTTGGTTGAAGAATGTAAAAGGAATGAGATTGTCTGTTTCCATTGAAAACTTAATGTAATGTATCCATAATTTAATTGAAGATTTTTATTTGTTCAGTCATGGGTTTTCTATAGTTGGAAATTACTTTTGATCATCTGGTTTGAATGAAGTTAGAACCTAGTCATAAGTTTAGTTTGATGGATTAATCTTTATTTTGAATACACTCTTAACAAAGTAAGTTTATGTTGAATCTGGGAGTTAAGAATTTTTATAGAATGGCGGTAAAAGGATAATTGGATGAGAAATATAACTGCCAAGTTATAGTTATTTCCATGTTCTAGTGAGTGTGGAGTTGTCCAGTGTTGGCAGAGTGAGAGTGGTTGTCGAGTGACAGTAAATTCTGAGTAAACTAGTTTTAGTTTATGTATTTGGAATGGATGTGTTTGGGGTTTGGAATATTTAGATCCCTTTTTTGATGCTTGGAGTTGAATTATCCTCTAAGAGTGTTCCAAAGTGGTGACCCTACATTATAAGAATCCTAGATTGATGAGAGGAGATGGTATTTTCCTCTGACAAGTTGTTAATTGTTTGAAAGGAGATTGGATCATTAGGATCCTAGAGATTGATGAGTTTCTAGTCCTTTCTCTGCATCAATTGTTATCAGAGCTAGAATATACTGAGTGTGTGGGTAGAACCCCAATGGAGGCAATCCACACTAGGACCTAGCCCTATGTTATGCTTATTTTATTCTTGCTGATAAGTTTGTGGTTGCAGGTGCTAGTTGACTAGCTGTAGGTGGCAGACATGGAGATCTGCCAGATTACCAAAAGACCTAGGGAGAGAGGCAAAGAAAGGACTCCTGGGTGAGGCAAGGTAGTTGGTTTGGTGCACCTTAGAGAGAATCCATATATACTACATTGATGGGAGTTTTGGCTTGAAGACATGGTAAATGGGTATCTTGGCCATTATCACAAGCATAGAGTTTTGATTTTTCTTGTGTGGGTTAAGGGGCTTTATAATGACATAAAAGGGAAGTGCCTTTCAATATGAGGCATGTTTGGGGGTACATTTTGTGTTTTGTTACACATGGTTTAGTAGTTTGATGCAGTCATTTACGGGGTTAGAAGAAGTAATCATTCTTCCATCTATTAAACATGGGTCAACAACAAGAGATCAATGAATTTTTTGATTTCACAGTTGACCACTCCATGGGTTCCATGTAGAGACATATCTATCAATGAAATCTAGTGCATTTTTAATGGAGCGACTATCATTCCATTGTGATTTCCCAATGTATGGTGCTTGTCATAGCCAAATGAAGCCATGAATATGTGTAGAGCCTCTATGTTGCCATTCATAACTAAGAGTAGTTTTTTTATTTAGTTAAAAATATGAGTTAAAATAAAATTTAATGTGGGATGGAGGGAAAATTATACCTATACCAGTGATCTATAGCACCAAGAAGCTTGTCTAAGACCTCCTCACAGAATGTTGTAAATCTATGGTGTATATAGAGTTTTGTAAGGTGTGTATTTTGGATTATATTTTGTAATCACCATCTTGTTGTAGCACTTGGGTGTGTTGGTGAGATCGATGGCATGACCTTGTGCAATTCTAGCCATTTGGTATATCCTGCACTAAGAGTAAAAAATAGTGTTGGACAACCATTCTGAATTTCCATGTCAATAACCTTTCCTTGTCGCTGATTCCAAAATGATCATGTGCTACGAATTGATGAGCTAAATCACATGATTTGGTCGGTAAGCTTGTCATTGGGCATGTCCTTTAACCTTTTTCATAGGTTAGAACTGATGCAGGCATAGACCCATTAGGTTGTTTATGGAAAAATAAAAATGTTGTGGCTTGGATTCAATGGTGCATAAGGATATTAAGTATGAAGTACCTAAATTGTGGGTGTTGCTTGAACTTGTTATCATGGTATCACAAAAGGTGGTGAACATATTCATGCAGCTTGACTTCTTTCATACATTTCTTTTAATGTGGCTTTTCCATGTGGGTACAAAGTTGGGAATGTCATTGCAAATAACCCTTCTATTGTGTAATCATTGATAGGAGATGTAGAAATAGACGACCATTGTATAGGTGGAGTTGGGTGTCCTTCCCCTAGTTGTAGTAAAGATCATACCTCTTTCATTTCTCTTTGTGAATTGGGTAGGTTTGGAAAAAATGAAGTGGCTTGCACTATTTCCTCTATTTTCTCTTCTTTTATTACTTTTGTTGATATAGATGTTCTATCAGTAGGCTATGGAATTGAAGTGGCTGTGTACAAAAGGTATGAAATATTAGTGGAACGAAGGGGCAGAGAGGATAATGTAGAGTCATCTATTTTTATATATTTTTAAAATGGTTCATTGCATATTTTATACTTTAATGCTTCATAAACACAAATTCTACTAACATAGAAGTTATATTTTTATGCCTAATTTTTTTTTGTTCACTATAAATATGTCCAAGCCACCTATTCAATTGGGCAAGAAAGATGCAATTGTGGAAATATCTTGAGGAAAACATATAGTGTGACCATTGTATTTTAGTTGATCACCTCTTGCATAAATAACCTGAAGGATATGGAGTTGATTCTTCTAATCAACATCTCTTCAATTTGAGTAAGAAATTGTAAACATTGAGGCTATTCACTAGGATGCATGTTATTCCATTTTGAGAACCAATTGCCATTTCTTTGTGATGTGCATTTTTAACAAGTGGTTACTCCATTTGATTGCCTTGATTTGATTCCTGGATATCTTTCGATGTAGACCTGGCATGTTGAAATATTAGAAAGCTTATCAATTTTTCAACAAAAAGTGTCTCTTGTTGTGCAATATTCTTGAGAAAAATTTGGAGAGTATGTCTGGTCTAATGGGGTGACTTTAGTTATAATTTTTATTTGTGATAAATGTACTTGTAGATGGGTTACCCTAGGTGAAGTAGGTAGTATAGAAGTGGATGGTGCATCAAAAAGGCTTTGGTGGGTCTCTCTCTCTTTTTTTTTGTTAATGATGTCTTTTGTTTTTGATTAGAAAAAGTAGCCAAGACAAGGGGGCTGACCCGAAAGACATAGCTAGCACGAGAAGTGCAGACTAACAATAGACAATCGAAACAACAAAAGGGTCAAAAAACCCTCACCCAATACCCTTTTTCAGCATCAAAAACCAAAAAGTAAAACTAACAGGTCCCAACTCCAACATGGAGCTGGTAACCAGCCTGCACTCCCTAACAGACCGCAACATCACCTTGGAGCTGGTAACCAGTCCATGCAAGTAAATATCTAAGTACTTATCATTAAAGCAGGAATAATAAGTAGCAGTAAAGCAGGAATTAAAAGCTAAACCAGTAGTAAGAGTAATTCCTAACAGACTCCAGCTTCACCTTGAAGCTGGTAACCAGTCTATGATAGTATGTTCTAGAGTAAAAATCATAAAAGAAAAACTTACTTTTAGTATGCAAGGAGTTACGTCTAAACCTATCATAAGAATTCATCAGAATCATAGTAATGCCCTCAATGGCCAGCCAACAAAAAACAAGGATAAAGCAAAACATGGAAAAAGAGGAGGTTAATTGGGGTTTTTACCCCCATTATCTAATAGCAGCTTAAGCCAATCCTCCGCAAGTAATTGGAACAACTTCTTGTCCTTGTGTGCTTCCTCCTGAGAAGACCCCTTTTCCATTTGTAGGAGCTACAGAGTAGTAGCGTTCGAGTGCATAAATTTCACCGCAAACCCGACAACCTTGTTGAAGCTTTCATTCAGGTTCTTAATTTCCTCCTTGACCACCGCCAACTCTGTTTTAGATACCGATGCTAGGGAGGAATCCTGAAGAGTTTTAACCTCCTTTGGAAATGGGCAATCTCATTCTTCATGGCCTGAAGGCTCTTAGTCATCCTATCCTTAACCTCTAGGGATCCACTTTTGGTTTTTATCTCTCTCTTGGGCTCTTCTGCCTCCACCTAAGGGTTCGCAGACAACGGGGAAGTGCTCTACGAGTCTGCTTTTTTATGTTAAGAAATCTTCCCCTTGGAAAGGTCCATGATGGGTATCGTGAAGCTAGATGAGACTTGGGAGGAATCAAGGATTTTTTTGTCTCCACCTAGATCTTGAGGGACATTGCCTTTTTCTTTTTCCTTGATTTTACTTTTTTTTTTCCCTTTTTTATTGTTTCCACTGGTGCTGATTTTTTTAACCTCCTTCTCCGACCCTTTTATTTATTCCTCCTCTTCAATATACCATTTCCTATATGCTTTCTACTTGAAATAGGTTTTAGCTATTCTTTGGTACCTCTGTCTTTTCTCAGTATCTTCTTCATCCTCCTTATAATCAATGGAGATTTGGGTGCCACCCGTGGACCTAGCAATAATTTTTTTATTTGGGGTTTTGGATGAAGACGAGGGGTTAGGAGCACCTATCACTTCCATATTTCCCTTTGGCATGGTAAGACCCTGAAGAGACACGATTCTAGGGGGGCAAAGGGCAAGGTGGAAATTATAGAGGCGGAGGATAAGCCCATGGTGGAGGATACAATAATTTTTCTTCGCTTTTATCTTTTCTCTAACATCTAAAACCAAGGTTTCAAGAGAGTGCAAAAGGTAGAATGGGAAGGATATAGTATCATTGTACCTAAAGTGATTCAGAAGGGGAAAGTGATAGTTGTAGCAGGTGCCAAAGTGGTCTTCCAGTGTAATGTACTTCATTAGAATGAGGCAAACATCATTCCATGGGCTAGGTAAATCCTCCCTTTTAAATCCTCCATGGATTGGAACTAAAATCTCAGTTTTTTTGAAGAATCTCGCCTTTCTAGTATCGTCGTGACTCTTTGTAATCTTTTTCCACTTTTTTCCCTCTGTGGAGAGTCCCGTGGCCTGAGCAATAACTTCTTCGTTAACCTCAAAAGTAATGCCATTTATAGTAACTTTGCGCTCTAACCAAGTTTTAACCAGATGCATGGAGATTAATTCGTCACACCCTCCCATAGCATCCATGTATGGGTAAAACCCACCTTCCTTCAGATAGGTTATTGTGCTCTGGTTTTTTAGAAACTCGGCCTCAATCCTAGAGGGTTCCACCCTCACCATATTGCCGCCCATATCAGAGCTATACTCAGGATTAATCTCAATCTGTATCTCCACCGACATAACACCTATCTCGCCACCACCAAACACTCTCCAAACCAGTGTCTTATGGACGTTACTAGCCCAGAAACAGAGGACATAATTATAGAGGACAAAAAACCAGAAGGGATTAAATTCTAGCTTTTTGAAATGACAAGTATTGGTCACAAGATTAGCCAGAATAATAGCAGAGTTTTCGCTTATCTTGTAATGATTACTTTCCTCATAATTAATGCACCATCTAGCCATATCCATCATATCAAGTGCATCCAGCCTTGTGTTATTCTCCATGTCATTACGAGTTTTGAAAAGGCCCATACTTTTCCCTATTTTGGAGTTAATAGCCCATCTTTTCAGACCTCTAAAAATATTAAAAGCCTTTCACATCACTTTTTGAAAATTTGAAATCCGCCCAATCCTTGTGATTCTATCCACCGCCTCTTCTGTCCAATCAAAATCGAGCTTGTACTTCATCGGTTAAGTATTTCTTTTTCAAAAAGAAAATTACTTTGCTTGGAAAGGCAACCCATGTTCCTCCAGCACCTGAGACCATGTTGATTGAGCCCCGTGGCTGCCAGCTTGTCAGCCATCACATTTCCCTCCCAGAAAATGTGTTGTAATTTAAACTCATCAAATCTGGGGAGAAGCACCCAGATGTCCTGCAGCAAATAGGACAATTTCCAGCTAGCTTTATAGTTTCCTTTAACCATCTCAATAATGATTTTGGAGTCCCCTTCTATAACCATTCTTTTAACTCCCAAGGTAACCGCCACCTTTAGGCCCCAAAAAAGGGCAGAGATTTTTGCCATGTTATTAGACCCCACACCAAGATTTATCACATAGGAAATGATCATCTTGCCATTATTATCATGGATGATACCTCCACTAGCAACAGAACCTTCAGAAGTGGCTCCTTCAAAGTTCAGTTTTGTGAAATTATCCATCGGGGGGGACCATTTGGTATTTAGTCTAGCCACAACCTTGGAGCAGTCAAACTTATAGAAGGAGGGAGGTAATTGCCAATCCTTAGTGATCAGACAGCCAAGGATCTTGGGGGGGGAGGTGGGAGGTTTCCAATGGTAGGTAGAAAGGTTGTCCTTTAGCAGATTCACAACAAGATATGCCATCTTCTTAGCATCATTTTCCTCCCCTCTAAATATCTGGTTATTCCTTTCCTTCCAAAGACTCCAACAGATATGCGATGGTAAAAATCTCCAAAGGGTGTTGATAAGCAAGTGCTTCCCAAGGATTTCCCAGTTGTAGACAAATTGGTCCAATTCCTCTATGAAGACCCAATTCAGTCTCATAATACTTAGAATTTTGGTCCAGACCAGGGTCACGTAAGGACAGTGGATGAGAATGTGGTTGATAGATTCCAAGTGAGTTTTGCAGAGAACACATCTATTAACTAATTGAATCCCTCTTTTCTGGAGATTATCAAGAGTAAGAATTTTACCATGAAGGGCAGTCCACCAGAAGAAATTAATTTTGGGGATTAAATGGGAGGTCCAGACTTTCCCCTAGCTTTTTTCATCTGCCACAGTCTTCAAATTGGTTAGATAAGAAGACTTCACCGTTATTTCCCTCGAGTAGGTATGGCACCAAATAGCTTTGTCTTCAGTCTAGGATATAAGGATTCTGATGCCTTCAATGAGCTTCTAGATTTCTTCTATACAAGGCGGGGCTTGCATCTAGTACAGGAAAGTGTCGGTGAGAGCTTTCCAATTCTTACCTTGAGAGATGTAATTGCTGACTTTGTCACCAAAGTGGGAAATTAGTCTATCCTTGAGAGTTCCAAACTTTGTCTATCCCAGAGGTTTTTCCCCCACCCACCAGTTGTCCCAGAAGTGGATGTGATTTCTATTACCGACTAGCCATTTTAGACCTTTGAATAGACTTCCTTTGCTTTTATAGATGAAATTCCATATTCTTGAGCCAGAGGGAAGATTTTTCCCATAGGGGAATTGGTCGTTGTAGAAATATTTTGCCTTCATAATCCTGCACCATCTAGCAGTTCCTCTAAAGAGCTGCTAGACCAATTTAGAAATGAGAGCTTTATTCAGGTCCTTGATTTTTCTCACACCCAGCCCCCGACCAGCTTTGGCTGACAGACAGAATCCCAGTTGACTAGATTCATTCTAACCTTTTCCTCCATCCCAGACCAAAGAAAAATTCTCTGGATTTTTTCCAGCTTCTCTGTATTCATATCATTAATTTTGAAAAGGGATAGGAAATAAACTGGAATACCTTGGAGAGCAGCGGAGAGAAGTTGGATTTCCCAGCATTGCTGAGAACCTTGCCTTTCCAGCCCGCCAATGTTTTCTGCATTTTCTCCAAAATTGAGTTCCATAACTCATCCGCAACTTCCTTCACCTTGAGTGGAAAACCAAGATAGGTATCTAGGAGTGAAGCTCCCTTATAGCCCAAAAAATTCACAATTAGAGTCTGCGTTCTCAATTCAGTGTTGAAGAAGTAAATTTTGCTTTTGTTGTAATTGATCACTTGTCCCGATGCCAGAGCATAATTGTTCAGAAGGTGTTTTCACTCTCTAGCTTCATGGATGCAGGCTTTCCCAAAGAGGAATGTATCATCTACAAATTGTTGTAGAACCTCTGGGTTGAGGGTGGATGCCGTTTTAAAACCAATAATAGATCCAACATTTTCCAAATCCAGTAAGTTCTGAGCTAGAACTTCAGCCACTAGGAGGAAAAGGTAAGGGGAAAGAGGGTCCCCTTGATGCAATCCCCTTTACGGATAAAAGGATTCCCAGGGAGTGCCATTGACTAGCACAACAAAATTAACCATTTCAACCACCACCTTTATAATATTGATGAACTTTTCATGAAACCCAAATTTCTTGAGAACCTCATATAGGAAATTCCAAATAACCTTGTCATAAGCTTTGGAGATGTCCATTTTCAGAGCCATTCCAGCATTTTTACCTTTCTCCATGGAGTGAATGATTTCATGGGTGGTGATAATAGCGTCGAGAATCTGTCTTCCTGGGATGAACCCCTTTTGGTTGGGGTTGATACTTTTTCCAAGGAGGGGTTTGAGCCTGTTGGTAATAATTTTGGATAGGATTTTATAGATAGTTTTGCAAAGACTTATAGGATGGAATTCACTCAAGCATTTAGGGTCTGGCACTTTACGTAACAGGACAATGTAAGTTTTATTGAGTCTTTTCAGGATACTGCCAGTTCTGACAAAGTCACGGGCCACATGTATGAGATCATACTTAACAACCCCCCAAAAGTGCTAGAAGAAGGCTGGGGGAAACCCATCGGGACCCGGGGATTTATAGGCTCCCATGGAGAAAACCGCCAGTTTAACTTCCTCCTCTGAGACCTTGGATAAGAGGGTCTCGTTGTCTCCCTCAGAAACAACATTGGGGATAACTTCCATAAGGGAGTCAAAATCAGCATCCACCCTAAGTTGAGGTGGCCTTTTGAAGAGTCCTTGGAAGAATTCAGTAGCATGATTACCAATGTCATCCCCCTCTGAGAGTAGGTTGCCATCAGCTTCCAGGGATTTAATGGTATTTCTCCTTTTATGGATGGAGGCAGATTTGTGGAAAAAGGCAGAGTTACGATCACCTTCCTTTAGCCATTAAACCCAAGACCTTTGCTTCCAAAAACTTTCCTCCCTCTTGAGGTTTAGTTTCCATTTGTTTCTCCATTCTTCCTCCTCCCAGTGCTCCTCCCAGGTTTCCTCGCCCATAGCCATGTCTTTTTGGAGGATGGACAGTTTCTCCTCAAGAACTTTTTTGCATTGGAAGATGTCGCCAAACTTGGATTTGCTCCACCTTCGAGCCTCCCTTTTGATGATTTTCAACTTTTCAGCAATTCTGAACATAGCTGTGCCCTTAACCGGGGTATTCCACCATTTCTTAATACATTATTCAAAATCATTATCAGAGTGCCACATGATTTCATAGCGGAAGGGATGGGGTCCATTTTGTTTCCTTTCTTCTTAATCAAGGATCAGAGGGGAGTGGTCAGAGATCGTTCTTGCAAGGTGAGATAGGCTGAGAAGAGGAGCAATATTCCAACCTCCTAAGACTAACCATCTATCCAATCTAACTTGAATGAGGCTTCTTCCTTTTCTATTGTTTGAGCAGGTAAACCCCAGTCCCTGCAGGTCTAGATCGGCTAGGTCATTGTGTCTTATAAAATCAGCTAGCTCCTGCATACTTTTTGAGAATTCCTTAGTGCCCCCACTTTTCTCAGAGGGGAATAAGGGAGTATTAAAATCTACTGCATAGATAGTGGGGTGACAATGATTATTTTCTATGAGGTTGGAGATTTCCCCCTAGATTCTGTTACGTTCTCCCCTAGTGTTAGGAGCATAGATATTATACAAGTACCAAGAAATATTATTCCAAGTAAACAAAATAGCAAGGAAGTTATGAGAAAAAGTCACAGTGTTACTGGATTACTTACATGGGTTCCAAAGAGTGGCCACACCACCAGAGGCCCCATCCGCTTCACTATACAAAAAGGCAGCACCCGGCAAAATATTGCCCACCAACAGAGCAAATTTTTGATACTTCATTTTCACCTCTTGAATAAGTACCACATCAAACTTGAACTCAAGAATATACTTCTTTAGAGCGAACTATTTTGCAGGCTATTCATGCCCCTTATGTTCCATGAAAGGAACTTCATGTTTTAATTTTTTGGGAGTCTTCTAGGGTTAATTGCCTTCCATTGGCAATAGCCCTTGCTGCTTCTTTAGCTTTGACCACTTTTGTAGATGGACGGTCCAGTTTGGTTTCATTCCCCACATCGGCTTTCTTTTTAGTATCCACACTCTCATCCCCCTTCTTACTCCTAGTTTTCCTTTTCGGTTCTGACCATTCCAGGAGGCTGGTTGATGGCGGCGAGTGGGACACTATTGGTATTTCCATCACCAAACCCGCCCCAGAAAGGGTTGGGGAGGGAAATCCATCCCCATCCCTAAAACTACTCAAATCATCATTTGTAACAGTCAAAATGCTTCCTAAGGCCATTGCCTTCTTTCCAATGATGGTTTTTTAATTTTCTATCCCTTTTGGGCTTTCTCTGTGAGAGATAGGTGCCATTTTTAGGTCATCAATCAACTCTCCTTCCTCAGGATCTACCACCTTCTCTGCCTCTTTAGTTTTTTGTTCCCCTTAACCCCCAGCCTAGGAGCAAGCATGTGGCCCTCGCTGTCAGGGGGAGGGGCTTTTGAGGTTCACGAGGAACCATAAGCCTGGTTCATAACCTTGTCTTCCACATTTAGGGCTACTAAAAAAAGCTCCTGAGAGTCTTTCTCTATATCCTTAGTCTCCGTCTTACATTCAGTGACCACATGCCCATTTTTATAACACTTTTGGTAGTGTAGGGTGGAATTTTCATACACAATGGCTTGGTTCTAGTTCCCCCATTTGGATTTAAGCGTCACGAAGTTGGGGAGGGGGCTATTCATAGTCACATTCACACAAAATCTTGTGAAAATCAACCTAGTTTTATGAGTGGTAACCGAGTCCGTGGCCACATAGCTTCCAAATGAGTTCCCAATCCACCGGAGCACCTTCTTGTCCCAGAACTCTAGAGGAAGCCCAGGTAGATGGACCCACACTAGCACAAATTTCTATAGTTCCACCTCTGGATTGAAGCCTTGGTTTCATTTAGCCATTAGTAGAGCATGTTTTCCATAGCACCAGCTTCCCGTCGAGACAAAAGTGTAGTCCTCTGCAACGTTAAATTGAAAGAGGAACATCCCCCCTGGCATGGCCGAGACAGAGATAGTTCCCTTAACCTTCCATTTGGCTGTACACCACCTCTGGACCATATCTATGGTAGGTCAAAAAGTGACAAATCTCCCCACCAGGGCAAGCTGTAGCGAAGTAGAAATGCCTTCAACCACACTGTCCGGTACAACAATCTCAGGGCCAAATTCCCCAACCGAGAAAATAGGGGGTGCAGAGGTGTTAGGAGACTCTTTCCCCAATACTTCCTATTTCTAGCCCCCCACCAAGCCCTCATTGACTTCTCTCACTATCTTGGGGCAAGAATCACCACCATCCGGACACTGCGGATGCACAGATTCCCCAAGAGTGGAAAATGAAGGATCCACAGCTCTGGGGGCTGCACAGTAGTCACTGCCATCCCTGTGAGAAAGCACGAGGAATAGGTCTGGGCAGAGGACCTCCGTGCTCCCTGGGATCCCAGAGGGAGTAGAGGTCGAAGCAAGCATTCAAAGAAAAATAAGCGGGAAAGTTATAGAGCTAAAAACTTGAGGTAAAGATTGATGTCTTTTGTTTCATGATACCTTATTCTTTATTTTTATTTCTTTGAGCATACTTTTCTTGTTCGTTATCATTGTGTAAGTCCATTTTTAGATATACACCCAAGTAGGAGGATGTGATATATCTAGAATTAGTGTTGTTGCAATTAGATACTTATATATTTTGTAAGAATAATTATAATTAAAATGGATGAAAACTAAAACTATTTTAGAGTTGTAATTAGTGGTATGAATATGTGTAGGGAAATTGTAAGTAGAATTTTTAATAAAAGGTCATTTGAACTTGTAAAAATGAACTCTCCTAAGAAAATGTTTTTATTGTATTTCTTTGGAACATTTAAAAGAAAGATAACCTATGTTGGTATTTATATTTGAAACTATATGTGTAAGTATTATATGTATTTGTTTAATCATGTTTTCATTCCATGACACATTTAAAGATACGATTGGTTTGAATGAGAGTTTTATTTGAGAAAATTGAATGATTTTGTATGCTAAATGATTGTATAAAAAATATTTAGAAGAGTGTGAAAATGTATTGTTTAATAAAATTTTGTAAGCATTTTAAAGAGTAGATGCACATGACAAGTCACAAATATTATAATTGGTACTTATAAATGTAGCAAAAATGTTTTTGATATATGAGTTTGAAGTATCATTGGAAGAATTTGAACAAAATACATACAAATAAAGTATTGTATATTCAAAGCGTAAACATATTTTATTCGTATGCCTTAAACAACAAGGGAAAATTACATTTATAATTGTAGCGGATGAAAAGCTATCTATATAGATAGAAATATAGTAGAAGCTTTAATATATGGATATGTAAATGTATATAATGAGGTTCAAGTACTCATTTTATACAAGGTTCATGGTTGTAATGATAATTCTTTGTATTTCTTCACCCCCAAAAAGATATATTTTGATGCTAATTTCAATGAGAAACTGATAGTTGATAACATTGTTCAAGATGTGTTTGGCAGTATCAGGCTCAACTAGTCGAAGTTGAAAGTCTTTTGCACGTACTCCCAATAAATCAATGGAGGGTCCTTCAATTGTACTTACCTTAAGAAATTCACCTATAGAATTTTACAAGGCAATCTTGATCATGTAGCTATAACTCCGGTTAGAGAGCTTAGTAGAACATTTGGGACACCAAAATTTGTTTGTTAAGCAGTGAAAATTTTTTTTCTTACATTTTTTGTTGTTCACTACTAGTCGACAAGAAAGGTAGTAAAATTTGTCCAAGTGCAATTTAGTGATATTTCCTTATACGCAAATAGTACAATTTGACATGGATTTTATTGTTGCTATACATTTCTTAGTCTTAGTGCCATTTTTTTGTATAGTTGATGGAGTTAAAGATACAATTAGCCAATGAAATCTACAAAGGAGTCATTAGGAAATACGTCTAGTGAATCTATGCTCTTGAAATGGAAGCTATGTTTTGGTATTGTAGAGTCTGAACGTGTGGAAGGAGTTATTGTTGATGAGCTTAGGAGGATTATTTCATATGAGTTTGTAGAACTGTTATATTTTGTATCAGAAACTTTTATGCGACCACCAAAGATCTTGTATAGACAACTAGGGTGGACAACACTGTAGAATTCTTCTACTAGTTCATTAAAACAAGTTACATGGATTTTAGAGGTGTCTTTATCTACAAATTCAAAACCAAAAACCTTTCCATCATGGGTAGCATTTTTATATTCATGGATTGGAGTTTTTTCTAATGCTTGACCCTCAATGGACCAATGCCTATGGTATAGAATCAATGATTTAATGGGGAGTGGATAGAAAGGAGCCATGTTTTGCACAGAATACTCTATAGTTGGAGAAGACTTTGAGGCATTATCGTATGTTGAAGGTCGAAGGCAGTAAGTAACTTGAAGGAGTATAATTTTAGATCCAACTATAATTGCATCAGTTAAGAGTATATAAAAGTTATCAATTAATAGCACCCTGTAAAGACCGAAGATTGAAAATTTAGCAAGGAGTTTTAGTCGGTAAAACATGAATCAAAAGATGGTAGTGGCCAACAAAGGGCTTATGTTAAGTTTTCGATCATCTTGAAAGAATATTCCTTTAGGAAAATAATAGAGCCCTTCACTAAAGCCTCTTCAATGAAAAGATCCTTGAATTTGTATGGTAGTAGTGTAGAATTGGTGTGTGTACCATTAGAGAGCTATAGTCAGTATTTGGTACATGTAGAGTGAGTTTGTTGGTGGAGTGTACAGAAGTGACTTGTAAGTATGGATTTATAATAGGCGTCCTACAAGAATCTTAGCAAGAGAACCTATAGTTAAAGTCGCCATCATGAAGAATAATTTCAAAGGAATTGAGTATCCTGCAAGTAAATTTACAACTCATAGTTAGGTCATGTAAGACTAAGTATTTTCATAACAAAGTTAAATTCGAGGCCAAGTAGTTTGAGCAAGATATTCTCAAATAGGTTTTTTGTTTTAAGAAATTAACACATTTGTTAGATAAACTATTGAGTGCTTTTTTTCCCCTAGTATAAATTAGTGTGAATGAATCTATTGGTTTGTTTGTGTTTTTGTATAAAATTGCATATTATACCTTTATCTCTCTATAAACAAGCCAATTTAATAATTCACAAATTATGAAAAATTACATTCTTGTAAGGAGAATTTATTTTAAAGAGAGTACATTTTTATTTATCATTGCAAAAAGGTACTTTCACATATGTAGAGAGGTTACATAGTGAAAAAATAGAATCCTTTCTAGTTACATTAGATTATCTATATAGAAAGTTTTTTTTGGATTATTTAGTAGGAACGTAAGACACATAATCACATTGTGTTCATTGCAAATTTGTCACATGGTGTGAAAATAGAAGCCTCTCTAGTTACATTCGACTATCTCTATAGATGGTTGTTATTGAACTACTTAGTGGGAAGGTAAGACAAATGTTCACATTTTGTTCAAGTACATCTCATATGCTTGAACTACAGAGGGTCTTACACAATTTACATAGTATCAATCATAATACATCTCTCTAATGAAAGTGCAAAGCCCCTCCAACTTAGTACAACTATCTTTAAGTGTTATGATATCTTCTTCTTCCACAACAAGTTGGGTTTGGCATTCAGTTTTGAAGTTTTGCACAATATCATGGTAATTGGTCAACAAAATCGAAGATAGAGATTGAACATTAGTTGCAAGACTTCCTAGTTTATTCATTGAGAAACATGATTCTAGTAGTTTAGTGGTTGCTTCAATTGGAATCAAGGGGTTGCTAACATTATTTGTTGTCTCCACATAAGACTTAAATGATTTCTTGAGTATTTGTGTTTGTTACTATTTCCTGAGAGCAGTGAATGTAAATATTGTATAAGTAGTAAGTCACGAAATAATTGTAGTGGGTGTAGTAGAAAGTGTCATCCTACATGGACCTAAAATTGAATGGTAGTATATTATACATATGAATTATAAGAAGTAAAATAAGTGCAAATTAGAGATTGGTTGGGAAAGTAACTATAAATAGCTTGGGTCATGGACAACAAAATTAAATTAAGGTGTACGAGACCAATATTCAATTTTGTAGGAGACATGTCATTGTTTGTTAAAGAACTTAGCCACATTTGAACAAAATTAGCTTCAAGGAATTATTATACTATCTAAATTAAATTTTGTTTGGAAACTATAAGTAGGAAAATTTTATGTAAGGAATGCATTTTTTGTTAAAAGTGCAATGCTATATAGTGTGTGTGTAAATAAAATAGTTTAAAGGTACGAACAAACCTGTTAAGGATGGTAATCTGTGTACAAACTATGACACCTTTAACAATTATGTGTGGGCCAATTTTTTTATGTTTAAATCAATTTGCCTAATCCTATTGATCAATCAAGTTAACAAAAGGTAAGTATAAGTGAATTATTGGTAAAATGCTCACGTGTTACACATTTAAGAAATAATCTTATGTAATGCACATGAACTTTGAAATAATTCCGGAAAAAAAATATCATAAAATTAAATAAAGATTAAAGACAAACTATGATTTCATGTTTTAATTTTCCGTTCAAGTTATATCTTGTTAAATTTGAGTGAAATCTATTCTAATTCATATATTAATTGCCATTTTTATTTTTCAAAGTTTTTAAATTTAATGAAGACTTAAGTTTGATTTTACAAATGAAAATTTCTACAACTACTACCATATAACTCTTATGATCAACATATACCAAAAACTTTGTTCACCCAAATTCATAATACACTATTAATATTTAGTAGCTAAGATTGATAAATCTAATAAATATAAGCATAGAAAAATTTATTATCAAATTGAATTGTAAAATATCAACACTTAAAATAAAATTAAGAATATTTGTCCTCCAAACTATCTTTCACCTTGTTAAATTTTTTAAATCTTATTGTATATTCTAAATAAATGATTTGAATTATAAGAAATTTAAAAAGGATCAATAAATGATCGGGTGAATTTATTTTCAAGACTAGTTATTTATTTAATTCTAATAAAATTAAATTTTGTTTGGCAAGTATAGGTAGAACATTTTTTTTTGTAAGAAATGAATGTCTTTTTTTCTGTTAAAAATGTATTGATATGCAATTTGTGTTGCAAATTTTTTTTTTAGGTTAGGAGCATAGATGTTTTTGAATAAAGTAGCAGCAAGAGGGTGCTGGCCCGTGGTACAACAGAAGCACACTAGATACACATTAACAACACATTAATCATATCTAGAGTGCACAACAGAGAAATTAAAAAGAACAACAAGGTCATAAATGACCATCACCAAAGCTCAACCAACAACCTATCAGTTGAGACTTGCCAAACACCCTTGGAAAAGCAAGGTTATCGAAGATCTTCCAGTGAGTAAACACAACACCCTGACTGTAGATCTACCCTCCAACAGTAGCCACCCTTTCCACCTCAATAGTAAAGGGACCCACCTCAATAGGGGTAGTGGGGAGGGAGATCAAAAACACCAGGCAAAAGCTGGTAAACCACCAACCATAGAAGAGAGTATAGAACGCGTCCATCTCCAAAGTCACGAAAACCTCCCCCTTAATAGGAGACAACTCCACCTCCATAGGAGCCGTGAAAGAAGAAACGGACAGACAATGCCAAACCCACCTCCAGACAACCCGCTCATAAACCAGAACCACGGGGTTGGGAAAAGCTCCCAAGCCTGCTACAAACTTCAGCCAAAAACAACCACCCAAGGTGTGCCCTTGAAAACTACCAGCAATCACCTGCCCAAAAGAGAAAGAAAACACTCTGTCCAGACCAAGCAGAGAGGACAGACCCACAAAAGGAAAAAAGAAGCTGGAAGAAAAAGCCCTTTCCATCACACCAGCACCAAACAAAA
>MU223304.1:5651073-5661493 GCA_018584345.1 Thuja plicata
GCCCCCGCACGCAGCAGTAAATGAAAGTGGCTTCAGCTTGCCAACATCAGCCAAAGGTAAGGAGACGATCACCCAATAGGACAGTGGATCAGTCACATACCAAAGATGACATGGCCAAGGCACACCCTGAGGCAAGGAACAGAGCCGTAGCCCTCTACAAGGAACAAGCAAACAAGTAGTAGAAAGCCCAAAAATCCCAACAGTCACTGCCGAGATAACAACAACAGGATCGTCTGCCTCATCATCGTCACTCTCTCCGTCTGAGACAGTCGCAGAAGCTCCTCCAGTGGTCCCTGAAACCCTAGGTTTTGAAATCGCTATTCTCCCGCCGCTCTCGCACTCCATCTTTAGTTTTATAAATAAATAGGAGCATAGATGTTAAGATTAGTAGGTTGTTTACAAATTCTGATGCCTTTAAGAACTATGTGTAGACCAAATTGTTGATTTTGAAATTAGGTCGCTTGCTCCTATAGATCAATTCAAACAAGTTTAGAAAAGGTAAGTATAAATGTAATATTGCTTAAAACATCATGTGATTCAAATGTCAATAACAATCTTATCTAAGACACTTGGAGATTAAATCAAATGTAAATTTCAATTGCAGGCAATAATTTAATAACCAAAAATTATTATATATTGAGAGGTAAATAAACTATAGTCTACAATAATAGAAAAATTTGTTATCAAATTAAATTGTAAAATAACAACACTTCAAAATAAAATTAAGAATATTTGTCCTCTACGCTATATTTCACCTTGTTAATTTTTAATATCTTATTTTAAATTCTAAATAAATGATTGGCATAATAAGAACTATATGAATTAAATTGTGATCATCTACATTAATATGAAACAATTTGATTTTTAAAATGTTAACATTTAAATTTAATAATCTAAATAAAAAAGAAATGTAAATAAATTTTAAATTAATATGACAATCTAAATAATAAATTAAATCTTAAATCTATATATATACCCAAACAATCAAGTTGAAGAAACAAATCTCAAAACAAAAATAAAACAATGTTACCAATGACTACACAATCCTCTCATAAAAATACAACTCTTGGTAACAGCTGTGTATAATGACTTGGAATTCCATGAGTAATTATAGAGCATTTTCTTTTCCCCACGAAAGAACAATAGAAGAGAAGTGTTCTAAAATTAGCGTTTTATGTAATTTCTACATAAAAATAGATAAATGCACACCCTTAAACTTCTGCCATAATCTGCAACCATGCGGTCTATTTCGTGTCAAACCCTGATTCTAACACGAGCCGCTTTTACCAACAATGCTTCCTCTTATTAGACAACACGTTTACATTATTAAGTTTAAAGATATATCAAAATATTTTAAAAAGATACTCGGACATAAAAGTAATAATATTTTAAAAATTAGACCAGTAAATTACAAATATTATCATCTTTAAACTACAATTGAATACCATAAATCGCAAGTCATTTTCCTAGACCAAGCATATTTTAATAATCTAATTAAAAAAAACTATAAACAAATCTGCAAGTCTTCCGCGATTTATGTAGTAAAACTATAAAATTAAAGTATTTGGTTGGCAGTAATTGAAGACATTAGGGTAAGAGGTTGGTGGCGGATGGGACATGTAGAGTCTCTAAACCATTAATTGGTTCACAAAACTAGGTAGGTGGTTCATAAAACTTGTCACCCACAGAGACTAGAGCTGTGTAAATTTGTGTACTAGAAACGGTGAAATCAGTGTGGATAGTTGAAACTGGAGGTGTGCATGAGCAATGGCGGAGGAAAAGCAGAGAGAGCTCCGTGTGGTGATGATTCCATGGCTAGCCCACGGTCACATAACGCCCTTCCTTGAGCTTGCCAAAAGCCTGGCTACACATGGTCTCAGAATCTTCTTCGTCTCAACACCGCTGAACATTCAGCGAATCAAGCCGCAAGTTTTGGATGCACCGGGAATAGATCTGGTAGAACTGGCGATGCCCTACGTGGAGGGGCTGCCAGCTGGCGTGGAGTCTACCGCAGACGTTGCCAAAAGAGGAGAAACAACACTACAACTACATTTAATCGCCGCCATGGATCTTCTGGAGAAGCCCTTCGAAGAGCTGTTGCGACAGCTATCACCAGACTTGGTAATCTACGATCTGGCGCAGCACTGGGCTCCTCGGGTGGCCAATCCCATACCCACAATACTATTTCTCATTTTGGGAGTGGCGAGCTTCAGCTTTGGGGAAGGACAACTGGATATTGTAGCTGGAAACCCAACTGCCCAGGATCTGACAGTGCCGCCGCCAGGATTCCCTTCACCGATCTTTCGGCGCCGGTTGTTTGGAGCGCGGAGAGCCCATTTTCAGCTATATGAGAAGCATGTAAACGGCCTGACTCCTACCGACCGCGCTAGCATCAGCGTGCGGGAGAGTTGGGCAGTTGCATGCAATACGTGTATGGAGTTGGAAGGGGTGTACGTGGAGTATTTGCAGAGCCTCAGAAAAAGGCCGGTAATCCCAGTTGGGTTACTAATGCCTAAGCTCCCTCCACTCCCCGTTGATGACATTTGTTTGAAGTGGCTGGACAGGCGGGCCGCTGCTTCGGTGGTGGTCTTGTCTTTTGGCAGCGAGTACATTCTAACCAACCAAGACCTCGCCGCAATTGCAATGGGTCTGCTGGAGAGCAACGCTTCATTTCTGTGGGTTCTGCCTAACGGAAACGAGTTGTTGCAAGGCTTCCAAGATCAGATCGAGGTAAGATAGACATCAATCTTTTTAAAAAGTAGAGGTAAACAGTGTATTTTAAGTTATTTATTTATTTATTTTATAATGGAGGTTCAGATCTTGCCAAGCAAGGCTGCCTAGTATAGGCACAAAGCTTAGCGAGGGCCACCACAAAGAATTTTTGCTACCTGTTAAGTTTTGATTATTTTTATGGAGGGCCACCATGAAGATTTTTTCTTTTTTTAGGCACAAAGCTTGCAAGAAAATCAGCCTAGCGAGGGTCACCATGAAGATTTTTTGTCTTTTTTTTTATTTGTTTTTATCCAAGTCTCATCCCTTATTGATTTTTTAATTTATTTAAATGATTTATGAGTCCATTTATTATTGTGATGTGAGATGATTTATTATCTTAGTTTTTATAAAATTGAATGATTAGTTATTTTGTTTATTTTATCAAAATAAGATTGAGGCATGTTCTACTTTTATTTCTTTTAATAAAAATCAGATTGAGGCACATTTTCCTTGGCTTAATTCATTGAAATCGGATTGAGGTATTTTGTATTTGAATATCACTTCTAATTGGTTAAATTGTTTTGTAGGAAAAGGGATTGGTGGTGACAAAGTGGGCTCCACAGTTACACATTTTGAATCATCCTTCTACAGGTATATTTCTCACTCATTGTGGGTGGAATTCATTTACAGAAGGGTTAAGGTTTGGGGTGCCTCTCATAACTCTTCCGATGCAATATGAGCAAGAGTTAAATGCAAAGCTGGCACAAGAGCTTAAAGTGGGAGTGGATGTAGAAGATGGATCTTTTACTAAGGAGGATATTAGTAAAGCAATTGGAACTGTAATGATAGAAGAAGAAGGAGTACAAATCAAATCTAACGTAAAAGAGATAAGTAGCATGTTGACTAGCAATAATTTCCAAGTTAGTGAAAGAAATATGAGGAAATTTGTCTCCATGCTCAGAACCTTGAACAAGTAATTATGATAGTGGGCCTAATTTTGTCTCTATTGTAATAGTACATTTTAAAAATTATTAGCCAAATAGTAAGTGGTTGTAATAGTTGGGAATGTTATCATGTGTTTACATGTGAGACAATGTCTTAAGGCTACTAGAAGTCATTTTTTTATGTATCTCATCTTGGGATTACTTTTTTATATATATAGAATACATTATTTTCTAAATATTTTAGTTTATGACCACCTATCTTACTCAAGTGATATCAAAACACTGGTGTCAAAATTCTTTTATGGATTACATACTGAAAGAGATATATGATTTTTGAAGGGAAATAACCCCCTTGATTCTAATCGAATGATTGATGCACACATGAGTATTACTAATATATATCCATTATTGCAAGGGATTCATGAATACAAGACTTTGTCTTGGTTCAAGAGAGTAAGGATTTTATCATGTTTGCATCGGTGTTTTAATGACATATGGTATTTTAAAGGACTATCTTGTATGAGGTGTTTAAGAATCCACTCTAGCATATTGAGTAGGTTTCATTTTTCTTATAGCACTATCACTACTCTCTATATTCTTAGGCATGCATAACATTTAAGGTGTAGACTATCACATTTTATTGACTATTCATCGAGGTATGAATACTTAGGAGGGGGCTTGAACAAAGAAAGCTCCTATAGCTCCACAACCATATTTCCCTCTCTCTATACATGTGTAGGTTTAAATTTGGAGTTGTGTAGACTGTCAAAAGATGCAAATACGTAAAGTCAATTGTAACAAAGATCATCAAATAAAAGTCAAAGGAAAACCTTAAGACACTAGTGCCCAATTCCAAAGTCCTTTATGACATTAGATTTATTTTTTCTCCTTCCTATATCATTCCTACTCTAACTTCTTTACTAATATGCCCATTTGTAAAAGATCCTTCCTCTTTCTTCTCATTTCCACTCCCACCTTAAGTTATTGTGTAAGCATTTTATCTAATCCTTTCTCAAATTGCATTGAAAGTGTTATGAGTGGTACCCCAAACCTTAACCCTTATTCAATTGAATCCCATCCATAATCGGTTAAAAGGGAAGATGTAAAAGAATGATCTAAAAAGTATATTGAGACCACTTTATTGCCACCAATCATTTTTCCTAAAAGAGTAATAATTTATAAGTAATTAAAATGGTTTTCTAATACAACATACCTCAACCCAATATTGATAAGAAAAAAAAATAATAATTGATCATTGAGATAATGAGGTTAACATATTCCCTATCATATATTGAAAGCCTTACAAAAGGTCTGTTACAATACGTAGAACCTAGAGGAACAATACATTTCTCTTCTGTAGATCAGTTGCAATTCTGGCAAGCTCTTAGTTGGTGAGAATGTACTCATTGCCAAAAGATCCACTTTGAGAAAATATCATCAATTAGGAGTGTTTGGAGTAGACATGAGTATTATAACAGGGATCACTAACCACTCCTTGAGGCTTTGTAGATACTCCAAACACATATTATACATGATTTCCCATCCCTCCTACATGTATTGGGAAATTTAAATGTTCTATTTCATAATTAACGCACAATTAGATATGTGGACAATTCAAATGTTCTCTTTCATCACCATTGAGTTGTCATAGATGGAGACAATTCAAATGCTCTCTTTCATCACCATTTAGCAGTCAGGGATGTGGACAATTTAAATATTTTCTCTCAACATCATTGAGTTGTCAAGGATTTTAGACAATTTAAATGTTCTCTTTCACATAATTATGGCCTAGTAAATTAATGTAAGGTGGACATTCATTGGGAGAAAACAATAATTTGAGTCAATGTAAGACATTCTTGTCAATTTTTGAGGCATCACCGGGCAATTTAAATTAAGGTTGAACTAGAGCAAAGTAATATGCATTAATTAGTAGCAAGATTGCAAAAGAATGTAAATTATATTTCACATGCTAAGAACCAATGCATAAACAAAGGTACTTATATAGAACATGTTTATTCTCCATAGAGACAAAAAAAAATCACGTCTCAAAGAAAAAAACACAATGTTCTTATACACAGAGAAATTATAGCCATCCAATATTAATGTAAGAGAAGAATAATTGATATCTTGTCTAATATAGAAATTCTTTGAATTAGTTTATAACTTTTTTTGTCAAATTTTTGACTCCTGGGTAGCAATTTAGATTTTTAATAAATTACTTTACTTGCGTTTCAATCAATTTCAAGGAACTTGTAACGTTTATAATGGTTTAAACATCAAATGTGAGCTACATTTTTTATTAATTCAGCAGGGCGGGGGCCCTGATCCCCAAAAATATAATTTAGAACAAAGAAACCATACTTCATGCCATTATAACCTGAAGAAAAAAAATCCTTGTACTAGAACTTCAAAATATAATTAAAAACTACTAACAAGACCCATAGTAATTAAACTATCACTACTATTATCCTTATACTTCAAAGCACAAAAATTATTCCAGTTAATCAACTTCAAAAATTTGTAGCTATGAGAGTTTAAGTCCATATCCATATCAACGAAACAATCCATACTAGTCTAGGAGGCCATTTACTTTTTCAGAAGCATAAAAAAATACTAGTAATAGTCTTCAAAATATAATAAAATAAAGTACTACTAATAACAAAGTCCATGCAAAAAATATAATAGATAAGGAAATACGCCTCAATGAGTCACTTCCTTGGTAGCATCCCTGTGAGTAATGATCTCCCAATTCCTTGAGAGAGTCTTCATATTGACAACCCAATCATCATCCTCTTTGTTATGTTCAGCCTAGTCCATCCCTCATCTCTTCTCAACATCCTTCTCATTCTTCATGTTCTTCTTGATCTTGCTTTGTCCTGACAGAATGTCTAGAGTAGCATTACACATGAGACCATCCGTAAACCTGCAAAGTGAAGATATGAAATTTCCAAATTGCTGTTTGGTTTGAATAGAGGAAGCAACAATTTCCTCCAGAGCCACAATCATGTTCTGTAGGCAAAAATCAAATGTGATATGTTGATGATTGATATTATCTTTGTATTGTGCACTCTAGCTATATCCAATCACATTAAGATAAATTGAGCTAGGTAAGGTAGAATACCAATATATCTCATTTAATTTTAAAAATCACTATATATTACTTAGAGTAAATAATAGTAAAACTTTGAGATTTAGAGGTTATATTAATTACTCTGGGAGGTACTTTATGATAGTAGAAATAAATAGAACCTCATATCAATACCGTAATAGTGTTTATAAAATTTAAAATTTAGCAAGGATATTTCAAGAAACTATGAAAATTATAACTGAACATAAGGGCTAAAACCCTAACTTTGGTTCCTATCAATCCAACCCTTAAGTTTGCATATAAATAAATAATAAAAATAATATTTATGATCTAACTTTATTAGATCTATATATTTTATTATATAAATATGGAGATATTTATTTGGGCTTGTAATAAACTATGGTAATATATTAAGTAAATATATATATTATTAATATATCAAATAAAGTGGAGAAAAAATGGATCGCACTGAAATTTCTCAAAGAAAGTTCACAAATGTTGAGAAGGCAAATAATTTGAGTCAAAGAATTCATAATTCTATGGGATCATCTTCTCTAGGAGGATTATGATAGTATTTTCCATCTGTCCATCTCAGGCTTCATCTCGTTCCATATATAGCAAAGAAAAGTTGTGTTTTTCTATTTCTGTTAATAGACGAGATTTTTTTTCCTTTACCTTTTTTCATTTCTGAGGCTTCACTTATTTTTGTTATACAATGAGTCATAGGGTCATTATAAACATTTCTGCAGCAAACTCCAGGTTAGCTGGTTTCCGCAAAGGAACCCATCAAACAAATAAATATACATGTATGTATTTAATTACACATATTTATAACAATAAAATAGTGAGAAGAGAAAAAAATGGACCCTAAACTGTTAATGTCAACCAGATCCCCAACCAAGCTTTTACCTATTGCTTCAAAGAATGATGATAAAGTACAAACACATATGAGAGAGATCTCTTTCTTATGCAAATAGATTGTGCTAGGGTGGAGATAAACCTTTCATAAGCATTTATAGACTCACCTCTCCTGCATCACAGGAATAGCCTTGGTTGTAAACATCACACACTAATGACTAATTCCTAGGTTAAAAGTGTTAAATAGTCAATGTTGACTTATTTTTTGCAAACTTATTTTTTTCCTCAGATTGTGAAGTTTAAGGCTGGCCCATGGATAGGTATAAACAGGATGATTAAAAAAATGTAGAAATAAAAGATGGAGATATTTATATTGAAAACCAAATGTTTATTCACTATTTAGGATATAACATTGGATTTCCCTGGAATTTATTACAAAATGTAAAATCATTTTAAATTCAATACCAACCCCTAAAAAGAACATTGATTTCAACATTTAAGTTTTGAAACTCACTTCAATCTTAAGAATTTAAATCTAGATTTTGAAAATTAATTGAAATCATCACATAAATGTTAACAAAATTGAACAAGATTTAGCAGTTGTAGACAATTTGAATTTCTTGAGAAGGGAAAAAAATGAGGAAAAATACAATGCCCCTATTAAACCTATTGATTCTTTGACAAAGCTTTAATAGAAAGTGTTCATTGATATTTACCCATTCCTCCTTGTTGCTCTCACTAAGTACATACATCAGCTATGACAAGACGATGATCCACAATGAAATGTTTAGCATTAGTGCCGCTCCCCTCTTAAAGAAGAACAACCAACTGAACACCACATGCACAACTAGTGCTCTACTAGAAATCATCACCATACCAAAACTTTACTCTACTCTTGCAAAAAGCCTTACCAATAGAAAAATTGAAGCTTAGGTGAATAAATGGGGCAAGATCCATATGACAAATTTTCCTACCAATTCTACAATTTCATCTTCTTGTCTGATTAGTTTTAGAATTGGTGCCATCCACACATAAATGGTGCAAGCCAATTGTGATTAATATAACCCAAGAGCACTGCATATAAAATCCTACCATCCCAACTTGTTTGGATCCAAAAGCCTACTGTAGAGTGTCCAGCTTGTTGGCCATTCCTAGCTGAAATAACAATATAAATATTTTATTGAGAGAAATCAATGCATCGAATGATATCATTTAGTGAAAGATGGTTATATAGAGATGCAAGACTATGAAAGGAACGAAAACACCTTTCAAAGATTGTTTTCGACATAGTGCATTCACAACAAATTTAAAAGTCCAAGTTTTATCAATTTACTTATAAATTTTTGAAACTACGATGTCTAGGAGGCATGCAACTCCACATATTGAAGGAAAGCACCTAATGTTAATTTTAGATCAGATTTGTATATGGTAGAATTTTAAATTTTATGGTCTAAGTTCTATCGCACAACTCTGATTATACATATAGAAATTTGTTGCTAATGAGTACATCACAATTAGTTTCAGTGAATCAATGTCTTCTATATATAAATATCGAGCAACATGTATTACAATCAATGTGAGATAGTATTGAATGATAATTCAAAGAGGAACTCAAACTGCATATATTATTATCATGATGGTCAAAGATGCTTTTACTAATGAATTTATGTATACCATATCATCGACCCCGATCACACATTATATATGTTAATGTGGAGCCATGTCCACAAAGGGACATGACCCCACATGAACAAAGTTCATGTGGAGTCATATTATTTTGTGGAAATGACTCCACCATATTGTTATCGGTCTCCATGATTAATTTCAGTCTCCAATATGTTATCGACTTGTTAGTCGATCTTCATTGATCGATTTAATTAATGGTATTTATTCAGTCGGTATTCATAATCACTATGTATTATATTCTCATGGTCGATTATCTTTATTTGCATAATATAATAATCTCTCTCTCTCTCTCTATATATATATGTATATATTTATATATGTATATATATGTGTATATATGTTGTTGATGACAATTATTCAATTGTGTATTGTCATTTATGTTACACATATATATACACCTATGTAGTGATGTTACACAAATGTCTGCATCCAAACCGAGCATAATTAGTATATGCCAAGTGAATCTCAGTGTTTTCCGATCTCAGTCGGGTATTGAAGAAATTTAGTTCTTATCGAGTTCACTCAGGAATTATAGTGAAGGTTGAGCATTGAAGAATTTCAGTATTGACCGAGTTAAACACTTAGTGTCAACCGACTAATAGATGATTACATTTTATGTTTAATTGATTATATGAAACCAACATATTTGAGTTTTATTGTTTAGTTGGAAGGTTATTGAGGCTGACTTGGCAAGACTTATCATATATATATATATTGGGTCAAGTTTTGATTGAATTGCATGATGATATATAATTTAATGTAGAAGTGTGATATGAAGAGCAAAGGCAAAATCATATGGGATTCTGATTAAGGACAGATCATCAGAACATAGCTGCAATAGAATATTTGATCAGTGAGGATCTAGTTTACAACCAGAGCAAGATCTGAATCAACAAAGAGAGATGCATGTACAATCAGGTCAATCTATTGTTACTTTCTAACAATTGTAGAAGTGGCAGTGAAATATTATTTAAGACATCTAAGGGACTTGGATTTGTTTTTGTAGTAACTGATTCACCCCTCCCCTCTCAGTTACTCATCTCATTTCCAACATATGTAGATATATATGTGTGTGTGTGTGTGTGTGTGTGTGTGTGTGTACATATATGTATATATATACATATGTATATAT
>MU223304.1:5686488-5710585 GCA_018584345.1 Thuja plicata
TCAATCATGAATATTTTTAATAGAGACTTCGAATATAAAGAATGGGTATTCTGAGATCTAAAATCGTAATGAAGAAGACTTACCAAAATATGCGCTTAGTTTACATTCAAATCTATAGAGAAGCCCAAAGATCTCCTCAAAGGAACTCCAAGGAGACAGGCAGGCAGCCTCCCATCCAGCCGAGGGCTGCTACCTATCCTCCCCACTAAAAGAACGAACAAACAAGTTCTCGGAAACCCCAACCAAAGCGACGCCAGGACATAGCCTAGGGGGCCGCACTTTTTTCACTCTGCAAGTGGCGGTAATAGGAAGTGTAAAATGAAGTTGCATTTTCTTTTTTTTTAACCTTTATGCACGTGTTGGTCGCAATTTCGACCAACACGGGCATAAAAGTAAAAAAAAAGAAAAGTTAACTTTTATATTGCGACCAAAGAAAACCATTTTGCAAGTTGGTCGAAATATTTGGTCGCAATTTAGGGTCAAATCTATTAGTGGTATAATTTAATGGATTGAAAAATTCGTAGTACATACATATAGTTTTTAATCAATTCACCATTCTACTTTCTTACTTGTATCAGTATCAAATCATGACAAACTTATCGATCTAATTATGTGGTGTGGAAGATCACAAAAGTATTAAATAGGTATTTGTTATAATGACAACATAATTATTGATGGTGTAGTGGCTGAATTTTAGTGTATAGAATTTGTCCTTGCTACGTGTGTAAATTAATAATTCTATATCTGTGTGTATATCTGTATAGCCTAATAGGTATTTGATTCTTCCCATCATCCTTAGGGAGATATAAATTTATTTTGATCTTCCCAATGTCCATCTAGGTCATTAAGATATGTCCTAATATATCTAATATATGAGTAAGGGTGTCTTGTAAGACTTTCTTGTGTGTGTAGGTATTAACAATTGAATTGATTAAGAAAGGTCCATTGTTGATTTGGGATATATACCTGCACTTCCACTCCTCATATAACATAAAAGAGGGGTATAGCTTATGTGACCCAGAATGTAAGGACATACATATCTACCTATGCTCGCACCTATGTGTAAATGTTCATACTTCTGGATAATCCTCCTATCCATGTCCCTTTATACATAGATGGAAAAGTAAAAATATGCAAACATACCTGCATTTTATATTAATAGAGCCTTACAAATAGTCTAGCTCGGTCGAGGTAGGGAACTGATAGAAAATTATTTCTTGTAAATTTAAGGGACCATTTAGAACATATTTATTTATTATCAGTAGCTTTGATTCTAAAGTAAAATCTAAAGTAAGATTACTAACACAGCCCAGTCCAACCCAAGGAATTACTTAATTCTGAACCTGTTTTATGCTATAGGCACCTCAGGTGGGAAAGACAT
The DNA here is from genome assembly GCA_018584345.1 of Thuja plicata. Classification (NCBI taxonomy): domain Eukaryota; kingdom Viridiplantae; phylum Streptophyta; class Pinopsida; order Cupressales; family Cupressaceae; genus Thuja; species Thuja plicata. The sequence continues at coordinate 5,687,870 of MU223304.1, forward strand.
GCCATTTGCACCCATATTAGCTAGTTCATCTGCCCTTTGATTGCCTTAACTGTAAATATGATTGATTATGATTTTAGAGAAATTCTTACTTACATTGATGGCTTCAGTAAGAAGTGTATTTAATTTCTAGTTAGGGGTAGAGCCTAACCTAAGGGCATTAACAATAATGGTTGAGTCCCCTTCAATTTCTAAATGTACTATACCTAGATCCTTACATATATAAAGTCCTTTAATGAGTGCGAGAAGTTCCACCTTATTATTAATCTCAATACCAATAGGGGAGGTAAAATAAGAAATTTATTTTCCATCATTGTTATGAACACAACCACCAATGCCCACAATACCAGGATTGCCCCTTGATGCCCCATCAAAGTTCAATTTGAACCAATCAAAACCTGGCGGTGTCCAGACACACCCAGCCCTCCTAATCTTAGATAGATTTTCTCCAGGGCCATAGAAAAGTGGGAGGACGAGGCCTACCCATTTTCCCCTAATCTCCTCGTCCCAGTAGGACATCTTTGCCTCTCTTTTCAACTAATTCCTACTTTTATTATTAGTAAATTCAATTATGCTTGCTTCCATTTTATTAATTAGTTGTTTTACATCTAATTTCTCGTCTCCAAATATTCTTCTATTTCTCTCCTTCCATAATTCCCAAATAATAATTGATGGGGAAGTAATCCATAAATGAGTATAAATGCTTCCTTTTTTTTAATTCCGGCCAGGCCTGCAGCAATTCAAGAATGGTATTGGGGAAAGCAATTTACCAGCCCAGGTTATAACATAACCACTTCCAGCATTGATTTGAGAACTTGTAGGTTAATAGGATATGGTTAAGGTCTTCTTCCTCATGTTCACATAAGGGACACCTACTAGGACCTTCATATCCCATTTTCCTGAATCTCTCTACTGTAAGTAGCTTTTGATGCATTGCAATCCTAGTACAGATACCAGCCTTAGGAAGAGAGTATTTGTTCCAGCACAGGTTTGTTGATATATATGTCTTTGGCCTAATTTGTTTACTTCTAATAGCAATATATCCATCCTTCAAATTATATTCTCCATTATTGGGCCCATCCCATACCAAGGTGTCCCTTCCTCCATTAAGAAATAACCGTCTCTTGTTTAATATCTCAGAAAGAAGAAGAAATTCATCCTTAGGTAAATTAAAGGCTAAAAAGTCTTGCCATTCCCAACCTATACCATTAGTTGATTTTTTAACGTAATCTTTAACAAAGCAGCCCAGAGAGGATTCTAGTCTATTCCTGGATATAATTAGTTGCAGTTTATCCAAAGATTCAAACCCTCCCCAAGAATCTGCCCAAAATAGAGCATCTTCCCCAGTTCCTAGGTTCTAGGTAAGCTTACTAGAGATAATCTGTCGATAACCTAACATAAAATTCTAGATTCTAGATCCTCTAGGTGAATTTTTCTCCCTAAATATATTTATTGGGTTATTATCAATTAAGTATTTAGATATTAAAATTTGTGCCCACTTAGCTTGTGGATTCTTATAAAGACGCCAGACTAATTTCACTCCTAATGCCTTTCCTTGATCCCCTATGTTTTGAATACCTGCTCCACCTTCATCTTTTGGACAACAAACTTTATCCCATGCAATCAATGGATATTTCTTTACGTCACTCGATCCTTGCCAAAATAATTTTTTTAGGTGTTTATTTAATTATGCTTTTTTTTTTAGGGAGATTAATACATGCTAATTGGTAGATTGGCATGGAGGCCAGGACTGATTTTACCATGTGGCTCGGCCAGCAGAAGATAGCCATTTACTTTTCCAAGAGTTCATTTTTATTTTTATTTTTTCTATTGTAGGGTTCCAGAGGGAGGCTATTCTTGTTCCCTTATCTAATGGTAAACCAAGGTATTTGAAGGGGATATTTCCAAGATTGAATTTTAGACTTCTATAGATTTGTTGAGCTAGATTATAGGGTGTATTAAAGAAAAAAACTTCAGATTTGCATTCATTGATTTATTGCCCTGAGGCAGCTGTGTAGGAATCAAGGATAGATTTAATCATTTTAGCCTCACCAACTTCGTTGAATCCATAAAGCATAGTATCATCAACAAATTGTTGATGTGTAGTTGGTTCCATACTACTAGATATCATGATACCTTTGATATTGCCTTCGATTTTCTGTGAGTGAATAACCCTCCCCAGGGCATCAGCCATAATGGTAAAGAGATAAGGTGATAAAGGGTCCCATTGTCGGATTCCTCTAGATATTTCAAAGGAACCTTCCAGAGTGCCATTCAATAGAAAAAAGAACATAGGCATAGATATACATTCATATATGAGGTTAATCCAACTTTTTGCAAATCCAAAGGCCTCCAAACATTTACACAGAAATCTCCAATCAACTTTGTCATATGCTTTTTTAATGTCTGGTTTTATCAACATACAAGGAGATTTATTATTTTGAACCGAATGAATAGCCTCTTGAGAAATAATAATTCCATCTTATATTGAATGGCCAGGAACAAAGCCAGTTTGTTCCTCACTAATTAACAAGGGTAAATTTTTTTGGATCCTAATAGTTAAAGTTTTAGAAAGTAGTTTGTATAACGTATTGCAGAGCGCAATTGGTTTGTAGTCATTAAGAGTTTCTAGTTTATCCTTTTTTGGAATAAGGGTTAGAAAAGTATTGTTAACTTCTTTAAGGATTTTACCAGAATTTCTAACCCCTTCTAGTGCCTCTGTAACCTCCTTTTCAATGAAATCCCAACATTTCTGATAGAAGGTAGCAGAGAAACCATCAGGTCCTTGAGATTTGTTAGGGTTCATACTCATTAAGGCATCCTTTACTTCATCAATTGTAAATTTTGACAATAAAATTTTGTTGTGTCGGGCTGTAACAATTTTTGGGATATGTTTGAGCATCTTATTCTGTTCACATAGCTTAGAGGCTCCTGTGTTATTCAAAATATTCTTAAAATAATTAATAGTTTCATCCGCTATTTTTGAAGGAAAATGGAGATCCTTCCCTTTCTCAGTCCTGATCCTTATGATTATATTTTTTTCTCTTCTTTTTTTAGTACTATTGTGAAAGAATTTGGTATTTCTGTCTCCTGCTTCTAACCATGATTCCCTAGATTTTTGTATCTAAAAGATCTCTTCTTTGGACAAAATATCTTCATATTCAGATAGGAGAGACTTCTCTTCAAGGTATAAAGTCTCATCCATTCCTGACATTAGCACCTATGCATTGACCTCCTTCAGTTTATCCTCTAAAGCCAATTTTTCCTGAAAAATGTTACCAAAATTCTTCGAATTCCATTCTAGCAATTTTGTTTTGATAATCTTAAGTTCGCTAGCTACTATATACATTTTTGACCTAGAGACCTGAGCTTCCCCCCACCAATGTTTAATGAGATCGAGGAGGTTCTCATCTTGTAGCCACATCTGTTCAAATTTAAAAGGGCAATTCTTTGGCCTAGAGTCAACAACGATTTGTAACTGGACAGGGTAATGGTCTGAACCAGAAATAGGGAGAACTTGGGTAGTAAAGGTTGCATTAAACTCAGTCAGGCTCCCGCAGAAAAAGAATCTATCAAGCTTCTCTGTAATATTACAAAAGTTTTTCCTCTTGTTATTCCATGTGAAGGCATTATCCTCCGTGTGTATTTCCATTAGTGAGTTTCTAGAGACCCAATCATTAAAATCATTAGCATCCTAAGGTAAAATAGTACTACCCCCTCTCTTCTCTGAAAGCTTTGTGATGGTGTTAAAATCTCCCCCAATCAAACATAGTTGGTTAGGGTGGGCACCAAGGAAGTTTTAAATCTCTATCTAGACTAGGAGTTTATCCTTTGATTGTGTAGGCCCATACACATTAATAAGGTAGAAAACTAGGTTATTTCTAAAATTCCTTACTTGACCTGCCATCCAATTTTGGTGTTTTTCCAAGATAAGGAAGGATATGGATCTAGGATCCCAGATAATAGCTAGACCCCTAGAAGTCCCTATAGCCTGTGACTCTTCTAGGTTTCTAAATCCAAGTTTCTTACTAAAAGTGACTGCTTCCTCCCTACACATCTTTGTCTCCTGAATTAATACCAACTTTGCCTTAGTGCTAGTTATACAGGGGTGAAGAATCTGCTACTTGTTAGGATCATTTGAACCCCTAACATTCCATGATAGGACAATCATATGCCCTTGGGAAGGCCCTGCCCCTTCCCAATATAAAAAAGAGTCATAAATTTTACTTGACCAGAAGCTTCTCCATCTCTAATCCTAAGTTCCCCATGAGACTTCCTACCCCTCTTTTTTGGGATCCGACCACAATCTGGTATCATCCAACTATTCCATGTGCAGGCAATTCCAAAGGACACCAGATCCTCAGTTTCTAGATCATCTATTTCAACCAACATCTTAGCCATAGGCGCCGAATCCTCTACACATTGCAACTCATCAATGCCTTTTATAAGAAGTGACCTCTGTAGTACTATTTCCTCTTTATCACATGTATCAACCATACAACTATCAAATATTTCATCAGGAAGGAAGTCATCAACAGAATCAGAGGATTTTTACCTCATTTTTTGTTTGGCCGAGCTTAATAGAGGGTGACCCCAGATCATCAGAGATCAACAGAAGATTGATTTGTGGTGCGTCCAGTATGGCACCCCTTGGGAGCCCAATATCTAAGGGCAATGTAGGTTCCTTGGAAATAGAATGCGAAAGTGCCACACCAATCTGTCCAATCACAAGAGGAGAAACCAAATTAGCTCCCTCAAGTAGTAGCATCAGACCATTTAAGAAAGATTATCTTGTCCTATAACCACCCCAGCTGACAACCTCAGCTCTTGGGAGGAAATACTTCCATGCCTCCAAAAATGCTTAGCACAATTAGGAGGGCCTTTACTCAACAGGGGAGAGTTAAAGCCAAGGGGAGCGTTGTCCCTTAACTCAACTAGATCATCTTCTTCTAAAAATTGCTGTAATTCTTGTAAAGTTAAAGGGGAATCAGGTGCTAAACATTCCTTAATTAATAGTTCATGCTGACGAGCGAGCTCTTCTTTGTCATAGATTTCCTCTATGAATTTCTCCATAAGATCCTTTACTAAATCCTCACACACATATTCCAAGATAATCTTATCTTCCTCGTTTCTTCTAATAGAGTCCATACTGATTTCACAGGCTTTGAGGGAGGAATCCACACTACTTAGCGGGGCAGAGGAAGAAGAAACAAAGGGAGGATTACAATGCTCTGAGATAATTTCTCTATTCTGATCTCTATTGGATACTAGATATTGGTTAATTACAGGTTCCTTGTTGGTGACGGGATGGATTAAATCTTTATCCAAAGATAGGTCCTTAATGCGAGGAGATGAAAGGGGTTCTATGTTCCTATCCTTGCCCAAAATTGCAAAACCCCCTATGTTGGGGAGAAAATCGATATCAATAGTGACATTATTATCAGATCTCTTACAACCATTCCTAATTGGAGGAGGAGAAGAAACCATCCCATTGAATACCCCTTCGACCAAATTAGACATAGATAATTTATCCAGAGTTTGATCTTGTTCTTTAAAATCAAAATCTACAATTTTAGGGTTTATAATGATCGATTTGGAATTATACAAAATTTCCATAGGCTCATTTAGATTATCGTTGATTTTCATACTTACAATAATAGTTTTTTCTACATGAGCATCCTCAGAGTCTATAAAACCACTAAAATTTCCTAGTCCATTACCTATTTCGCGAAGGGAATCATCATCCAATAGTTCTATTGGTAAGTTTTTTAGAAAAACAATCTTATCCACCATTAGGTCCATATCATTCAGATTAAACAATGGTGACCAATCCAGGGTAAAAAACCCTACATTTCTAAATTTATGGCATCCTTACGCTAGAAGTTTCATTTTTCATTTTTTATTAGAACAATCTACATACATAAATTTTTCTTGGAGGATAGAGATACATACCTTATTGTCCAATTGTTTTGTCAGCCATTCTGCAATTATTTCAGCCGATGCCCCTATTCCATTCCACCTGCAAAACAAACCATACTCTGCACACATTTTCTGAATTCTACCTACCATTCCATTTTTTATAAAAATCTTTTTTCTATGATTAGGGTTAGATACACAGGTTTTAACCTTATTTCTATTTTGAGGAAGTAAATTTGTGCGATCTCTCATTTCTTCCTCTAGATCTCTGGCACGCCTATGAGGGGGAGAGTAAATTTTACCTGAACCAGGATGCGTGCGATTTATGCCCAGACCAAAATTCTTGGTCAGAATGAGATTGCCAAAGGGCACACTCTGCACAAAATTATTATGAACCGGCCACTTTGGGATATTGTCCATGGAGTAAGGTACTTTTCTCCAGCCGCCAACTCTTTAAGACGAGCTAGGTTTAAGAGAAACAGGCGTAAACGATAGCTTCTCCCGAGAAAAATCCCTAAAAGAAACTCTAGGGGAAGAAGGAACCAGCGTCGAGAACCAGTTTGAAGTTTTGATAGCAAAAGGATTAACTAACATACTTTGTTTTAGAGAAGAGCATGATTTGTCGATCGAGGTATTCAACTGAAAAAGGCCTGACCAGAGGCTGCGAGCATATACAAAAAGGCAGAGACATATTTATAATTCAATTCTATCTTGCTAATATTATAAAATGCCCCCCACAATAATTAATCTCACCTCTAACTCTCAAAGTTTTTAAATTATTTATTTATTTACTCTAAATAAATAAAAATAATTTTTTAAATCTAAACAATATTATTAGTATCATGCCTTAACTAGATCAATTTATTTAAATGTAATTCGATGTAGCTAGAATGAAAAATATGAAGATAAATTAACCATTAACCATAGCACATTTGAGGTTTAAACCATTGTGAAAGCTACAAGTTACTTTAAATTGATACAAACGCAAATCAAAATTCATTAGAATTTAAAATTGGTACTTGGGAATCCAAAAATGAAAAAATAAAAACAAAAACCAGCTCAACTAATTTTCATATCAGACAAGATATCAAATATTCTTACTTATATTAATATTGGATGACTAGAATTTCTTTGTATATGAGAAAATTATGATTTGTGCTTCAAGAGGTGATTTTATTTGTGTTGTCTCTATTGATAATAAACATGTTCTATAAGTACTTAGGTTTATGCTTTGAATCATGACATCAGAAATATAGTTTTTTCTTTTGCAACCTTGCTACTACTTAATGTAGATTTTTTTTTTGGTTCAAAATTAATTTAAAATTTGGAGTGATGTCCCAAAACTTGACAAAAATATTTTGGATTGATTCAAATTATTGTTGTAGGGGACAAGCTCTCCTAATGAACACACACCTTACATTAATTTATTGTGTTACAATGATGTGAAAGAGAAATTTTAAATATAAAATCACAATAATGATAGCTCATTTATTAAACACTAACACATATAGACTTTTGAACTCTAGTTTAAATCCTAAAAAAAATCACTATAACAATCTAACACACACTAAAGATCATAAATACAACACTATTCAACTAATACTCTTTTAAATTCTAAGATAGTAAAGATAAATCTAGGCGCATTAATAGTTCCAAAAGAGAATTTCGGGGTCATAGTTTTGATATCACTCTTGTAAGACGAGATCAAAAAATAAAACATTGAGTAATATACTCTATACATAAAAGTAAAGGGGACAGATACATAACAAAACAAAGTAAGTCTTATTGCATTATGTCACATATAAGCACATGATAAAATAGCAAACCAATGCAACCACTTACAAAATACTAGCACTTGTAAACTGATGAACCCTAACTTAAATCGTACAAAAAAACAAACATTGTAACAATCTAACAAATAATAAAGTATCATCTAAAGCATGAAGACCATAAAATAAAACACTATTCAACTAATATTTTCTTAAATACTAAGACAATAGAGGTAAATTTAGGCCCGCAAGCCTAATTATTTGTTGAAGTTCTAAGCATGGAGACAAAGTTCGTCATGTTTCTTTCACTAACTTGGAAATTATTGTTACTCAACATGCTACTTATCTTTGTGGCGTTAAATTTGATTTGTGCTCCTTCTTCTGTCATTAACACTCTAATTGCTTTACTAACATCCTCCTTAGTAAAAGCACCATCATCTTCATTTCTTCTCACTTCCACTCCCACCTTAAGCTCTTGTGCAAGCTTTGCATTTAACCCTTGGTCATATTGCATTGGAAGAGTTATGAGTGGCACCCCAAACCTTAACCCTTCCATCATAGAATTCCACCCGCAATGGGTTAAAAATGCACCCGTAGAAGGATGATTCAAAATGTGTAACTGTGGAGCCCACCTTGTCGCCACCAATCCCTTTTCCTGTAAAATATGTTAAACAATTAGAAGGGATAGTCAGATAAAAATTACCTCTATTTGATTATGATAAATATGTCTTATTCTGATATTGATAAAAAGAAGTAAATTAATAAATCATTGCATTTGATCCATAAGAAATTAAGATTATAAATCATCTCACGAATGAATGGACCCAATGAACCATGTAAACAAAACTTTTAGACCCTATACTGTTAAAATGTAATTTTTTAGAAAGACGATGCCTAATATACCCCGATCTGATCTTGGAATCCTTGCAGCAACTCGTTTCCGGCAGGCAGAATCCAGAGGAATGATACGCTGCTCTCCAGCAGACCCATTGCAATTGCGTCGAGCTCTTGCTGGGTTAGAACGTACTCGCTGCCGAAACCCAACACCACTACCGAACCAGCCAGTTGCCTATCGAGCCACTGCAAGCAAATGTCATGAGAGGGTACCGGCGGGAGTTTAGGCATGAGTATTCCAACAGGGAAAACTGGCCGCTTTCTGAGGCTCTGCAAATACTCCATGTACACACCTTCCAACTCCATACACGTATTGCATGCAACAGCCCAACTTTCCCGCACACAGGTGCTGCCCTTGTCAGCGACGCTAAGCCCATCTGCATGCTTCTCATATAATCCCAGGGCCCTCTGAGCATCAAATAACCGGCGCTGAATAACCGGTGAAGGGAATCCGGGCGGCGGGGCAGTCAGATCCTGGGCTGTCGGGTTTCCCGGTAAGATGTCGAGCTGGGCTTCCGCAAAGCTGAAGCCGGCCATTCCTATTATGACGAACAATATAGTGGGAATGGGATTGGCCACACGAGGAGCCCAGTGCTGCGCAAAATCGTGGATCACAAAGTCTGGTGACAGCTGTCGCAGCAGCTCTTCGAAGGGCTTCTGCAAAAGATTCATGGCGGCAGCTAGTAAAGGAAGTAAGACTGCCGATTCTCCTCTCTTTGCAGCATCTGCGGACGACTCCACGCCAGCTGGCAGCCCTTCCACGCAGGGCATCGTCAGTTCTACCAGATCTATCCCCGGGGAATCCAACACTTGCGGCTTAATTCGCTTAATGTTAAGCGGTGTTGAGACGAAGAAGATTTTGAGACCGTGAGTGGTGAGGCTTTTGGCGAGCTCAAGGAAGGGGGTGATGTGACCGTGGGCGAACCAAGGGAACATTACCACACGAAGCTCTCTCTGCTTGTCCTCCGCCATTGTTGATGCACCTCTAAGTGTCCAGAGCTTATCCTGTATAAATTATAATAGGAGGTGGACATTTGTTCTTGAGCTTATGGTATATAACAATGTATTTGAACAAGTCCGCAGCATTTGTCTTTGCAGTATTGTAATAGTAGTATTTGTTATGGTATATAACAGTGTATTTCAACAAGTGTGCAGCATTTGTCTTTGCAATATTGTAATAGTAGTATTTGTTCCTAGTCAGTTTTGAAGAGTATTAAATAGTAGTTTGACTAAAATTATTATCAGCTTTTAGTATTATATTTTTATTATATTTTTTATGAATAGATCCTTGGGTTAATATTTAAAGAAAATTATTGTCTAATTATTGACAGCAACTTAAAATAGTAATTTGAAATAAAAATTATTATCAGCTTTTTAGTATATATATTTTAATATTATTGTATGTTTGATAAATGAGTAGTGACAACAATTTATTTTAAGTATATTTTTTTTCTTGATGATAGGTCCTTTCATTGATATTTAAATTAAATTATTGTCTATTTAAGTATATATATTTTTAATATTATTGACTAATTGATAAATGAGTAATGACAACAACTTAAAAGTAAAATAGTAGTTTGAATTGAAAATTATTACCGGCCTTTAGTATATATATTTTTAGTATTATTGTTGTTTGATAGATGAGTAATTTGAATTTAAAATTATTACAAATATTTAGTATATGTGTTTTTAATATTATTTTCTGTTCCATAGTGATGAATAGGTCCTTCCATTAATATTTAAATAAAATTATTATTTATTTAAGTATATATTTTTAGTATTATTGTCTAATTGATAGATGAGTAATGAAAGAAACTTAAAATTAAAATAGCAGTTTGAACTAAAAATTATTACAGATCTTTAGTATATATATTTTTAATATTATTGTCTATTTGATAGATGAGTAATGACAACATCATATTTTAAGTGTATATATATAAATTATTGTCTATTTAAGTATATATTTTGTTAATATTACTATCTAATTGATAAATGAGTAATGACAACAAATTAAAAGTAAAATAGCAGTTTGAATTAAAAATTATTAAAAATATTTAGTATATATATTTTTAATATTATTTGATAGATGAGTAATGAAAGCAACTTAAAAGTAAAATAGTAGTATGAACTAAAAACTATTACAGACCTTTAGTAAATTTTTTTTTTAATATTATTGTCTATTTGACAGATGAGTAATGACAATGTGTGTGTGTGTGTGTGTTGATAAACGAATAATGACAACAACTTAAAAGTAATTCTCTCTCTCACACACATTGATAGAAATTTTTTTATTTATATTTAAATTAATAATGACACTTTAAGATTTAGATGTTAGAGATTAATTATGTTGAGAGATTTTCTCTAATAGTAACTCATAAAAATTAAAATATAACAAATATATTTTAAAATAACTAAAAATAAAAAATTATAAATATAACATATCTCTAAAATAATTCTGAACAAAATATCTTAGTCAATAGTGCCTATGGCATATTCAAGATTTTTACAATTGACCATGGTGCATTTGAAATTGAAAAAACATGATGCTAGAAATGCAATATCTATACAAATCAGACATCTCTCCACTATAGAATCTTATAAAAAAAATGACAAGTAAAACTAGGGAATGACATGTTCAGGGACTATTCATATATTGTAAGGCCTTTCCATGGAAAAACTTGATATATTATAATATAAATATAAGAATTATTTAATAATTAGTCCCCTAAAATACAAAAATGTTAAGAAATACTTAGCATTCCTTCTAAAATATAGAAAATTGTTATGAAATATTAAAGAATAATTCAAATATATGTGAATATTAAGAAATGATTAGTATTCTAAATTATAAAAAATTATTAAGAAATAATAATATTTTCTAAAATATAAGAAATTGTTATTATCACTTAATTGAAAATAATAATATATTAAAAATTATAATTTAATTGATTAAATGCAATTGAAATAAATGTTTAAATGGTAATATATTAATGTTTCATCACACTACATCATTAATTACATTAACATTATACAATTAACATATTTATACAACATTTATAAACCAACTTCATTTTCTTTACATGAATTTCACCCATAGAAAAATAAAACATAATATTAAAGCTTTACGAATTTTAGAAAAATGAAATTAAGATGAAGTGAAACAAAAGAAGAAATCAATTATCAAAGATTACTAATTTTATAGATCTAAAAAAACCATAGATCTAATCACAAATATTGATTATAGTAAAAAAAACACAATGTTTCCTATTTATTTTATAATTTATGATTTTTTTTATAAATATACAATGAAAGGTGTTTAAATAATATAAATTATTTAATGCAAGTGAATTAAATAATAAATATATAATACAGGATATTCAAAATGTGTTACATATTGTGGTATTTAATTTTAAATATATAATTAATATATATTTAAAAATAAATTGAAATTATAAAAGAATTTTAAGTAAATAATTTAATTATTATAAGTATTTTATTTCTACATACTTTTCTATAAAATTAGTGCAAAGTTGGTGCTTCTTAATTTATTTTATTATTTTTATGTTTTAAAATTTATGGACCGTCATTAATTTACTTACAATTACTAATATTAATAAAAAAATATCTACAAATTTAAATTATGTTATTTATATAATCTAAATTTAATTATATCTATCTAATCAGTATATTCGATGTTATTAAATTTTTTCACATTTAACATAGTTTTAAAAAAAAAATTGTAATTATTAATGTAGCATAAAATTTGAAATCTAATAATTTATTTGAATTTATTTTCAAACGACATTTATTTTGTTCAAATGTTGGACATAATACTCTATAATAAAATTATTATATGGAAGCCTCCGAAAAAAGGGGTCTGACCAAATCAATTGAACCAATCATAATTGAAATAAGTAATTTATAGAATATATTTAATTCGTAAAAAAATATTTAAACTTTATAAATATTTGAAGAAGAAAAAAAAATTGATTTATGATTGGTTCATTCGTATAAAACTAATTCATATTGGTGCACAACCGAATGCAATAGTATATTGCCTACGGCAAGTACAATAACATAATTATCATGATCAGTTAGAGAAAATGTGTTGTATTTTTAAGAAATTAGAAAAATACATTTGATTGGATAGCATTGCTGGATATTATATTGAGCTTGTTGTTTTGCAATAAATATTCAATCAATAGGGATGATGGTATTAAAGAAAAATAGGGATGATGGTATTTACTATGATGCATGTGTTGAAGCCCCAAAATGCATGTCAATTTTGTGGTTGTCCCGCCATTGAAAGTGGGTTTTGTTCTAGGGTTTTTAATCTAAATGTTTTTAACCATTTTGTCCTTGGAACGTTCCTGTGTTTTTTTTTTTGGTAAAAGTTGACCTGTCAAGTTGGTTCTTGTCATGGATAGTGCGTTCTCCTGGTTGTAAATGTCGTTGTCCTTTTACTGCTCTAGTCGGTCCTCAATCTCAAGGTTATGGTCTTTTATTGTTTATTCCTTGGTTTCTCAAATCCTTTGGTCATATTGATTCTGGCGCTTAAAATCATAGGGGCTACCCTTTGTTTAAGTTGTTTTTATATGCACATGTTCTTAATATTTCCGCTAAAAGCTTGTCATAGCTCCGCTGGAGTTATATCTTGTTGGCATTAAGTGTTTGGAGGTTGGGGGCTGACAGTAACTGTCTGACTTGGGAGGCTCATCGCACCGTCACAACGGTTAAGGTTGTCAACCATTGGCGGTTGCGAGCCAGTTCCCTGCGGTCATAACAAATGCTTCACAAGATTTATGAAAAGTGATAAAGACAAAAAGTCAGTCATGGCTTCACAAGATTTTTGGCATTGACAAGAGTTGGCATGCAAGAGTGCGATAGAATTAAATAAGTGGAAATTACATCTCCCATCCATGCAGTGATTTTGTGGTGTATTCAGTCTTACTTGCAAGGCTGGGAGCAGACTGTTTGAGGTAACAACAAATGTACTCGCAATAGTTAGGGATTGAAGTGATTTTAAGTTACAGTACTGTGAGTCTAAGTTAATAATAACATATGCACTCAGAGCTCTACAGTGGCTAGGGATTGAAGTAAATTTAAGTTGTAAGTCTAAGTTAATAACATATGCACTCATAGCTCTACAACCAAATGTGTGGGACCCAGTTTGAACCAACGGTGTGGTGATGCGCTTGCACATATCACAGAATTGTAAGACTGAATAAAAAGATGGGTTAAATATCACATCCTCACAAGGTTAAGGAGTGAATAAGTCAGAAATGTGTTGAGGATAATTTATCTCACTTCCTTGCATCCTCAAGGTGCAGTTAGATGGGTTACCCGTGTAAAGGGATAACTCAAGATGGTCAGTCGCAACCTCGCAACACTTTCTGAAGGTAGTTCAAATGGCTAGCAGTGACGTGAGGAAGGGACACGTATCCTGAGTTACTTCCAAAGAAGAATGTGGAAGGGTCCCATGATCGGATAGTGACATGCATATTTGTATGGGGTTTAATGAATGGGTGTATACTATGTGGAGCTTATGTGGATGACTATTATTGATATGTACTAGTTGAGATTGTCCATTTGTCAAGCTCATAGCTTGAAAGGGATCAAAGGGTGAGATGTAAACTTCAATAAGTGGAAACATGGCTAGTTGAATTGATGACTGAATCTTGCGAAATAAATTTTGTAGTGACGACCCTATTAATTGTTAGATTGTGATGACAAATACAAGATCACAGTTCCCACTCTGCACATTCGTAATCAAGGTTGTCTAAGTGTGAGCTCAAGGTGTAAAATAATTCAGTGGGGTTTTCTTCAATTGTGTAAATCTCAAAAATGTTTGAAAATGAGTCAAGAGGGTATGTTTGAGTCTGGGTCAGCTAAGAAAACCCAATCCAGGGTGTATTGGTAGGATTTTATTAATTTTTTGTCTGGGATGTCAAATGCTTAAAGTCAACAAATAAGCATGAATGGAGTGATGGCTATCATATGTGTCGAAACCCTAGTACTCCATTAGGATGGGCTCTATTTCTGGTTTTTCTCAACAATAGGAATAAAAACCCTCCAATTTCAAATCCCTTTGAGTTGAATTCAGCCAAGTTAATAGTCCTTGATGTCTTTGTCTAGATGTACAATTCCTTAGGGAATTGGTTCACATAGATTATCCATCTACTAGGGTTATTAGGAGGGCAGACCAAAAAGCCCTTGTGACTATTGACAAGAGAAGTTTGACAGAGGCCTTTGGAATTACTGGTGCTACATGCACAAAAATTAACTTTAAAAAGGAAGAGAATTTATGAGGCCCACAAATGGGTCCTGAAGAGAAGAGTGATATCAAGGTACATGCCTGGAGGTCTTGATTGAAAATTGATTCCAATTCATGATAATATGCAAGAACCCTTAAATCTTAAATATTTTCAACACTAAGTTTTGTGTATACAGTGCATGAGTTTTGCAAAGTTTTAGGTTTTGATGTAGAGAACAAGGTCCCAGTTGACGTAATGTTTATGGAAATGGCTATTCAAAATCCAAAGATTAACATAAATTATGACTTTGTAGGGTATTTAGTGAATTCTTTGCATGAGGGCTTAATTGTCATTTAATAGAACCCTTCTAAGATTAATTTCAAGCACTATTCTATCTTGTGTCACCTCATCATGTACTTTGATATTGATAAATATAAACAAAAGACTCATCTTGCAGTGGGCTGACCAATTTGGAGAAAAGATGCTAGTCCAATCTTGGAAAAGGGTTTGGGACATGAGTCACCCGACCCCTAGTTTTATCTATTTTGAAAATTGGATAGTTCCACCAATTATGAATCTTTTGGGTAAGGAGAGGAATATAATGAGAATTTAGATAAGGAGTTTTTTGAGGCCAACTGCAAAAGTGCCAAATTGGTCATTTGATCATAATTGGGGTGACTACAAATTCTTTGATGATTTTACTATGTTTAGAATTTATGGTTGTCCACAACCACCCCATGTATTGCCAATCTTTGTATTTGACAAAATTGGTATCATTGAGTTTTTTTGGCAGTTGAAGGAAAGAATAGGGGTACTCTTGTGCCCAAATTAATCAAGTTCTTTGACTTTTCCATTGGTAAGAAAGTGTTTGAGGAAGTTAACACTTTCTTGAAGAAATATAAATCTTCCTACTCTTCTTCTTCTTCTTCTTCTTCTTCTTTTGCTAAGGAACCTGCTCTTAAAAGTGGTAAAATGAAACCCCATACTGAGGAATATATTTATGAAGATTTTGGTGATAATGATGACCATGAAGTTTATTAGTCTACAAGGAAGCTTAGATAAAAGCTTAGAGAAGGGTGTGGTGATGGCCTTGAATTATACAAGGATCAACCATTGGGGAAGTTGATTGATGATAAGGAAGTACTTGCCCGACTATTCCTAGAAGATGATGATTGTATACATATTGATGAATGTAAATTTTTCTTGGTAAAATTAAAAGGAAAAAAAAACTGAAAAAGTTGACGGATCAGGAAGGAGGGGCTTCTAGCTCTAATCAACAACAAAAGGTTGCATTATCTACTATATAGTAGTTTGGTCCATATTCAGTTTAGTTGACTGTTGAAGAAGCCAAGAAATTAGTCACAAATAGTGGAATATTGTTACTTCCAGGATGGGACCTCCAATCCACTTTTATTATTGATTAGATAAGGAATCTAAATGATCATGTTTTACCTTTAGAGTATGATTTTGGTGAATTCTTGAAGGGATCTAGTTTTGATCCTAAATCAAAGACTCTTTCTATTTGGGCATTATCCCCATCCACCCATAAACCCCATTTGATAAATATCAGAGAAGAAAGAAAAGGGAATGCAATCATTAAAACTAATCAAAATACCTATGTAGTGGAAATTTTTGATATGTTCACTATTGTGGCACTGGTGAATCAGGAAATGGTAGAAGATAGACATGGGTTATTTTGAAGTCTTCAAAGGTTCTCAATAATGATTTAATATTTTGAATATGCTTAATCAAATACCACACTTTTGATGCCCCTTTAGATTATGGCATTAACTATGATTAATGAATCCCCTTCCAAATGAAGCTTAGAAATATTAAGAGATTTTTCAACCTTGATTGCAATGAAAGCTACCCACACCTCTTCCTCATTGTTTGTCCCTTCCACCAAGCTCTTTGCTCGAATCAACAGTATATTACCTGACCAGTCTCGCACTGCAAACCCAACACTAGAGGGACCTAGGTTGCCCTTCGAGGTCCCATCAAAATTAATTTTTATCCATCGTTTATCAAGAGGAACCCAACCTACTCTTGTGGCATCCTGAGTGTTTGGATTAACCCACTTTTTCCCATTAACAGGCCATATTACAATTATATTATTATATATAATATATTTTATAAAAAAGAGTATTAATTTTTTTTTGGGAAAAAGTGGCCATAACCACTAAAATATTTTTACTATTTATATATTGTTTTTTTACAAAGGTTCAACAAGGACTCATGGAGGAAAGAACCTAGAAAATAAAACCTGCACATCATCGCCCGTAAAGAAACATAATGTAGTGAGGTAGACCTTATAAAATAGGCCAAATCTGTATAACGTACACTACCAGATACAAAAGTGGCCATGGCACATAATGCCAATTACAACAATGGCCATATAAATTCCCCACCCATGCTTGAAGATTAAACATCGGTTATCCAGGAGATACAAATTATCACACCCCCAAATTCGACAGTATGAACCACCAAAAGAGATAGAAGAGAACAAGTAAATACATTCCTTCAAAGTCCAGAAAAGAAGAACATGTACGAACCAAACTAGAGACCTGCATATACTCGTTCATAGCCAACTGGAAAGATCAATTAGTAGTATTGTAAACCTCAAATATAAAATATACTAGCTCAGGATACAAGACTGAGCATAATCTTAGAAAAGTGAAAGTGGAAACATGCAAATGAGAGCTAGAGAAAAATATAACAACAATAGTAATTACGTGTAATCAAGACAGTGAAATCAAATGTGAAAGAAAACACTCATCCACCTCCTGAAATGGAATGGGATCATCAATAGCCTTATTTTCCAAAAAATCTACAACCATATTTGCTTCTCTAAAGCAATGAGTCAATTCAAAATTTTGAAGGGTTTCTAGTTTGCGACGAACTAAATCTAGCCTATATCTTAATTTCCATGAGGAAGTCTTTCTAGAGGAGATGATGTCGTGAATCACCATTGAGTCACCCTAGATAATGAGATTAGGAAGGTTCATGGAGACTGCTAGAGAAAGACCAAGAAGAAGGGCTTATAGCTCTACAACATTATTAGAATCTAGAGATAATTTCTTGCAAGCTGCTCTAATTATACTGCCCTTCGAGTCTCTTAAAACAATCCCAGCACCATAAATGCCCAAATTTACCCTAGAGGAACCACCATAGTTAAGTTTAACAAATCTAGGTGGGGGAGCGGACCATGATACATTTAAGAGGGAAGGAGAAGGGTTGGAAGAATGACAGCCATGAGGTGGAAGAGTCTGCAACAAAGGCCAATTGTCATGAATGAAGAAATCCTATTTAGAAAAAGTTTTTTTGGAATTAAAATCAATTTGAAATGATAGGAAAGCATAAATTCTGATATAGCCCTCTCAATTTTACCGATCACATCAACCCAAGAATTAGACTTGTTTGTAAAAACTCTCCTTTCAAGCCAGATATTCCAAATGACTAGAGAGGGACTGAACTCCCAAGGGTGCAAATGTGGAAGCTTTATGAAAAGAAGGCCAGACTTTGAAGTGATCACAAAGGTTAGGACCAATGGCCGTGGACCATCCAAGACATTGAATAAGACAATACCACCAATCAAGAGAAAATGTACAATGAAGGAATAAGTGATTGGAGGTTTCCATAAAAAATCCACATAAAGTACAAGGAAAGACAACAGTAATTCCTAGCCTATCAAGCCTGGCACCAGTGAGGACCCTGTCTTGAATGACCAGCCAAGAAAAGGAACCTACCTTGGGAAGGAAAGCAGGGCCCCATAACATATTTATAGGCTAAGAATCTGATGATCGACGAGGGAAATGTGAGTTATAGCCATCCTTGACCGTATATTTCCCAGAGGGAGAACCTAACCAAATGAGTTCATCTTCAAGGGAAGAAAAGAGGATACCCCTGGAGGTGAGAATAGTATGAAGTTCTTCTATCAAATGAGAAAAAAACACTTAGTCTAGAAAGATATTTCCAAACTGCAATGCCATCATGAATAACAAAGTAATGGGAGACACAGGTACCCCATATTTGCTTAAGGTGATTTTGAAAAGGGTGCCGATCCCGGATGCGGGCCAAGGGAGTGTGACCATTCCATGAATCTTCCCAAAACTGTGCTTTTGAACCATCATTAATTATCCAAGAAAGGGAAGGTAAAATGATATCCCAACAAGAGACCATAAAATTCCATATGGAAGAACCCCGAGGTAAAACTGACGTTGTAAATATCCTTTCCCTGTCGTCCGAGTCAAGATATTTCAATCTCATAAGTCTGGCCCATTTGGAATTCAGATTTTGGTACAGCTTCCAAAGCACTTTAGCACCTAATTCCTTATTTTGTAAAGACAAATCTCTGATACCTACACCTTGAAAATCTTTAGGAGAACAAACTTTACTCCAGGCAAGGAAGGGAAACTTATTTTTCTCAGATACATTATCTGCCCATAAGAAATTTCTCAAGATGGATTGAAGTTCCTCTATTGAGTGTTTCGACATGTTTAACACCGACATTAGATAAATAGGAATGACATTCAAAACTGATTTAATCATGAGTAACTTTCCAGACAGGGTCAACCATTTATGCTTCCAGGAGAGAAGCCATTGAGAATTTGCAGAAATTATCTTATCCCTGAAATGACATTTTTCTGATCTAGAGAAGAAAGGGACTCCAAGATACTAGCAAGGAAAATCCCCCAAAGAAAAGCCCTAGAAATTAAGAAGACACCGCTGTACTAATGGGGTAACATTTAAGAAGAAAACTTTTGATTTAGCTGGATTGATTAACTGCCTAGAGGCCATAGAATACTCTTCAATAAATTGTTTAATAACTCGAGCTTCCATAATGGAACCTTCACCAAATAGAAGGGTATCATCTACAAAAATTTTGAGTGTGTAGGATTCTTCCCCGTTATTCAAAGAGATGCCTTTCCAAATACCCACCTGCCGAGCATGACATATTGACCTACTAAGGCCCTCAGCCATTAACACAAATAGAAAGGGAGAAAGTGGCCCCCCTGTCTAATTCCTCTCAAGGATGAGAAAAATCCTCTAGGGGATCCATTAATGAGGGCCGAGAATGAAGGAGAAGATATGCAAGCCTGGATCCATTTTACCCTGTTTATGTGGAAACCCAATTTGGTAAGAACCAACAGAAGAAATTCCCAGTCAACCCGATCATATGCTTTCATCATATCTAGCTTAAGGACCGTATTAGATTGATTTTTAAGGTGGATGGAATGTAAGATTTCATGGGCCAAAATGGCACCCTCTGAGGTTTCCCTACTAGGGACAAAACCCCCTTGTTCATATGATATAATTTTAGGAAGAATTTTGGATAACCGTATAGTAATAGCTTTAGTAAAGATTTTATATAAAGAATTGCAGAAGGGATAAGAGAAATCCAAGTATGATTAAGCTTTTTTAACATAGTCTTATGAATTTTGGCCTCCTCTAACGCAAGTAATAAATCATTACCCATAAAGTCCCAACATTTTTGGAAGAAAAGCATGGTCAACCCATCTAGACCTGGGGCTTTATCTTGGGACATTGAGAAAACTATATCTCTGAGTTCTTATAGAGATAAGGGAGCCATAAGCATAGAATTATCTATCTCAGAAATATAGTTAGGGATGGTGTCTAGAAGGGAAGGAGAAGGATGAACCTGTTCTTTAGACAGTAAGTGTGATAAAAATGACACACCTTCACCAAATATATCTTCCTCATCCTCTAATAAGCCATTAGAAGAATCAATTTGAATGATTTTATTACAAAGGCACCTTAACTTAGTTGATGTATGAAAGAATATTGTGTTCCTATCACCATCTGCAAGCCAAGTTTTATGAGACTTTTGTTTCCAGTAAATCTCTTCTCGAAGAAGCACTTCCTCTAAGGCACTTCGAAGTTATTTCTCCCAGACAAAAGACTGAGCATCCATCCCATTTTAAATAACGTAATCATTGACCATTGATAATTTTGATTATAATCTTGTTTTCTCTTGGAAGATATTTTTAAAGGAAGTGATGTTTCATTCTTTAATTTTCAGTGAGAAGTTGTAATTTCTTGGCCAATCTAAATAATCGAGCACCCTTAATATAAGGAGAATTCTACCACCAGTATTTTAATAAAGGGATGAAAGACTTATCACAAAACCACATTGGTTCAACCTTAAAATTACCTTTCTGGGGAGAAGAGGAATTATATAGCTGAAGTGAAATTGGAAAATGGTTTGAACCAGAAATAGGTAAGATAAGAGAATGATAATCTATTTCAGTTTGAAGCCATAGACCAGAAAGAAGAAAGCGATCCAACTGTTCTGTAATATTGCAGAAATCAATGCGGTGGTTAGTCCATGTGAATTTACCCACCTTAGGAGAGATGTCTAATAAATTACTATCATGTATGAATTGATTAAACTCTAGCACGACCTTAGGAGAAGGAAGAATCCCTCCACTTTTTTTCATCATGATTTAAAACAACATTAAAATCTCCACCTATAATGACCAATTCCCCCCAAAGAGCCTTTAATAAGTCACCGAGGAGGGTCCATAGCTTACTTTTGTCTATAGTAGAAGAAGGACCATAAATGTTAAATAGCCAAAAAGAAAATTTCATCAAACAACTCTTAACTAATGAAAGCATCCAATATTTCCCAAACCCTATTTGTTCAACATATACTTTAATTGGATCCCAAAGAACTACAAGACCTCCAGATACACCATTAGTGGGGGAAGCCCTGAAATCCCCCGCATTCCAAGATTTAAACAATTTAGGTGCAGATACAACAAACAGTTTGGTTTTTTGAAGAAGAGAAAGATCAAATTTAGATTT
This sequence comes from Thuja plicata, assembly GCA_018584345.1. Taxonomy (NCBI): domain Eukaryota; kingdom Viridiplantae; phylum Streptophyta; class Pinopsida; order Cupressales; family Cupressaceae; genus Thuja; species Thuja plicata. The sequence goes on from MU223304.1 coordinate 5,709,525, forward strand.
ATACAATTGGCTCCTAATGAGCCATTTCTTGTTAGGGGTATTTAAGCCCCTAACATTCCATGAAAGGATTCTCATGGTTCTAGAGGGGAAGACTCAACTCCCCTCATTTCATGAGAAATTCCAAAAGACAATCCTCCAAAATACTCAGACTGGAGGCATCTTTTAGCTTTGGCAACCCTCGTAATGGGGGAACTGAGTGAAGCTTTCTTCTTTCCTTTTTTATGAATAGTGAGAGAGGTTAATGTTGCTTGAATCCTTGCATTGATCTCATCTCTTAGCTTAGCATCTTTTGAAGGTCTCCCCCTACGTTTGGAAGAAGAAGTAAGAGATAAATTATAAGAAATAAATTGAAAGATTGGGCATGTAGAAACTTGATGATCCTTCTTGTTGTGAGTAAGGAAAATCTAGTTGTAAAGGAACACGATAGTCAGATTGAATTATTCTACAACTAAATAAACAAGCTACATACATGATTGAACTGAAAAAGAAAAACTTAAACAATAAGGAAACAAGGAAGTGCAAACCTCAAACTCAATCTAAGCTCCCCTTTTGATGTGTTCATTCTTATGGATGTGTGCTCAAGATGTGCTCCAAGCTTCAAAGGTATGTTCTCTAAACTGGCATTATAAGTTTACTCTTCAAGATTGGAATATCTAAGCTAAAACTGACATTATGATATTACTTCAAAAGATGGATGGAATGTGAAGGAATGAGCCTTCTATTTATAGGAAATGGGGTTGAAAATGGGTGGTTCAGATGCAAAGCTGAAGAAAGGCCAAGATGCCACTAGAAGAGAGCACATGGATTGTGCTTCTTTAAGTGCATCAAATTTTGACACTTTTCACAATATTATTGGGTTGAAAGTAGGGAGGAATATGACCATTTAGGGAAGAGAGCGAAGAAGACTCTAGAAGATAAGGCTCATAAAGAGGGTGTAAGAGGCATTTATGAGGATGTAAGAGATATTTATGAGGGTGTATGAGATATTTATTCTTATGGATAAGAATGGCCTGAGATTATTGACTTTGACTTTGGGGGTTGAGTTCCTAATCAAGGATTAG
>MU223304.1:5718290-5732523 GCA_018584345.1 Thuja plicata
TGTGATAACAAGTTTTATGATGATTACTTTCATGTTGTTGCTAATTCAGTGTGTGACTGTGAAGATACACTAAAAAATTGTGGAGTAATTTCAGAGGCTGATGTTGATGACATGTGTGAATACAAGTTTGATTACTCATTTGAATGCCGTTTGGACACACAAGGTGAGTTACAAATTCATGACACATATGAATCATTTGGTGAAGCAGAGTTTGAACACTTTATGTTTCCGATTGATAGCATGCATAAATAGATTTATGAGGATGAACTTCAGTTTGATATTAATATTTTTGAGCATGCTGATGTATATTTTCATAGTGAACAAGATGAAGAAAGTGTGTCTGGATTTTATATGCACTATGAAAATGAAGAGAGTTATTTTGTTTTTCCAAACAAGGAGATTGAAGATGTACATGAAATTGGTGAAATTGATATGAATAATATTTTCAGCTTGCCTAAAGAAAATGCAAATGAAAACCAGGTTTATGACAGAGGCAAGTGTTGATTTCAGTTGTGAGGTGTTTGAGGCTTTTTGTAAATGATGTACATGTTGTATAGTCGCTTCCCCTTTAGTCGTGTGGTGTGTTTCCTTTCAATAAAGAGGTTCCCTGTTTTGGAGAAAAGTTTCAAAGGAGAAGAGAGAGAAAGTAGAAAGTTTGATGTTCTTTTTCGGTGGTCTGCTGTACCAAGAGATCTAAATCCTCTGCATGCTCGCATGGGGCATGCATCCACAGTCAGAGCCACTGTTGGGACTGAAAAAAGCAGTAAGGGTTTTTGAAGTACCATGTTAAAATTTTGCATTTTGACCCCCTAAAGTGCTTTTTGAGCCTATTTGCCTTGATGAAATTCTGAGGTCTACCATGCATGTAAGGTTCTAATCACTCTTTTCTAGGCATATGAAGACATCCTATTTCATTAATTTCAAGTTTTGAGTTGTCCCGTGATGTCTTGGTTTGAGCACTTGTCAGAATTTGCATTTTTGCCTAAGTGTCAATTTGTTGTAACAGACCCAGTTCGCATTTGTATATCTTGTGTCCTGTTGAGTGTCATGGCCCGCCAAATTGGGGATGTTTAGTATGCATATCAAAGAACCTATTTTTTTAATCCCAAGCCATTTCAATATGTTTTGACTAGTTTTCAAACCCCTCAAAGTTGGTAGTTTGCTGTTGTCATGCATTGTGTAATTGATCATAATTCTGAGTAGCCTTATTTGACTGACTGTAACTTTTGACCTAGTGACCTAATTGAAAAAATTCCTTTTTCACTCCATTGTAGAAGTCAAGTACTTCTTGAGTCTCCGTGTTTATGTCACAACAAGTTCATTTGGTCAGTTTGCTAAGCCCATTCCGTTTGCATTTTCTATCAATTTGGCAATTGACGAAATGTAGTTTTCCAAGTAACCTCCTTGGAGGTCTCCCAGTTTGCACCCAGTTAAAGGTCAAGAAGAATTGAGAGTTTTTTTTCATTTTAGACTTGGAGGTGTACTTCCCTGAAGATTCTTTTACCTTAACCAATCCGTCTGGTCACTTTCTTAAGCCATTTCTAAACCAGACTTCTGCATATTTCACTATTTTATTCCAGAATGTTTGTAATAGGCTGACTTTGGTGTTTGTTATTTTTTCACCTTATGGTTTTCTAATTGAACTAATTGTGGATTCATTTTCCTTTTATGGGAGTGAATAAATACCCAAGATTCTAGTTCATGAAGGTTTCAATTGATGAGTTTTCAAAGTTAGTATTGAGAGGCAGTTTGTGTAGTTTGCAGTATAGAGCAGAATTGGAGTAAACTAAATGGTCATTTTATGAGATTTATTTTCAAGAACCAATCATGGAATCATTATCATGGCATGTAATTGTACTACTTGATTCGATGGTGAAGTTTCAGAGCATATATTGCTAATCATTCAATGATTGATTCAGATGAAGTTTATGGTGATTCAACATTTTATTATCTGATTGAGATAATAAAATGTTGAATCACCCTCTGATTGGTCCACAAGTCCACTTGGCACCACATGTTGATTTCTGATTGGTCCTTTTGAATTGCACTACAATTGCGCCACTTGGCGCCTACTGGGCACCACGTGGCGTCCTCTAATTCGCTGACCGCCAACTGGGCGCCACTTGTCATTTGTGCTTTTTCATCTAAAATATGGGCCCCACCATGCACTAAGTTTCCAGCCCAAGAGGCCCACTAAATGGCCTCTTGGTTCTTTCTTCACATTATAATGTAAGTGCTTTAGTATATAAATACTAAAAACTTTCGCAGCACCATGCATGTGGGATATATCTCTATGCATTTTTTTTAACTTCTGAGAGTTTCCAGAAAGTGTTTCTCACCAATGGCATCATTTTATGGCTTATAAATATATTCATTTGGCTCCATTTAGCTGGGCTCCCCTTCTTATGGATTCACTTTGCAATTTAGATCTCTAAAAAACTTTAAAAACCTCCTCTTTGGCTGATTTGAACATGCTCTTTGCTGCTGTTTTTTCTTTGTTTTTCAAGCTTCTTGAAAGCTTCCAGTAGTTACTGCTCATCTATGGAACCATTTTGATGTTTTTAAAGACTTCCATATTGATCCATGGAGCTGGTCTCCCCTTCCTATGGATGCACATTTGCATTTTAGAAACTAAAAAATATTTAAAAATCTGTTTTTTAGCTTGTCGCAGGCTGCTAGTCTGCTAGTTTGGTCTTTAAAACAAAATATATTAAAAGCCCTCTTTTGCTGGTTTCCACTTGCATTATAAAGTTTATAAAAAATAATGTAATCCTCCCTCCAAATAATTTCATTTATATCCTCTAAATACTGGCAAACATTTTAAAAAACAACTTTCAAAGTTTCGCAAATCGACTTTATTATTGGCAAGTAGCCTCCAAATCAACCTTTGAAAACTAACTAAATAATGCTTTGCAACCATGGGGTCCGGACAGTACATTCTTCTCCAGCATATGAACCATTATCATTAATTGGAATGGATTTGAAAACACTTGGGCCCAAAGATAATAATATGCAAAGTATACTAGTTCGTTATTCTGGTGAGATGTGCAAATTTTATATTATTTTTATTTTGAAATTCTGTCAACAAGTTGGTTAAAAAGTGTGCATCTTCCACAAGATCCAATGGTTTTCTTATTGGTTTAATAGAAATATGCGCACCATCTAACCTATAAGCAAATAAGCCCTTGCGCCAAGTGTCACATGCTAGTGCATTGTGAGGAAAAATGAATTAATTAATTAAATTCATCACAAATGACAAAGAGTTAAAAGTGTGCATCTTCCACAAGATCCAACGGTTTGCTAATTGGCTTAATGAAAATATGCACACCATCTAACCTATAAGCAAATAAGCCCTTGAGACAAGTGTCACATGCTGGTGCATTGTGAGGAAAAATGAATTAATTAATTAAATTCATCACAAAAGGCAGTGGGTTAACTAGTGTGCAACTTCAAAAGGATCTAATATTTTTCTTATTGGCTTAATGGAAAGATGCATACCATCTAACCATTAAGAAAATAAGCCATTGGCCCACTTGTCACTTCAGACACATGGCACCCAATGGATTTGCAAGCTAATCAGAGGCTGCCACGTGTCACTTTTTAGAAAAAGGTTTTGACATGATTTTTAAAAGGCTTTTGAATCCGTGACATTGAAATATTAAAATTAACTATTATTCAATAGTCAAACTATTGAACTAGTGCATAATTTTAAATATTTCAAAGTATTTAAAAGTTCAAAATTGAAAATATGCATGGGAAGGCAAACTGGAATTCAAGATTCAGAGGGAAAATTTTATCCGATATACCAAGTATCATATATCGCCGAAAAGGTCTCAGAATGAGGTTTCTGATTTTGCAGACCATTTGAGTCCAGATCAAATTAGATTCTAGCAATTTCAGTTTGAGTAGTTGCAGATATTTTTCTGGGGATAGATAGGTGTCCGTGATGGAATTTTGTTTTTTCCTTTCTCCTATATCTGGTTTTTTCTCCACTGTAACAGGGATGGTGAATTCAAAGCTGCATAGCAGACATCAGATTATGGTTGAATTTTAAAGCTTTGTGTCTTTTGAATGTTTTTGAAGTAGAATGATATTAATAAAATATAGTGGAATCTACAGTTTCAGATCTGTGATGTCTTTTTGTATTTTTGTTCATGCTCTTGTATGTTTGGTATGTAAGGCATTCTAAACATGCTGGTTATGAGGTAACTATGTTGTTACTTATGAGCTTCCTTCAAGGAAGGAGTCAGTCTTATGAGCAATCCCAGAGGGCAGGGTATTAGTATGAAAATCTGATAGACAGATGTGAAAGTGAAAAGATAGTTTGTGAGACACTCTATCTGGGATCTTGTTTGTGTTCTTATTAATTGGGTTTCTGTTTATTTACATCTCATTGGACTCTTTGCCCCTGATTAGGCACTGGTCTAAATTCTGATAAGCAGTTCTCATCATCAATTTTAAATCAAATTAAATCTTTACATTTCTTTTTCTGAGACCATTCACGTTTGATTGTATTCAAAGGATGCAATTCATTTTAGTGATTCCTTAGAGAGTGAATCAACTAGGTTATCCCTCCTTAAAAGGAAGAAGGATGGAAGTACGTAATCCACTGTAAGGTTTACTGTTAAGCAGTGAGTCTGAAGATAGGTACACCCGCCTGGGTCTATGGAGCCCGAAGTGAAGAAGGATTTTTATCCTTGTTAATTAGCCTTGTCCATGTATGAATCTGAGTTGGGTATAGAGGGTCAGGCACTTATTGTCATTATAATCGATTCCTACAAGAAAAAGAGCTAACAGAAGTAAAGGGACAACAATAGGTCAGGAGTGCGGTGTGACGGATTCAAGTAATATCATCGAAGATGTATGGTGAGGGATCAGATGTTTGTTTGAAGATGATCCATCAGTCGCAGCCAAAATTTGGGAAAGGGAGACAAAAGGGGAAACCTCTGTAGAAGTGGATGAAGGGTTATGGGGAGGGTGGGGAAAATGAGCCAAAGGCTACAAACTCACAGAAGCAATAATTGGAGGGACATCAAAGTAGAAGGAGGGAACATGCGATGTGGCAGAATCTTATGAAATGCTTGGGGATGATTACAGGGAAACAAATATGTGTAACTTACAAGTAGCAGAAATAGAAGCCCAATTGGGGCATTCAAACATAGTGAATATGTCTGTATCAATAGAAATGACTTCCCTTGTGTAAACTAGGTGGATCCTTAATAATAGATTGCCTCCACAATCCAAAAGGAGAATGAAATTTACAAACTAACAGAGCAACAAAGGGTGGAGAAATTAAAACTATTTTTTTTTTTATCATTTCATTGTTCAAAATGCAACAGTCTGTTCTGACAAATTCCCCAATGGAATTCCCAATCTGACTTAAAATTTGAAAATCATTGAATTCATAGGGAAGACTAGGTAGAGTAAAATAGGTTGGAACCCTAACAAAATGGGTTGCCCTAGTTGATAATTTTTTTTCCATTCAGAGGTAAGAATAACAATATTTTTAAGGTTATGAAATGGTTTAGCCAGAACTTGTTTTTTTTGCCTCCTCAAAATGAAATACTAACACAAAAGTGTCAACAGAAAGAACTTGGAAATACAGAATATCCAAAAATTTCATTTCTACCTCATTTTGTAGTTCTAATAAAGTAATAGATTTACCCCAGACTTGCATAATGCTTCTCTTAACAGATAATTAAACCTTCGCCACAAATAAGGAGAATCAATAATACTAAAATAAGGAATCTTAACCCATACTTGGTTTATGGCATGATGAGAAGGATCCTTGACAGAATGATGCGATGCCCTTTTAGGTGGAGGCTCTCGCAGATCCAATTTATTACTGCACAAGTTTTCCTCCATAAGTAGGTCATCATTGTTCATATAAAAAATAAATTATTTATCACACATGTCAGGATAGCCATCATGAAGTGAGAAAGGCCCGAAATATTTATACCCAACAGAGATGATGCGTGTTCGTATAGCTTGTGAGGTTTTATTGTCATGTGAAGAAGTGACATAATACTTATGGCCTTCGTGCATGATGGTTTGAGAAGGACCTCATGAGGACAATTCCTTAAATGTAGGATTTGCAAGGTCATGATTAGCAAAAAGGACTTGATCAAAAATGTCGTACACCCTTTGGCTAGGCCTTTTGCCAGAACCCCAACAATTCCACTTTGGTTGAATACAACCAGAAGGGCCCTTAGGGTTATGAGACCCTAATTTTTTCCCTTTAACCCTATTCACCTGTATTGTGGATGGTGAAAACCAAATATTTATGTCTACCTTGGAATTGGTGATGTCCTTCTAGCGGCCGTAAAAAAACACCCATTGAGGTTGTAGATCTGAACAAGCATTTTGAGAAGAGAAGCTAGAAGAAGTTGAGGATTTTGAACCAACATCTCTCCATTGCCCTCCCAAGAAGACCCACTACGGCTAGTAAGGAGGAATAGTAGAGTCTAGTGAAAGGTCAGGCTTGTCGAATGGCTGATCCACCTAGAAAAAACTATCCTGCAGCCGTGCCCTAGGCTGTGCATGCAAGGACATCATAATATTTGCACTTGTGAAGTACAAACCCTAACCCTGCGCAGAGGTGGGGAGAAAAGCATGAGCATAAACTGTGATGTCCAAAAATTGTAAGAGCACAGAGTTGTTTCCAAATCCTTTGTAACTAATCAATTCCTATGATTTTCTCAAATTCTTGTAAATTTTGATCTCATATACTCTATTTTGAAATGGTGCTGCTGAAAATTTTCTTTTCTTGATGTGTTGCATTTGAAATTTCTCATTTGCTGATGCGTTGCAGTTGAAATATTTCTCTATTCAAAGTTGAAACCTATAATATTCTTTGTGCCATGCAATAATACTACAGAAGAATCAAATATGGCTTACATTCCACTGCACATGAGAGTACAGTCGTCTAAGAAAATTATTAAATTTTTATTATTATTTAGTTATACTTATTAAATTTCACCTCTAAATCTCAAATTTAAGTTGAGAGTTGGTTACAACCTCACAACCAAATGTGTGGGACCCAGTTTGAACCTACCGTGTGGAGATGCATTTACACATATCACATAATTGTAATATTGAAGAAAAAGATGGATTACTATCACATCCTCGCAAGGTTAAGGAGTGAATAAGTTAGAAATTTGCACACTTGCAAAATTCAGACATGTGTCAAGGATAATATATCTCACTTCCTTGTATCCTCAAGGTGTAGTTGGATGGGTTACCCGTTGTGAGCTTGTGATGGTATAAAGGGATAACTCAAGATGGTTAGTCACAGCCCCGCAACACTTTATGAAGGTATTTCAAATGGGTAGTAGTGACATGAGGAAGGGACACATCTCATGAGTTACTTCCAAAGAAGAAAGTGGAAGGGTCCCATGATCAGATACTGACATGCATATTTGTATGGGGTTTAATGAATGGGTTTATACTATGTGGAGCTTATGTGGATGAATAATCTTGATATGTACTAGTTGTGATTGTCAAATTTTAATGCTCATTCTCTTGAAAGGGATCAAATGCTGAGATGTAAAGTTTAATAAGTGGAAACATGACTAGTTAAATTAACGACTGAATCTTGTGAAATAAATTTTGAAGTGATGACCCTATTAAATATTAATTGTAAGATTGTGATGATAAATACAAGATCAAAGTTCCCACTCCTCACATTCATAATCAAGGTTGTCTAAGTGTGAGCTCAAGGTGTATGAGAAGAATTGCAAACTACATGTCTAGTGGATTTGGAAGAGTTTTAGAAAGCTATAAGTTCTTCTTCTCTGATATTAAAAAATAATTCAGTGGGGATTTCTTCAATTGTGTGAATCTCAAAACTATTTAAAAATGAGTCAAGAGGGTATTTTTGAGTCTAGGTCAGCTAAGAAAACCTAGTCTAGGGCATATTGGTATGATTTTATTAATTTGTTGTTTGTGACGTCAAATGCTTAGTTAGAAAATAAGCATGAATGAAATGATGACTATCATATGTGTCAGAAGCCGAGTACTCCTTCATTAGGATGGGATATATTTCTAGTTTTTGTCAACAACAGGAATAAAAACCATCCAATTTTGAATCCTTTTGCATTGAATTCAGCCAAGTTAATAATACTTGATGTCTTTTTCTAGACGTAGAATTCCTTAGAGAATTGGATCACATATATTTTCCATATACTAGAGTTATTAGGAGGGCAGACTAAAAATCCCTTGTGAGTATTGACAAGAGAAGTTTGACAGAGGCCTTTTGAATCAATAGTGCTACATGCACACAAATTAAATTTAAAATGGAGGATAATTTATGAGGCCCACAAATGAGTCCTGAAGGGAAGAGTGATATAAAGGTACATGCGTAGAGGAATTGATAGAAAATTAATTCCAATTCCTGATAATATACAAGAACCCTTTGATCATTAATATTTTCAACACTACTTTGTATATATAGTGCATGGGTTTCACAAAGTTTTAGGTTTTGATGTAGAGAACAAGGTCCCAGTTGTCATAATGTTTATAGAAATGGCTATTCAGAATCCAAAGATTAACATAAATTATGACTTTGTAGGGTATTTAGTGAATTCTTTGCACGAGGGCTTAGTTGTCATTCAACTAAACCCTTCTAATATTAATTTCAAGCACTATTCTATCTTGTGTCACCTCATCCTATACTTCAATATTGATAATATAAAAAAAAGACTCATCTCTGAGTGGGTTGACCAATTCAGAGAAAAGATGTCAGTCCAATATTGGACAAGAGTTTGGGACATGGGTCACCTAGTTTTAACTATTTTGAAAATTAGATAGTTGGATCAATTATGAAACTTTTGTTAGAATAACTAAGAGGGAGGGTGAATCAGTTAGATTCAGTTTACTCCTAATTATCCTACAGTGCCAAATTTCTCCAGATGTATACCAAAAAAAATTCAATCATATAATTCAACTCGGTGAAAATCTATTCTGTAATCTCAAACTTTTATCAATAGTGTTTACCGAATATCAGTAAATTAATACTGTGATTACCGATCTAGGTCAATAAAATAAAGTGTAAAGTAAAATAAAAATCCACAACATTCATGCACATTGACACATATTTTTAATGTGGAAACCTTGCTAAGGGAAAAACCTCCTGGGACCAGTAACCCAAATATTTTCACTCTTCTGAAGTGAGCTCGGAGAAGAGCCAACCCTGTTAAAGGTTACAATGCACACTATTAAATGTGACCTTGTTAGAGGATTTAAAAATATCAGTTCTCTCTTGACCATCCATTCACAATGGGGTCAACAAGAAAACACTCAACATTCTCTAAATGTTATAAAAAAGACGTCACTGTCCTACTCGGTTAAGAGATTTTGTCTGTAACAATGGTTAAACTAATACAGTAGTGATATGATTCTAATACAACTCAGTTTTGCAGATATTCAGATCTATGCTAAGTACATAATACCTCTGACCAATTTGTACTTCTTCAGTTCATCTCATACTTTATACTTTGTTCTGTTCTTTCCTTTGTCGCTCGGTTATGTCTGCAGAAAGCACTCGGTTCTATCTTTAACCAGTTTGATCAGGCATGCATAAACTTGCATGTATGCACATCAAGTGTACCATCTCTTCATAATGAATCTTTTGTCTCTTATATAGACATCATAGCTCATTTAATTTCCATCCTTTAGATCTTTCCACTTAATGTACATCATTCATTTTACCGCTTGATCCATCCTCGGTAGTTGTGTTAAAAACACGTTTCAATCTTTGTCATCCAATCTTCCTTAAATTTTAATAACCGTTTGATCAAATAAAAAACTTTATCTTTTACCTTGAAATCATCAATTGCCAGATTAGTATTCTAGTCAGCCTTGGTTTGATTTAATTTCTTAGTCTTATTATTAACTGTGTTGTATTGACAATTCCTAGCTCAGTTATCATTGTGCTCGGTATACACTATATTTTACTCGGTTTACACTATCTCTCGGTGTATATAGAACTCTTCATTTACTAACCACATAAAAATTGTTTGTTCCAGATCTTCAAATAATAATAAATTTTTTCCACCATAATAATACTCAAATAAGTTGACATCAATGACAATACATTAACAGATAATGTTTATCATCACCTCTACAACTCGGTTGAATATCAACAAATGACTTCAAAAATATAATTAGTTGTAGTTCATCAATCTCTGCCATTGGCATTGATGGCAATACAATATGAAATATGCAATATAAAATGCCATACAACTAATACCAAACTTCTATTCTACAACTACAACAATTCTGTAGCTCTCCCTAGCTTGAATATAAACTGTGTCAGTATAAAAACTCACCATGCAGACTCTCCCTGCAGTTTTGACTTTTCAGCTCTTGATTCTCTCTGTAGATTATATATGTCTTTGCTCTCCCTTTCTCTGTACTCCCTTAAAGAGTAGATATTTCATTGATCAACTCTCTCCCTTAGATGGATATATATTTCATCGACTCATATCTCTCTTTATATTTCATTGATCAACTCTCTCCCTTTGACAACAATGCCAAAAAGAAAATATGCAACTTTTTAGTAACCCAAAAAATATATCTCTGATTTTCGGTGTTGTAGGTACCTTTCAGTGTACTCATATCTCTATGTTGGTCTAGTTAAACTTTGCATGAACATGATTGATATTTTGATTTTATGTAGGTTGATGCTGTAATCACATAGAAATGGTCATCTAAACCCTGGACCCCCAATCTCATCAATTAATCAAGAAACCCTAATCTTGATTAACTCTAAGTCCTAAATCAAACAGGAAACTCATCAAATTCAAACTGATGTGATCTAAACCCTAGGTCCTGATCAATCATCATACTTGATTAATTAATTAATTCCTAAAATCATATTACATTGGCAAATAAACCTTATGTTAATTATTTAATTGATATTTTGATATATTAATTAAATAAAATTACTAAATTGTCAATTAAATAAAAAAGGGATTTAAATTAATTAATAAAAATAAATATGCATTCAAAATCAATTAATTTATTAAAAATGCATATGACATCTTCAAATCCAGTTAACTAATTTATCATTTTGGAAACAATCCAATTCCACTCAGTTAATTGATTCTCCACTATCTATCATCTTGGAAACATTTCAATTAACTGAGAACTGAATATGGAAGTTTCCAGAAAGACTGACCAATCATTTTAGTCAACTGAATCTTTTGACCAATCACATAGCTTGCACATGGATTGTGCTTCTTCAATCGAATATGAGCCACTCTTTTCGTTCGATCTCGACTGTCGATTCGAGAGAGATTTCTATAAAAGAGAAACTTATTTCCTTCACAAAGGATCTCAAATTTTATTATCGTTATTATGCTATAATTTGCATTCAATCATTTATCATTTTAGCTTTCAATTTGATTAGTATTTATTTTAATTTTATGGTAATCATGCAAATCTAATCTTAGAGAATATTTCAATTGGTGTTTTAAAATCAATCTTACACATTCAATTGGTGCTTTAAAACTATATCTTAACTAGCATGGATTAACCACAAATCTGCATCTTGCATAATCATTTAGATTAATCAAAGCATTTTACTTTCATCATCTAGATTAAATCCTTTGTTTAGGTCTTCAGTGTAGTCACTGAGCTTGCAATGATTTGAGAGCAAGCTCATACTCCTGCCTACTAGGAGGCAATAGGTCGACTCATTCACACATGCAGGATGAATTAATCTATATTCATTTTTGTATGTGACTGAAAAACAATGACTATGTTGAAGTGTCAGGCTAAGTAAAGGAGTCCACATTTAGCACACACATTTCTGGTGCCCACTGTGGGGCATAAAATTCAATTTCTGGCCTCATATTTAACTTTTTCTTTCAATTCTATTTTTTGTCCACTTTGAGTCAAATCTGAATCCACCATCGCATCCGGGTCGTCATTTTGGTTTGAAACGACTATAAACATGCTGATAATCACTTAAAATTAAATTTATAATTTTTTTTTGCAAACAGAGGTCGTACGGTCTCTGCACGCAAATTGAGATAGATTTGACTTTTTATCTACACCTAGACTTAGGCAACATTTCTGGGCAAAATTTTTTTTTTTTTGGGTTTAACCTCAAACCTCTTTATTCTACTTTTTTTTTAAAGTTGCCTGCGTAATAACCCTTTGAACATTTCATTGCTACAATCAATGCCTAAGCCCTAACAACCCCAATCCTTTGTTTTGTTAACTATTTCGCGGGCTTTGAATAAAAACAAATCATTTTCTTTACCCCCGTGCATGTGGGATTAAAATCCCACAGCACCACCACTCCCATCCCTCCTCCATGCCTGCACTCCTCCCGCTTTAACCTGCGTATAAACCCGTGCTGCTTCCCACAGCCTCCACTTCCCCACACGCTTCACATCCTCCATTCTCCATGGCTCTTCCCCACACTCAAACCCTCAGTCACCATCTCCCCCCGCGTAGCTCTGCTGCCTGCGCTAACAACTCTTTCCTGCCCTCTACAGCGCCGCCTGCGCTCAGCTCCTTCAACATGCCGCTCCCTCTCCGCCCATCGGCCACCAAACAACCACCAAAAATCCATAGCGCCGCCAACATACAGGTCCACTCCCGCTCCACCCAAACATCGCTTAATCACCACCAGTCAACCCCATAAATAGGAGATTCAAATTGATGACCATCGAGTTGTCTTAAAATGGTGAGATTGGATTTTGGCAATAGGGTATAGACCGTCAAATTTAACACAATGTTCTGATGATGTCAGCAATTTTTTTTAAAAAATCTGCCTTTACCATATGCATTTTGGTTATTATAGTCTGACTTTGAAAGCTCATATCTCACTCATTTTGTCTCCTTTTTGAGTGCATTTTTTTTGATTTTGGGTAGAGTTTCCCAAAGATCATTGTGGTGGAGTTAGTTTCTATTTTTTCTTGCTGGATTTCTAAAAAATTGCACTTTTTGCCTACTATATCTGCCTAATCCTGTGTTTTGCAACTTCTAGAGCCTCATACGGGCTCATACGGTAACAATTTTTGATGCATTTATTTTTGAAAGTACGTTATTTTTTGTCTAGTTTCTGAATATGAAATCAAACTTATGATTTTATGATTTTTCTAATGCTGAGAAGTTTTGGGTTTTGTTATTCTCTAGATTATCTTATTGGTTTCAGCCTAACTATGGTTTGCAGGATGTTGAAAAAGAAGACTAAAAACATAGATTGCTAACGAATCATTTTGCAGGTTGCCTTAATTGATAGAATGCTAAACATTGTCCTTGCATATTATTTTTCTTTATTTTATTAAAATAGGAATGCACATGCAAGACTTTTAAAATGAACTTCTATCTGGTTTTAGGGATGGCAATTATTTTAGGAAACTATGATCTCACCCTTTTGGGATGATCAGAAATCTAGAAATATTATTGTCATTTTCTTATTGTGTTTGAAGTGCCTTCTAGTTTTTGTAATCCCAAGGAATTGCATGGATATATCCTCTCCCGTCGCCTTCGTGAATCTTGGGTGAAAGAGAAATCCATACAAATCCTTTAGCATGGCTACCTCTCATGAGCTTTAACAAAGCCGGTGAGAGTGGATTGCCCAATTGGAAATAGGCTAAAGCCAAGCCCTTCTGAACCAGTATATAAAAGATGTCATTGTGATTAATCTCATAGTGAAGAGGTGTTGACTGCATTATACCAGGAAGATCTCCCTTAGTACCCTTGTGGTGTGTTAAAACTTACAAAATGTAACTTTTGTAGGCTGGGAGGCCTCCATAACAGAGCTAATATGCCGCAAGAATAACCACCTAAATGGATGCCTTGACTAAAGAACTTTGTTGTAGTATCCAATAACCCTCTATCTATTGGCGCGGATGGTCAGAGACTGACTAAGACATCCCACATTTTCACGGCTCTTAGTAGAGACAATGGTCCCTTGTAAGTGATGCCCCTTGGGATTCGAAGCTTGGTGTGCCTGAGAAGTAAGTGCACTGTAAGGAGGAGCCCGTGCCTCCAAGCTTCTAAGTTGTCCACTATGAGTAGGCATGGCTAAAATTTGGTTCAAGTGGGAATTCAATAGATATTGCCCTAGCTTACACTAGTAGAATTTGGGCAATAAATGACCACTTGACTAAAACTTTTAGTCACGTGACTAAAACTGATCATGTTCTACCCATTTTTTGCAATTCACAAATATAAATGACTAAATAAATGACCAATTTGGTCATCGGGTAAAATC